>OX940807.1:7626231-8226231 GCA_954870605.1 Acer campestre
GATTGACAAGTAAACAAAGAAAACCCTTATTCGTCTTGTGGGAGTGGTAAACCCCAACCGAAAAATCTCTTCGTAGCTCCTCCCAAATCCAAAGTGGTATCGAAACGATAGTCCAACAGAATGTTGAATATGCCCAAGCGATTTGCCATTAATTGGCGTCGCTTTGCCCCTTTGGTCTTGACATTCTCGAATCCCATGCATAATGTACCAACAATTTGGCCTATAATAACATGAGACATCAATACAAAATCTTCAAAAACAATGTTCTCGGTTGTCTTATCAATTTCTTCAACAACTAGATTTGTTGATTCCATGTGAGCTTTGTCAACCACTTCAAGATCAATTGTCTCCACCATTTGTTGGGTAAAATTCTCAAAATTTACAGACACGGTTTGATCATCACTCTCTTCAATTTTAACCGCAACACAATCAACAAGCTCCTCTTGTGTAATATTACCACAATCAACCATGTTGTCGCTACCAAGTATATCACAATGAACACTTTCACTTTCCTCAAAATCAAACCAATCGGACACAAATTTCATCATATCAACGAGGGTTGTGGTTCGACCTTTAGGCAAAGTAGGTTTGGGCTTGGAGTTAGCGTTGGGTCTTGCCATATTTTGATGGGTGAGAATGCACGGCTAAAAGTGGTAAATATGAATGGTAGCACGCGATTGATGGTGATGATGATTGGGGCACGTTGTAATTCTTCAAACTATCACATGTGTTTTTTTTTTTCTTCTCTCTATTTTTTTTTATTGGGGAAATATGGAAGGTGAGACTTTGGTGTTTAGGAAGGTAGATGGTTGTGGTTCGTGGACGCTGAGCCTAGCACAGAGGTAGACTCGACAGCTCTGATACCAATTGACGTAGCGGGGTTTGACGAAAATAAGAATGATCACTTTGTCAAACCCTGAGGCATACTCAAACGAACCTTGACGCAGCGACCGGTAGTTACCCAAGCATGGATCGCCATGTAGGGGCCATCATTCCCTAATCTACGTTAGAAAATGGCGCTCTCGAATCCTCAAAGAGCATGTCGAATCCACGATAGATAATTGTTCCAAAGAACGATTTTATTGATTATCAAAAAGTTACAATAATTGGAAATAATATGACTATTTATAATAAACTAATCCTAATATGACTCTAATACGACATTCCTAAAAAGACTAAAACAGGAAAATATCAAAACTAATCATAATCTTCTAAGATTTATGATTCCTAATTTGACTGAAAAACAAAGATCAAATCTTACCCAAAAGGTAAGTTTGATTTATTTCCAAAACCTAAATTTAATTCCTAATCAAACTAAAGTAAATAAACTTGCTAAACAATAAATAAAGACCCAAATTAATAAAATAAGAAAACACCCAAAACTATCCTACATCATGATCCACTTAGCATACTCCTTATCCAAGGTGTGTTCTACACCTCTAGAAAGCAACTTCCTAAAGGCTTACAAGCCTATAGGAAAATTTCCCTTCTTAGCAATCCAAATCAAGAGATCCTAGTCAAGCTTCCCTAGCTCAACCATTCGAATTACCAAACTCCTTCCTAAGACTTTTGCTTGGCTATCCGGAACAGATTCCTAGCCATGTCTTCTTACTCAACACAAACCTTCACTCACTTTGCAAGAGACTTCAACCTTTCCACAAGGCAATGATCTAAGTGATGCAAATGATGCAAATCACAATGAAATAAAGCAAGATGATCAATCAAGCTCTATGAACGTGCTTAGAGATAATCTTAGATATGCTATCAGCAAACAATCACAAATGTACCTAGAAATCAAAGCATGTGAATCAATAAGAACAAGTCAAGAATATTCAATATATCACACAAAAATTCTTTTTTCTTAGATCATGAAATGAAACCTAGAAATTATCAAGAGATACATCATACAGGATATTTCTAGAATCAATTTCAAGATTAATCAAGTTTAGCAAAATTTGTTCAAATGAAATCACAAGGCTAAAACTCAACAATAAATCAATCAAAAAACCTAGAATGTGAACTAAAATCATTCTTAACACATTTCATCAGTCAAATAAGAAGATTAAAAGAGATGATCAAAAGTGAAAGTAAGAAGAAGATGTTTCACCTACAAATATGAACCTTGGACTGAAATCTTCTCATAGCAAAAGATAACAAAGTCACTTGGCTCTAAAAATGTTTGGGGTTTGTAGCTCTCATCAAGACCAACATTTTTGGTTTTTGAATCATGTGATTCAGAGTTGAAATGAGAAAGTTATGATTGAAACAAGACACCGAAAATCATGAAGGAATTCTGCACACTTATCTTTTTCAATTTTCTTCAAGTTATGTTTGGAAGAAAGGAAAATGATTTTTAAAAGAGAGAGAGGGGGAAAGGAAGCACCCAATTGAAGAGTGCCACATCATCAAGCACGTGTGGGGCGCATGTGGCACACGGCCTCCACACGTGGCCATCAAGGTTGGCCATTGGCCAATCTTGCTCCTCTCACTCTCCGCTCTCGTTCTTCGGCCATATATGGGCCTCCAAACTCCGATTTCGAATCTATTTTCGGATTACAAATTGTGACTCCCTCACACATAATGATGACTACCAAACTTTGATAAAAGGTTGAGAATTCATCTCGAAACGACAATGAAGACAACTCAACGAATGAGAATGCACTACAAGAATAATTGATATTCATGATAGTCAAAAACCGTTATGAAAGGGTTTTTATGACGGTTTTGTATGCATTGTTAAAGGCAGTGTAATAAAAAGTTTATCATAGTTTTTTAGTTTATGACGGATTTTAAAAACCGTCACAAATCAAAAATAGTATTTGTCCATGATATATTCTCGATGATTTACAAACGTTATTATTTTATAATGGCATAAAACCAACATTGACAATTGACTTCCAAATGCCTATTAAGAAGAGATTATATATATATATATTTATTTATTTATTACGAGGAGATCCAGCTTTATTTTTGGTAAATTTATAATAGTAAGGATCTCATTTATTAAGAAAGTAAGTGATTCTAGGAATCAAATTAATTCTCTTGCTTTTTGACCCACAATCAATGCTTAATTCCTTAATTTTTTGATTGTATTGATTTTGTGTGATTTATTACTTTCCTATCATTAGAATCACATCAATATATATATATATATATTTCTATATCTGCACATTTTGTATAAATTTTCAATTGCAATATCAATGAAATAAAATTGATACTCTTTTATTACTTGGCTTTTGTACAGTTAAAAAAAAAAAATATAAAAAAAATAAAAAAAAATAAAAAAACCTGCAAGCATCATATTCAAAATATACAAAACTCTATCACAAAAATTAACCCTAAAATACAAACTACTCTACTCAAAAACTATTTAAAAGTATGTGTAAATTTTCTTTGCTCATCTTCCTCAAGGCTTCCTTTTGAGTATACAGCTACATAGTATAAGAAACAACAT
Source organism: Acer campestre (assembly GCA_954870605.1). NCBI lineage: Eukaryota > Viridiplantae > Streptophyta > Magnoliopsida > Sapindales > Sapindaceae > Acer > Acer campestre. The sequence goes on from OX940807.1 coordinate 7,629,686, forward strand.
GAGTAAGATTTGAATAATGATTTATTGACAAAAAAAAAAAAAAAAAACTCAAACTACATTATAACATCAAATCACAATTAAAACTTATTTTAACAATAAAAGAATGAGAAAAATAAAAGGAGACCGAAACAAAATATTAACGAATCTCTTGTTCATGTTGTTATCAACTTTCTCATTGAAAATAGAGAACATGATCTTCTGTTTTCTATAAACATTAAACATTCATGTTCAAAACACAAAAAGTGTGTTGTAGAAATTCATTATTCTCTATCAAAGACTATAACAAATTCACAACTGATACATAAGAAAATAATCGATAAAAAAAAATACATAAAAAAAATAAAAAATTAAGCACTCACCATGGCAAGAGTTCTTATTTTTAATTTCTTTTTGTGTAAAATAAGAAGAATACGAGTGAGAGATGAGAGAAAAAAAAAAGTGGGAAGGGGGAGAAAGTGACGGCTATGGTGAGAAAGTGGGGAGATATATATCTTTTAAGATATGTATGATATTAACCTAAGGATATGATGTGGACAAACCTATGATATTAACTTGTGTCCACTTATTTCAATGACACATATAAAAAAAGTTATACCAAATAAATTAATTAAAAAAAAATCAAAATGACATATTGATTGTCTTAAATGAAAATTTGACAGAATTTTTTTTAAAAAAAAAAAATTTCATTTTTTTTAATTTAATATGTTGTAATATTTCTATCTAAGTTATTTCACTACAAAAAAGAGATTGTATGACTACTTGTACTTTGTTGATTTTATTTTATATTGTGAAGTATTACGCGATACAAATTTGAGAGATTAAGAATTTAAAATAATTATTTAGTATAATTCTACAAATAAAAGAATCATCTTTCTTTATCACACTAAAAATTAATGTGATTACTACGCATAAAAAAATGTGATAGGTTGATCACCATTAATTAAATTCGTGATAACTTGATCATGGTTATGATAATGTGTGACAACATGATCACGGTTATGAAAATGTGTGATAACTTGATCATGGTTAATAAAAATTGTGATCCAATTATGACATATTTAAAAGACCTTGATACTTTTATGTCGGTTTTAAAGTACGTCGTTAATATACGATCGATTGAAAAGACTATTATATCTTGATTACGGCTAATAAAAACCATGATAAAATTGTGTGATAAAAGCCTATTTTTTTTATAGTGATGCAAAGTAGCGTAGCTACGTCGTTTGGACTTGAAACCTAATAAATGAGTAACCAAAATGATCGGGACTCAATAAGGAATCATATGAGATCATGTTCAAGTCCAAAATACAAGAAACACAAACAATTAAACACAATGTCACACAAGTATGCCATATCCAAGCGATAGTCATAAAACATGCAATTCTACAATGTTTGTCTATATGAGAATAATGCATATGCATACTTAAATGAGTGTGAATGTGTTATACCAAATGTTTGAACTACGATGCAGGGACATATATGTATGAATTGTGTGTGTGTGCGCTTACGCCTTGCAAGAGGAAGAAGAATCTTGATACCTTAGCATCCAAGTATGCGCTTTTCCTCTTGAAGACGATATTTGCATGAGAAGTTGCTATTCTCCTTTGAAGCTTCTTTTCACCAGAAATCACCTAAGCAACTAATCATTACAAATAAAGAATGTTTTGCAATGGAATCAAGCTAATACAAATCAAGGATCTTACAGCGGGGGGGGGGGGGGGGGGGGTGAATAGGTTTTATACATTCTTTAATCCCTACAAACAAGAGTTTGTCCCTCTAGATAGCTTGAATCACAACACTTAAACAATAAAAAACATGTGTAGACAATAGAAAAGCATTTTCAATAAATCGTGGTCTATCAAGTCTACAAGTTGCAAGTGAAGGAATTATATTAAAACTAAAAACAAAGAATACTTGTATTAACAATTATGTCCAATATGTACAAGTACTAATCAAGATATGATTATATACAAATAAGTCAATATATAAAAGAATGATATTTACAACTTTGATCAAATGAAGTGCTTATATCTCACACTTTACATAATCTTGTTTACAAAGATATCTAGAAGTGAGGATTATGAAACAAGATTCAACCATACACATATACAAATATAAAAGGTAGTGATAGGAAGAATTAATACAAGAGATTTTTTAACATGGTAAAACCTCTGAAGAGAAAACATTCACAGGTTGAAATTACAACCATTGGGTACTATATTAATTGGATGATAGATTAGAAATTCCTCAAAAGTGAGCAACTCATGATACACTCCCTATTGGACTATATGTCTACCCAACCCTATTGGTAGATTAGAAATTCCTCAAAAGTGTGAAACACTCTCTATTGGACTCTATGTCTGCTTAACACCATTGATAGATTAGAAATTCCTCAAGAGTGAAACAACTCATGTAACACTCTCTATTGGACTCTATGTCTAATCATTATCCTGGGCCTACCAATGTCATAGCCAACTTTCTATTCAAGGCATTCATGCCTCTAGAAATCCTCCCTTCCATAGCTATCTGAATCTCTCTGATCCTAGCCATGACTTTTTGCTTGGTTATCCAAACATCTTATCCTAACCAAGACTTCCTTACTTGACTATCCGGACCACTTGTCCTAGTCAAGACTTCATGCCTTTTACAAGGACTTCCTAAGTGTGATCAATGGATACAAATGCAAACAAGCATTCAACAAAGAACATGAGATCAATACATTCTATGGAAACTAGACATTAGCATATGAGAACATAAATCAAAATTGTCTAGTTACAAAACATGAATTAAAACCTAGAACATGTGAAACACCTAACACATGTAATTCCTAGATTCATTCATGAAGCTAACACTTGAATAAATCATATACATGAAACACATATTCAAGATATTAGAAGCATACACAAACACACTAGATTCAAAAGAAATGATGTAAGAATATCCTAACAAATATTTAGAGCTAGTATTTACGCAATAATCAATTAAAACCTAATTAGCTCTTAGAGCTAGTATTTACGCAATAATCAATTAAAACCTAATTAGCTCTAACTATGAAATCAAATGTGCTAATCCTAGATTTGTTCAACTAATGGATCCTAGCACATGATAAGGCTATCAATCATAAAAATAAAGTCAATCAAAGTACACATATGAAAACTTAGATTTCAAGAAAACTAGTTCACATTCAAGTCTCTAATTAGACTAGATTAGCTTATAATTGAAGCTATACTTCTCAATAGCATTTTTCAAAGTAACACATACATATAGAAGAAGAAAACCCAAGGTAATTGAAGACATGAAGGATCAAAACTCAAAGATGAAACAATACCTTGTGAATTTTCGTGTAGTTTCAGTTTTATGTGTAGAACCACCACAAAACTTGATCAAATGGCTGCAGAGTCACTTAAAGAAGGTAGAGAACTTTAACTTAAAGATTCTCCAACTTGAATCACTCAAATCAAATGAGAAATAAGAAAGTTATGGTATTTGGAAGATGAGAAAGTTGGAGAGAACAAATTCTGCTCTTCTTTTTTCAATTTTTCTTCTTAGAAAGAAATAGGAGGGAAATGAGATATTTAAAAGAGAGGGAATGAGGGAATTGGAATGCCAATCAAAGGTGGCCACCTCTGCCATCTCATGGAGGTGCATGAGCCTCATAGGGACAGAGGGCATATCTTCTCGTGAGGCTCATGCGCCTCTTGAAATGGCCCTTTGCCATTCTTCGCCTCCCTCGTGCTTCTCTTGCATTCTTTGGCCGTATTTTGGCCTCCAAACTCCTAATTCAAATCCATCTCTAGATTACAAACCAAGATTCCTTCACACACAAGGAAGACTATGAAACTTTGACCAAAAGTTATGAATTCGACTCGATACACGAAGACGAAGACAATGCATTGTAAGAAAATGGAAAGTATCGTGACATCCTACTCGGAACTTGAAAACTAATGAATGAGTAACTGAAATGACTAAAACTTAATAAGGAATAAAGTAAGATAAAATTCATGTTCGATATAAAAAAAATACAAACAAACAAACAAACACACGAACACACATGTATGCCATTTGCTAGATATAGTCCTAGAACATACAATTCACAAAATTTGTCAATTTAATTCTAATGCATGAGCATACAATATCAAGTGTGTGAATGTATTATACTAATTGAGCACAATGATACAGGGACACATATGGATGCAATGTGTATGTGTGCCAAAGCCTTGTAAAAGGAATGAGATCTAAATATACCTTTGTTAAGCAATGAAGCATATTCCTCTTAAAGGCACCATCTTGCTTGATAAGTTGTCAATTCTTCCTTGAAGCTTAAATCATCATCAATCTAAGACAACTAATCAATACAAGTGAAACATTGTTTTGATATGGAATTTATGCCCACACGACTCAAAAATCTAACAAAGGGTTTGAACAATTACGTGAAGGATTATATTTGCAGTCATGAGAAATTGTTTGAATTCATCCCTCAAATTGATAGGGCCCTAATGCGGTTAAGAAACAATTTCTTCTAAGAGTAAGAGTCCAATCATTTTAAGCCACCTGAAGCCATTGGAGGAGCATGCATCTTCTATATACACTTATCAAATTTATCTTGATGTTGTTGAACAGATTATGAATGAATCAAAATAAACACACATTGTGCCGGAGGATGAGGAGAACCGTTGCATGCACGAGACCGGACATCTGTTTCGCAGTGGGAGTAGCCAGCAGATACTAGTCCAACCCAGGATTAGATCATTGGGTTGCTATCAAGACTATTCTCAAGTATCTTCGGAGAATGAGAAACTATATGCTAGTGTATTCTGGACAGGATTTGATCCCGTTAGGATATACGGATTCTGATTTTCAGACATACAAGGATTCCAGGAAATCCACGTCTGGATCAGTATTCACCCTTGGTGGTGGAGCCATTGTATGGAGGAGTGTTAAGCAATCTTGTATTGCTGATTCCACCATGGAAGCCGAATATGTAGCTGCTTGTGAAGCTGCTAAAAAGACTGTTTGGCTCCGCAAGTTCTTGAGTGATCTGGAAGTTGTTCCGAATATGGATAAGCCAATCACACTTTATTGTGATAATAGTGGTGCTGTGGCTAATTCCAAAGAACCAAGAAGCCACAAGAGAGGTAAGCATATAGAAAGGAAATATCATCTCATCAGAGAGATAGTGCAGAAAGGAGATGTGACCGTGACCAAGGTAGCATCACAGGATAATCATGCTGATCCATTTACGAAGACCTTACCGGCTAAAGTGTTTACGGGTCACCTAGAGAGTCTAGGTTTACAAGACATATCTCACATGCTTTAGTGCAAGTGGGAGATTGTTGGGGTTTTTGCCCTAAAGCTTGTAGTTTGTAAATGTGAATTGAACAAGAAATAAAAGAAGTAGTTTATTCATTCAAATTGTCTCATATATTTATAATAACATGTGTACTTAACATCCAAGATTGTCGGATGTAATTTCAAACTGAGTATATGAATGTCATATATAGATGGATTCAGTTTGAAAGGAGCAATCTAAAGAGTCCGTAGATAGCAATCTTGTATTAAGCAATCTTGTATTGCTGATTCCACCATGGAAGCCGAATATGTAGCTGCTTGTGAAGCTGCTAAAAAGGCTGTTTGGCTCCGCAAGTTCTTGAGTGATCTGGAAGTTGTTCCGAATATGGATAAGCCCATCACACTTTATTGTGATAATAGTGGTGCTGTGGCTAATTCCAAAGAACCAAGAAGCCACAAGAGAGGTAAGCATATAGAAAGGAAATATCATCTCATCAGAGAGATAGTGCAGAAAGGAGATGTGACCGTGACCAAGGTAGCATCACAGGATAATCATGCTGATCCATTTACGAAGACCTTACCGGCTAAAGTGTTTACGGGTCACCTAGAGAGTCTAGGTTTACAAGACATATCTCACATGCTTTAGTGCAAGTGGGAGATTGTTGGGGTTTTTGCCCTAAAGCTTGTAGTTTGTAAATGTGAATTGAACAAGAAATAAAAGAAGTAGTTTATTCATTCAAATTGTCTCATATATTTATAATAACATGTGTACTTAACATCCAAGATTGTCGGATGTAATTTCAAACTGAGTATATGAATGTCATATATAGATGGATTCAGTTTGAAAGGAGCAATCTAAAGAGTCCGTAGATAGCAAATAAAGCTGGGTACTTTATTTGTGGTCAATCTACAGCTGCGGTCCATTCCGTAATGTACGGTGATCTTATCCTAGATCATTCATATGGAGATATGAGAATGGAGGCACCTTATATGATTTGATCATATAGGACTGGGCCATGATCTATATGAATCTCTCACCAAGATCCGTTAAAAGATGAAATTCATATATATCAACAAATGATGGCTATATATGGGTGATCTTAATCCTAAGTGTCTTATCGACTCCTTCAGGTTAGATCGTGGTTTTTGATATACCATGGGTGAGATCGGAGTTGCATTCCCGGTCAATAACTTCGTATGTTGGAATCGCGGTTTGGCTTGTGGCTGGGAAGGTCTACACACAATAGTGGAATCCACTCCTTCTTGTGAGAAGTAGATAGTAGTTCCCTTAAGGGTTGATTCGGGGCTTGAACAATATGAGCTCTCTCCTAATTCCGTAAGGAATGTAGGATTTATTGTTCATTAGAGAATCAATGGTACTTAATGGAAAGATATAATTAGAGGGGTATAACGGACATTATGACCCAGCTCTAATTATGAACTACCTGTGGAGGATTATACCATATGTAATAGCTATATCGATGGACACCAAGAATTATTGGTTTGTGTAAAAACGTCTACAGTTGAGAGAGTGCAACTTCGGGTTTTTAGTGGAATAACACCGAAGTTAATAATCAAGAAATATTAATTAAAGAGTTTAATTATTTATTTCTAAGGATTATTAGAGCTCAAAATATTGTGGGCTCATTAGGCACCTTGCTAGCCCGATCGATTTAGGTAACAAGGGTCACGGTTAATTAATTGGATTGTCCAATTAATTGTGTTACAAAAGTGACACATGCCTATTCAGGAATTAATTGAATAATGTGATTATTCAATTAATGAATATTAATGATTATGTTAATTAAATAATTAGATTATTTAATTGAGTAATTAATCATTAGATGGAGGGTGTTGATTGATATTTAATTTTGAATGAAGAAAAGATAATTTGATTATTTTATTTTCATTTAATTAAATATTTAAATTTGAATTCAAATTAAATCAAATTAATTAATTAATATCTTTAAAAGATATTTGATATCTTACAAGATTTTATTAGTTTAAGTTTAAAAATTATATATATATATATATGATATATGTGATTTTGAATAAAAGGAAGACAATGAATTGTATCTGATACAAAAACAAACAAAAGAAGAAAAAGAGAAATAGGGTGCGGCCAACGAGAATCAAAAAGGAGATAAAATATATATATATATATATTAAAGCTTTCTTCTTGGGTGGCTGAACCTAAAATATACAAACAACAAGAGTTGTTTTTTGTTTATTCTTCTTCAACCTCCATTCATCCTCTTTGTTCTTGAGTACCGTGACGCGTCCACACGCTGTTACCAGTTTCGGGAGATAGTGAGGAAGATCAAGTGGTTCAAATCAGGAGCAGAACGAATTAAAGTGAAGGAGCCTCCTACATAGGTATGAAATCGTTTCACCTTCTTTAATTGTTTTCAATTATTACTGTACAAATAGGTTTAGTTTATGATTGCATAAAAAATTTTAAAAACCCTTCCGCTGCGCAATCTGTAAACCTGGGTACCTACAGAGAGACCAAATGGTGATTTCTCTCCATTTTACTTCCTTCCTTTGTTTGTGATTATGTGTAATTAAACCCCCTTTCTAGGGGGATGATTTAAGACACTTTTGGACAATGAGTATTTATTAAGGCTTTAAATATTATGTTTACATAATTAGAGTTTTATTCACTTTTTAATTAGATCTTGCACTTATGTAATTAATTGAGTATTGACACACTTGTTGATTGCAATATGTTGTAGGATTTATTTGTGATAAAATTGGTTGAGTTATTGACACACTTAATTGATTATAGCACATAGTGAATAGGATAGGCTTTTGGAGGGTAGGCCTACCACAATTGCCTAGGCCATTCGATCGTTACTAACAGATCCCGCCGTGACCCCCTCTCCTTAATCGGTTAGGCATTGCGATGGGAAGTTGGTTAGGGTTTGTAGTGACGGTTTAAATGACACTTTTGAATGAGATCGGTCCTTGATTGTGTGAATAGTATATTAATGAAGCCATTTATAAATTGCTCAAAGCCCATTAGCTACTCTATCATTTCCCTAGACTTCTAATTAATTGTTTAATCATTATCTTATCTAGGTTGTTGTTATTGGATTCCTATCTATTCATATTCTCTTTACATTTTATGGCTTTTATTTTCCATGTATGTTTGATGGTTTCTTAAACCATACGCTATTCAAACTAACATGATTTACTTTATTTTACATTTTATGAATAGTTAATTAATTCAACTAATTACTCTAATTCCCTGTGGAACGAATCCTACTTACCACTTTACTAATTTTCTATCTAAATGGATTTTTAAGTGGTGAAAGTGGTTTTCAAAACGATCATATTTAAAACATTATTTTGTTGAGTACACAACGAAGGCTCATCAAAATTGGCGCCGTTGCCGGGGAATTAAAGCGATTGTTGAATTACTTAACTTTTCTTTGTAGTTTAGCATTTTCATATTTCTTTTGTTATTCATCTTTGTAGTAAGAATTTTTTTTTAGGTTGTTTGTCATTTTTGTTGTTTTTAGATTTTCTAGTCTTGTTTTCGTTCTTCTTTTACTTTTTTTTTTGTTTGTTTTCTTTTCAGGAACAATGGATCCTTTTGACTTGCGATTGGCAATATTCAACCAGGACATGGAATTATTTGCCTCAAGGCACTTGAAGGAAGAAAGAGATTATGACTCGAATTTTTCCAATACGGGGCCGAAGGATGAGAATCCCGAGGAAGAAAAGCTAGAGGCCATCCAAGCATCACAAATGACATACAAGCATACTTTGAATGGATGCTTGGAGGCAAGTGCACTTAGGTTTTCGGGATTAGAAGCTTCGTTGAGAATAATAGAAGCGCACCTTGGAGCTATCATGGAAGCCATGCAAGGGAAAGAGAGCCAAGAGTTCCCAAGTCCACCAAAGCTAGAAGAAGCTACCACCATCCCTTAGAATGGTGAGAATGTAGAGAACAATTACTTTCATAATTTTGCTAATGAGTCTTCTAGTTTTATAGGTGAAGAAGTAGCAAAAGAGGAGACAAATGATGAAATGAAGGAACCAAAGCCTTATGTCCCTCCCACTACTTTTCCATGCCGCCTACACAAAAGCATTTGGTATAGGTTGTTTCCTAAACTTATTAAACCACTTTTTCAAGTGCATTTTTACTTGCCTTTGCTTGTTGTGATTAGGAACACGCCGATGTGCACCAAATATTTCCAAGATCTAATCTCGCGTCGGCGTATCTTCGAAGCCTTGGAATTCGGTTGACCGATCCAAGTAGCACATCTAGCGGGGTCACAAAAACCAAGCGCTTGGTGGGAGGCACCCTACCTAGGTATAATTTCTTTCTTTGTTCATTTTATTTTTCTTTTTAGTTTTTACATTTTTGTTTAGAATAAGTGTGTGGTTTGTTTGTGTTGTGTTTAGTGCCTAGGGTATTTAAGCTGTTTGTGTTTTGAGTTCTTGCTTTCCATGCTTCGTTTATTCATTGTTCATACATCTCAATGTCATATAAATTGAATACAATGTTTAGATTAGGTTTGGGGGTGTGGATTCATTATTTGAGTCATTTTTCATTTTATTGTTTTAAGTTTTTCTTTGAACTTTGCGAAAGTTCCCTGTTTTAAAATTCTGAGGCCAAATGTTTCATTTAAATTGTACTTATTGGTGAGGAAATAAATTATTTCGCTCACGAAGAATTCTTCAATTTTTTGATACGGTTCTAATGGTATAAAGAACATAAAATTCTGGGTGGGGTTTCAAAAGTTATGAATGTTTCTTCGGCCAAAGGTCATGAGCGATGCCCTGTTTTGAAAATCTGCACGTGAACCATTTTCGATGTCTGTTTACACACTTTTCCATTTTGAATTTTGAAATGCTTTCTAAATGAAAAGTATGCATTTACATATCTATTTTTTTGTGCCAAAATTTGAACAAGTTTTATCCAGTATCTTTGAAAATATGCACTAAAGAGCGGACATAGGTTGAATTCAAAAGTATTGGAATTTTGTCCTCCATATATAGATGTTCTTTCACATTGTGTTTTTAGTTGGTTAAATTTGTTTCCTTTAGAGAAATAAATGGTGTTCCAAGCTCTTATTGGCAATTTCATGTATTGAGTATATCTTTATTTGTCGGAACTTTCTAATGTGCTTAGTGCTTGTGTATATTTTCTATTGCTTCTTGAGGAAGTGTGTTGTGTTGTGTTTCTTGTGCGTTGAAGCAAGGTTTCTTTATCTCTTGGGATGAAACAAAGACAACTTGTGAGTCTTGGACTGATGAGCAAGCCAAGAGTGCTCATAAAAAGGGCGAGAGCCTTATCCTAAGAAAAGTAACATTTTGGAGTTTGGAGTACCGGAGGTGGGAGGCACCCACCCTAGGTACAATTTATTTTCTTACTTAGTTTTTATTTTGTTTTATTTCTTACTTTTTAGTTTCTTGTTTAGAATAAGGGTGAGAATTGTTTGTGATAGTGGATTTAGGCTTGAATGATCACATATTTTGTCCACATGGATTGTGATGGTAACTCTTGATGAATTTACATTGCCATATCTTTTGAGTTGATTATGCACATATAGGATGTTATGGAACCACTTGATTCCAATTTTTGGGATAAATTTGAAAATGGACATTGATGTTGTTTTGACTCTTTGATTGTGGATGTGTGTTGTGCCGCGTTTACCGGTTTTATATGCCACAAAGACATTGAGAACAATGTCTAATTTAGGTTTGGGGGTGTGTGCGCAACACCATCTCTTGTTTGCAATGTATGCAAATGTTTTGAGCCTAAATTTTTGAAATTTTTTGAAAATCTTGTGATAATGCCATGCTTGAGCATATTTTGCTTATAGAGATTGTGCCATTGTGTGTGTGACTAAGGAATTGTGCATCTTTGTCGTGCTTAGTTTAGATTAACTTCATGCCATTTAGGGTTGCATTGCACAAAGTGCACTAGTTCTTTTCTCATGATGTTGGAGTGAATATTCAATTGTGCTTGAAGGTTAGGAAATAATAGTGGAGACTTTCCGTGAGGTTCACAAACACGGCCTAAAAAGCGTATTTTGAGGGAAAATTTTCACTCTTTAAACACTCATTCAAACACACATGTCAAGCATATTTTAAAATGTCTCATTCGTACTTAAATGTTGTTTGCCATGGAGCATATGGACTGCTTGTAGATACCTTAATTGACTTTGTGGACAAACCTTTAGAAATGATTTTAGGCAATGCATGTGAAAAACCACCAAATTGACCTAAATACTTCAAATCCCTCTATGTGTGTGCTCTATTGCCCATTTGAAGCCAAACACAATTAAGCATTTTATTCATAAACCACATCAACATAAACCACATAGCCTATACACTAGACTTACCTTGTACCAAATGGTTTGCTAAGGCTTAGGGGTTAAATGTAAGCATTGAGGAGTATTAAAATGATAGGCATGTACCTAGGCAAGTATGTATGTGAAAACACATTAAAAAGATGAAATGCAATACTTGAAAAGAAAAGAAAAGCAATGCAAAAGAAAGAAAAAAAATGAATGAGGCACAAAGTGCCTAGATCAATTATGTGGAATTAAATGAGCTACTCAATGAAAATTAAGAGTAGAAAATGCACATAGTAAATTGTAAGCATGGACGCCAAAGTGTGGATTATGCAAGTTGTAATGAGCAAATTGTGCTTAACTTAGAATGTATGCCTTAGTGTGACCATTGGGTGTTTGATATCAAATTTTCCCATTTATTGACTCACCCCTCACCTTAGGTCCCATTACAACCAAATGAAAGACCTATTTGATTTTTAGGGATGTCCACTTTGAAAATTTTGGTTGATGCATGTTCTTTCCGGTTCATGGCTTTCATTTCCTTTCATGAGACAAAATTTTAGAAATTGTGCTTTTAAATGATCATGTGCAATTATATTTGATATCCTGAACATGAACTCATATTGCATAAGGATTATGAGTGAAACCTATGAATCTGTGCGAAAATGAGAGAATCCGGTGAGGATTAGATGTCGAGGCGAATTATATTCTTTTCCGAATGGTGTAGGGAAAAATTGTACCCGCAGCGGAAGCGAGACTAAAAAAATAGTTTGAGTAGCTTTTAAAATTTTTCCAATTTTATGAACCTTAAACCCTTTTGATTAATTAAAGATATAAAAATAAACAAAAGATTAATACCTCTTGTCGCGTGATCCGATTGACTTGCGTCGATGGTAATCTGCAAGATCTTCAATCCTAGCACGAACATGGATCACCTAGGAGCGTGGTCTCCCTTTCTTTGAATTGCAAACCTGTGATTGGATTAAACAAACTTTTCTTGATTCGTTAGTCCCAAAAACAATCTAAAGGAACCTAAGATTATTCCGGTCACTTTTGAGTTCTCAATCTTATGATCGAAACTCGCGTGAACCTTAATCGATATAGTATATACAAGCTTATTAATGAACAAGCAAACAATATACCATCAAAGAATAATCTATGTTCCTTTTGTTTTTAGTAGAATAATAGATCTCTAACTATGAGTTGAGAAGAAGAAGAAGAAGAAATAAAATTTCTGCACATAAACCCTTGGCTGGCCGAAAATCATCAATAGCCTTATATGTGGCAAATTTTCTTTTTCTCTTTCTTAACTAGGGTGGCCGAATTCTTTTACCAAAACCAATTAGGGTTGCCGCAATTATTACTCCTAAAATATTAGAGATTTAGTTGCACCCTAATTCCTATTTTGTTTAAGATTTCCAAACCCTAATCAAACTCATAAATCTTTTATTCCTTATTTGACTAAAATAAAAGACTTCTTATTTGATTTAATAAATAAAATTAATTATTTATTTCCTTGTCAAACAAGTCTTTTAATTTAAGTATACTACTATCAATAGTATACCAATAGGAATCATATTTCCTATTCAGAAAAGATTTGTTTCTTAATTAAACAATTAATTAATAAATTAATTAATTCTTATTTAATTAAACAATGAAAACAAAATAATATTTAAGGCTTTTAAATCACCTTGCCGCCCCACATGTATATATTGGGCCAAATATTATTTTTCTTATTTCATTAAATCCATAGGACTTTAAATAAAAAGCCCACATGTGAACTAGACCCATTCTTACTAAAAGAAACAAGCCCACATGTCATCCATTAATATATAAATATAATTTAGCAGCCCATTACATAAATAATGTGCAAATTATATTCTTAATATATTAAATGCAATTCTAGATGGACCCTAAATTGGTCCGGTAGAATATATCAAGTGATCCATGCAAGTCCGTGTGGATTGGGGATCTTGGCGGGCTATCTAAATTTAAGCTCCAATAGACATAACCTAATCACAATCAACAAATGATTCACTTAGGTCCGATCCATTAATTTTAGCTCATTCCACTAAAGAGCTAAAATTGAACTCTTAAATAAAGACAGAAAAGGAAGATGCTTCCTCATTCATACCCTAGACAATCATATTGGAGATAGTGTATCCTCGTGATTAATATCAGTAATCGCCAAGAGTTCATAGACCGCCTATAACTCTCCAAGTTACCATATTTACTCATATGACCACGTTTTGAACTTGGATATTTTGACTTGTCCAGAAGCCATGTTTTCAATAGACACTATTGAAAACTCAACGTTGAGATTTAATATCCAATTACCTCAAAACATCCATATGATGATATTTTACTCTCATTTAATAAATGGAGCCACGATGTCCATATCTATAAATGAAGTCCTCTATCGATTAACAAATGAATATCACCAAACTATCGAGGATAGACTATGCGATATAATCGTACTCATTGATAGCTCAAATGATATCACCTGCAACCATAAGTCCATCATTTATCTCAGGATTAAGATAGACTCTCCGATTGTCCTGATAATGAAATTACTTTTATCTACTGACGGTTATAGATAAAGTATTTCATTGTGATCCTGTTCAATGCACCCAGTGCACTAGATCCTTTTGCTCGAAGACACTCCGATGATTTTAGACTCATCATATCTCATTTGATCCCACTCAAATGCTAGCAAAAGAATTCTACAACTTTAACAAGATAAAGGTGCCCAACCTTTAACTTAAGTTGTGAACGATATTCAAGACTAACTAAAGAATTGTGTCTACCACATACATATCCAGATGTATGAACAATTCTTCTTTTCTCATAGTCTTTAGACCTTATGATTATTTACTTTAACAATTATTAAACTATAAATGCTATAAGATTTGTTTAAACCAGAAATCACTTTATTAATATGAATAAGATTGTTAATTACACTATTACACTCTTGCTATTGAGCATAATCCTAACAAGATCTCCTTGTACTCCCTCAACAGATTCACCACACCTGTTTTAACCTGCTTCGTCAAGCTCGCTCCAACCTTGACTGTTTTATTAGGCTCTTCTTCATCCAAGATGACAGTTTCGGTTGGTTCTTCTTTTTCTCTGTTGGTCTCATCTCTCGGGTCTAACTCAAATGTTTCGGGGTTTTCCTCCCTCGTCTCTTGGTCGAGTTGAAATATGCTTAAGGTTTCCGCCCCGGTCTTGTCCTTAAAGATTGATAGGTTGGCCCGGCGAGCCATTTCCTGCAACCCTTTAAGTTCTCCGATTCCAAATTCTGTCGGGAATTTGACTTTTAGTGCATGGGTGGATGTAACTGCTCGTGCCTTGTTCAAAAATGGTCGGCCGAGTAAAGCATTGTATGGCCAGTTATAAATATCAACTACCACGAAATCTAGGAGGATGGTCCGTCGACAAGGTGCTGTCCCAAATCTCACAGGCAGTTTCACCGTCCCCAAAGATCTTACTTCTGCTCCTCCGAATCCTTTTAGAGGCACATGGAACGGTTCCAAGTCTTTCCTGTCTAGCCGAAGTTGGTCATACACTCTGGCGCTCAAAATGTCAACGGAGCTTCCGTTGTCTATCATCACTCGGAGGACATCCCTGTGTGCTATTTGTACTCCCACAACTATTGCAACGTTAGGTTTGGCATCAATTCCTTCTGAATCTTCGGCCGTGAAGGTTATCGGATCATGGCCTTTTCTTGGTTTTTTGTGGCTTCTCTGCACAGAGTTTACCTCAAAGTCCCTGTTTTCATACATTACTTCCCTGACTTCCGACATCTTTTTTCTATTGCTTCTACCAGTGTGAGGTCCTCCAAAGATTGTATTTATAGCTACGCTTGGGCTGCCTTTCCTCAGGCTTCTTCTTTCTTGCCCACCTCCTCGATGGCTGCCTTGGCGACCTGTGTCTTGGTCTCTTTCTTTAAGGTGCCCTTCTCTGATCAGATTCTCGATGTGATCCCGTAATTGAAAACATTTAGAGGTATCGTGCCCGTGGTCTTTGTGGAATCGGCAGTATTTCGTTGTATCTCTCCGGGCGTTAGCTGACTGTTGTCGGGGGTACTTGGCGAGCCCTTTATCTTCCACTACAGACAGTATGTCCTCCTGTTCGCCATTTAGGGGAGTGTAATTGCTATACCTGCCTCGGAACCTACTGGTTCTGTTACTACCTCGGCTCTCTTGGGGTTTGCTCCTCCGGCTCTTCTCTTCTTTTTGGCGGTCGCGCGATTGACCCTTTGTTCTCTCATCCTTGGACTCGGACTTTGTGTCTGGCTTGTGACCATGGACGTAACTACCCCCTTGGGCAACTTCTTCTTCCTCTGCTAACGCATAATCTCCAGCTATATCCATTATCTCCTCATATGTCTTTGGTCGGTCTCTCCGTAGGTCAAAGGACAGACGTCCGCTTTGCAACCCATTGGTGAAGGCTGCTATGACAGCTACATCGCTTGCATCTTCTATTTGGGCGACCTCCTTCCCAAACCTGGCTAAATACTTTTTGAGTGACTCGTTGCTTTCTTGTTTCAAGTTCGATAGATGAGCCAGTGACTTTCTCCTTTGTACACTTTCCATGAATTGCCTTATGAATGCCTTGCTGAAACTAGAGAAGTTGTTAATACTTCTGGCTGGTAGGCGCCCAAACCATTTGGAAGCGAGGTCGCCGAAGGTTTGTGGGAATGCTAAGCACAAGAGGCCGTCATTGGATGCGTACTGAGCCATGACATTGCGAAATCTGCGGACATGCTCCTTTGGATCCTTATTCTCCTTATATTGTTCAATGGTTGGCATTCTGAATCTTTCAGGGAACCGGGTATGAGCGATATGGTCGATGAATGGATTGTCTGACTCATCATCCGAAGACACATTGTGTCTGTACCGCTTAGCCATTGCTGAGACCTTCTTCGAGAGCTGTTGAAGGGTAACGCTTCGATGACCAGTTGGTTCCCCCTCTTGGTTGAGCCTGCTTTTGATTGTCATCCTCCGATAATCATCTTCCCTACTATCGGTACTTCTGTTACCTCTTAGTTCATCTGTACTTTCGGATCTCTACTGCCGCGCCCTTTTTGATCGCAACCCCCTTCTCGGTTGGGGACTCCTGTCTTCCGACGAGATCGATCGCCGTCTCCTACAGGCTTTGTTAGCCCTGTCGTTGGTTGGTTCCCTATGCATTCGCCCATGATACCGTTTTTCTGGGAACTCCTCGTCCAGCAAACTTTTTCCCTTCTTTTGCCCTCTTTCTTCTAAGGCCTCTGGCAAATCCTGGGGGGCTTCTCCCACAATTGGTTTTGCTTGAGTACTGGGAGTCGTGACATGGACTTCTAATCGCAACCTTCCTGTGGGATGATTTCCGGGCGTGCTGGTCGTCAGCTCATAGGAAGCGTGAGTCCAATCTTGTTGGCCTCATTAACTAGATTCACCAATGCGGTATGAAAGTGTTGCAGAGTCTCGTTGGCTGCTCTAGTCCTTGGAGTTGCTATTGACTGTTCCCATGTTGCCAACGTTTCCTCTCCTAGTATCACTGCTGCTTCGGGGATCTGATCATTGTTGGGGATTTCATCCCTATCACTACCGTTGCTCATGATGTACCTGTTTTGTGTTTTGTGTTTTGTGTTTTGTAAGGATTCCTGGAAGCTTTTTATTCAGTCTCCCCCTCCTTCTAGCGCCAATTGTTGACGATGATTTTTGGATTGACTCGGTCAACAATAATATGTTAATAAAAACGAACAAAATAAAGAAAATCGATCAACACATGCAAAACAGATTTTACGTGGAAAACCCTTGAATGGGAAAAAACCACGGTGCCCCTTGAGGGCGAGAGAAATTACTATGAATTGCTTTATAATTTACACACTCAAATCTCCCGTACAATAGCCTGATTATTCTCTCTCTGATCTCGAACCCCTTTTCATGGGATTTAAGGTTCTATTTATATTAGTTTTTCTAGGGTTTCCTGTACCTATGCCGTGTTGATAGGGGAGTTCCTGTTTTTCTGTTGCGTAAGGAGTCTAGAATCTGTAAATAACTTTTTAGGGTTTGTTTCCTGTTTGGACTCTTCTTTGTTTGAAGAAGATTGTATCTTGTTCGGAATAGGATTTAATCTTTGAGCTTTGTATCCGATTAAATCCTCGCTTGACGTGGTAAATATACTTGGAATTGAATTACTCTTATGGCTGTATGTTCTTTGGCGAACACCTTGGATTGGCGAGCGCATTTTGCCTTTCTGCTGATCAACCAGTTGTGGCGAGCACTCTTCTTCTTTGAATCGGCGAGCGTGCCTGCTGATACGTCTTTGACTGATCTCCTCCCGTTGACGGGTCAATGGGTGACGTGTCTATTTGCTTGTCCTATTTTTATTGCCTTTTTTGCTGACGTGTCTTATTGCCAAATTTACACATACAACAGAGTGTATGGTTTGTCAAACCATCAAACATACATGCAAAATTAACCTAACTAAAAATATGGTGATATGAAAAATAGAAGACTCACAATCTTTATAAGAAAAATGGATGTAACAAATTAATGTTGATGCTAGGGAATTGATTGATTAGCAAGTAGGTATGGGTATTGCTTTTTAAGCCACTTTAAGGACCAATCTCTACATGTTAACCAATTTAGGTTTAGATTAATGTGGTTGATATACCCTCCACTAATCTATCCTATTTATTGGGTTCTTAATCACTCAAGTGTGTCAATTCAAGAGTGATTATATAACATGTTATTCTAAACAAGATTGTAATTAACAAGTGGATATACAAGTCAATCACATAATGAATAGAATCTAATAAATTAATAAATAGAACACATATAGAGATTCATTACAAAGCTTAAGCAAAAACCCACAACCAAATGTTTATCAAATCAATCCCCTAGATTAGGGGTTTAATTACACATAGTAGCAATCAAATAGAAACAAGTAAATGGTAAGGAAATCACCCTTGGCCCACCTTCTTTAGTGCTTGATCCTTGTTCTCCTTTGATGCTCCTAGATGCAAGGAATGGAAGAGGAGGATGTGTCTAGATAGCTGGATGGCTTATGGTGAGTGACAAAGGATTTGTTATGGAGAAAATGGTAGGGAAGGAATGGTCTGGGGAAGTAATCAAGATTTGGTGTGAGTTTTTGAATGGAAAGATTAGTTCAAGTGTAGAAATGGAGGAATTTGGGAGATGATTAATGGAGGAAAGGGAGATTGGAAGGAGAGAATAGGCTTTTTTTTCAAATTGAAAAGAGGGATGAATTTATAGTATTTTTGAATTAGGTCACGGATGGCTAATTACCAAAACACCCCCTCTATTTGTCAAATTGCCATTTTGGCCCCTCTAGGGGGCCTTCTTGTAATTTGCCTACCAAATTTCAGCCAATCAGAGATGCACAGAAGAGATAGTCGTGGTTTGCTTAAATGGCGACAAAGTGGCGACCTAGGGGCGAAGCAATCAGGTGTGGAAATCACTTCCTGTCGCCATGGCGACCTCGCAATGCCAAATGGTGACCTAGGGGCAAAATGGGGAGAATGGCGTGATTTTGGGGTTTGGAATTCGACCGGATTTTGTTCGTTTGGAGGGCTTATAATCGGCCGATGGAGGAGCCGTTGTCACGGCCAATCACTTGGGCCGGAAATCAACCGGAACGAGGACCGAGGTCGTCGGAGATGGCGACGGCTGCAGTTGACGTTTCTGGTATGGAGGCAGGCATGGTTGGCGGTTGAAGATGATGGGGGACAGTTAGCAATCGGGCCGGGTGCACATAGCTAGGCTTGAATGGGTGCATTTAGAATAGGCAAGGGGATGTGCACAGAAAAGCTGATAAGGTTTGGCAATGTTGTGGGCTTGTGTTTGGGTCACATAAATGGGCCAAGTTAGGCCTGCAGTCTTAGTGCTAAACACACCGTTTAGAGAGGAGTGGGCTTGCATTTGATTGGGCTTGAACTTGGGTGTATATAGAGTGGCCTGAGGTGTACAAAAGCGTTGACTGCCTAGCCTTCTATAGGGTGCAATTAGCGGTAAGCTAGGGCGCGTTCAGAAGGTACTCCCACATCCAAAGCGCACCGTTTCACTATGCTGACGTGGCGCTGCTTACCTATTTGCATGGAAAATTGCAGAAAGCTCCCCTGTAATCTTCCAATATTACGATATCTTCAATAATCTTCCGATTTATTACAATTTTGCCCCTATTTCACCAAAATTACTTTAATGCCCCCGAACTCTGTAATTACCTGAAAACACTCAATTTATACAATTAAAACACGGGAAAATGCCCGAGAGTCAAGCATAAAGAGACGAAAATGAGGATCAAAATCATATCAATTTTGGTTCGATCATACTCTTAAACCACTTGCTCCTACTATTGAATCTAATGTTATGCAAAGAGACGAGTATGAGTAGTGGAAGACTTCAGATGATATGGCTAAAAGTTATATTATGGCCACTATCTCCGATGTGTTGCAACAGCAACATGAAGGAATGAAATCTGCTGCTGATATAATGATGTCTCTAAAGAAGATGTTTGCTATGAGGTCTAAATCAACTAAGAGATAAGCAGTGACTGCTTTTATGAATCTTAGGATAAAACCTGGACAGGCTGTGAAAGATCACATGATGAAAGTCATAGCACATCTAAATATTGCAGAACTTAATGGTGCTGAGATAGATGGTGAGACCAAAATTGACATGATTGTCAACTCACTGTCAGATTCCTTTGATCAGCTCAAGTTGGACTACACCTTGAACAATAAAGGAATACACCTTGCAAGGCCTGATGCAAGATATTCAAAACGCTGAAAAGATCCTTGTGAAAGGCAAATGTCAAGAGATTCATATGGTTGGTAAAGTTGCTACTGTTAAGACCCGTCAGAAGGTCAAGAAACAACAGAAGAAAAAACAACTTGGGCCTACCAAGAAGGAGACCAAGAAAGTAACTAAGATCAAAGGGAAGTGATTCCTTTGTGGTGAAAAGGGACATTGGAAAAGTAATTGCCCAAAGTCTCAGAAAAAGAAGGAACAAGGTAATATTAATTATCTTGAAACATGTTTTTTGGTAGATTCTACACATTCTTGGATCATAGACTCTGGAGCCACTAATCATGTTTGTTATTCCTTGTAGGGTTTTCAGGAAAAGAAAAGGCTGAATAAAGATGAAATCAACTTGCGTTTAGGCAACGGGGCATTGGTGTCTGCCAGTGCAATGGGAGATATTAGAGTTATCTTAAATTCTAGTATGCATTTAGATTTAATAGACGTTTATTATGTACCTCAATTCAAGAGGAATTTCATTTCAGTTTCTTGTTTAAATAATTTTGGATATTCGATTACTTTTAATAAAGATTTTATTATTAGTAAGAATAACAAATTTGTTTGCAAAGGTACATTAGAAAACGGTCTATTCTTTTTGCATAGGAGTATTTCTCACTTGTTAGACACAGAAACAATGGAACCTAATCATAAAAGAGTAAAATTATCAAAATATGAAACCTACCTATGGCATTTGCGCCTAGGTCATATTAACCTTAATAGGATTAAAAGATTGGTTAGTAATGGAACTTTAAGTTACTTAAAGGTTGATGATCTACAGACTTGTGAATCCTGTTTGGAATGTAAAATGACCAAAAGGTCGTTCACGACCAAAGGCACAAGAGCCACCGAATGTTTAGGATTAATACACATTGATGTATGTGGTCCTATGAGCATTCAAGCTAGAGGTGGATATGAGTACTTCATCACTTTCACAGATGATTATTCAAGATTTGGTTATGTGTATCTCATGAGACACAAGTTGGATGCTTTTGACATGTTCAAAGCATTTAAAGCTGAAGTGGAAAATCAGCTGGAGAAACATATAAAAATCTTGAGATCTAATCGTGGTGGAAAATATCTATCTAGTGAGTTTCAGCAATATCTTATTGATAATGGGATCATTTCTCAGTTTTCTGCACCAGGTACACCTCAACAGAATTAGGCGGCAGAAAGAAGAAATAGAACTCTTTTGAACATGGTTAGGTCGATTTTGAGTTATTCAACGCTCCCTGTTTCTTTTTGGGGATATGCTCTACAAACTGCAATATACATTCTAAATGATGTAACATCGAAGTCGGTTCCTCAAACACCGCATGAGTTGTGGACAGGACGAAAGCCTAGTTTACAACACTTAAGGATATTTGGTTGTTCTGCGCATGTGTTAAAAGGAAAGATAGAAAAGATGGAGTCCCGTATGGAAACATGTATATTTGTGGGGTATCCAAATGGAACTAAAGGGTATTATTTCTATAGTCCTTTAGATCTTAAAGTATTTGTTTCAAAAAAAGCTAAATTTCTTGAAAAGGACTATATGAATGAATTTATACATAAAAGTAGAATTGTTCTGAATGAGATGTCAGGAGATACAATTCCACAAGAGGTTTCACAACCTAGCCCAATTGTAAGTTTCATACCATCACAAGATCAACAACCTACCATTCCTCGTTGTAGTGGGAGGGTTATGAGACAACCCAAGAGATACATCGGTCTGGGAGAATCAGTGGAGAATCTCCTGGACGACGATGATCCCTACACATATATGGAAGCAATGGAGGATATTGATAATCGCCATTGGCAAAAGGTAATGCAATTTGAGATTAAGTCCATGTTCAATAAAAAAGTCTGGTCCCTTGTAGACTTGCCTAAAAGGATAAAACTCATTGGGTGAAAGTGGGTATTCAAGAGGAAAAGTGGTATGGATGGAAAGGTGGAAACCTTTAAAGCTAGATTGGTAGCTAAAGGTTACACACAGAAACAAGGTATCGATTACGATGAAACCTTCTCTCCTGTGGCCATGCTTAAATCCATTAGGATACTCTTATCCATTACGACATCTTTAGATTTAGATATTTGGCAAATGGACATCAAGACAGCTTTCCTTAACGGAAGTCTTGACAAAAGCATCTATACGATGCAACCAGAAGGATTCATTGAAAAAGGCCAAGTGGAAAAGGTATGCAAGTTGCAAAAATCCATATATGGATTAAAGTAAGCATCCAGATCCTGGAACATAAGGTTCGATCAAGTTGTGAAAGGTTTTGGATTTGTTCAAAACCTTGACGAACCTTGTGTATACAAAAGGATCAAAGGCGACAAGTTAGTTTTCCTAATTCTTTATGTTAATGATATACCACTCATCGGAAACGATATAGGTGCATTGACATCATTAAAAGAATGGTTAGCAAAACAATTTGATAAGAAGGACTTAGGAAAAGCAAGTTATATTCTTGGTATCCAAGTGATAAGGGATAGAAAGAATAAAACGATTGCACTATCCCAAGCTTCATACATAGATAAAATCTTGTCTAGGTTTTCCATGTGATAGAACCAAAATTGATACGACTTTGGCCCTCACTTCCTTATCTTTTTGTTTGATTCTCAGGAAATATCCCATGATTTAATTGTGTGAATTAAGTGTTTTCAGGTATTTCTGAAGTTCAGAGGCATTGGAGTAATTTTGGTCATTTGGGGGCAAAAGTGTAAAAACTGAGGACAGATTGAAGTTATTGCAAATTTAGAAGACTTCAGGAGGCGTAACGTAATTTTCCATGCAAGGCACCATGCTCAACGCCACCTCATTTAAATAGAACGGTGAGTTTTGATTGTTTGGGCTCAATCAGTGCAAAGCCCAACATTAAACAAAATAAAAGATAAAAAAGACAGAAGCCCAATAATCCTATATGGTGAGCTCACCACACCTAAGCCTAAATACACCCCAAGGACTGCTGATTGCACCCCATCTTCAACCTAACTTCATCTTCTTCCTCCAGCAGCCGACCTCCATTAACAAGCTCCAAACCCTAGCTTCATAAAACCATCGGAAACGGACCTACCGTCGGCCAATATCGGTCCCAAATGGACGGGAAGCTCGCCGCGAATGTGATCGGTCCCATCTCGACTCCCCAAAACCATTGGAAAGCTACTACGAAATCTGGTCCAGCCTTAGTGTCACGCCTCCTTTGCATCGCCACTTCCCAAACCGCGACGAAATCGCGTAAATCAACGTCACGGTTTGCTTTCCGAAGTCGCCATGGCGACAAGGAGTTGTTTTGGCTCCAGAATTGTCGCCATTTAGGGTCGCCCCATGGTTGCCATTTACACAACTAGCGACCTCTCCTCTGCTCATTTCTGATTGGGTGGTAAAATTACAAGATGCTCCCCTCTGTTGGACTAAATGGTAATTTGCCATGGTCAGGGATGTTTTGGTAATTTTCCACCCGAGACCTAATTTGAAAATCCTATAAATTCATCACATTTTTCCTCTTTTGAACATCTCTTGACAACCAGAAAACCTCATTTCTCCACCACTCCTAATCCCACCATTCTCCTCTTCAATAAACACCTAGATTGCTCCACATAAATCATTCCTCTCTTTCCATTTTCTCCACCCATTTCCTTTGTCACTTTCCATTTGACTCCACCTATCTAGATACCTCCTTAACACCCAATCTTTACATAAGACTCAAGCACGGAAGCTTAAGGAAGGATCAAGCTTACAAGAGAGACCCAAGGGTGATTTCTCTCCATTTTACTTCCTTTCTTTGTTTGTGATTATGTGTAATTAAATCCCCTTTCTAGGGGGATGATTTGAGACACTTTTGGACAATGAGTATTTATTAAGGCTTTCAATATTTTGTTTGCATAATTAGAGTTTTATTTACTTTTTAATTAGATCTTGCACTTATGTGATTAAATGAGTATGACACACTTATTGATTACAATATGTTGTAGGATAATTAGTGATAAAATTGATTAAGTTATTGACACACTTGATTGATTATAGCACATAGTGAGTAGGATAGGCCATTCGATCGTCACTAACCGATCCCACCATGACCCCCTCTCATTAATCGGTTAGGCATTGCGGTGAGAAGTTGTTTAGGGTTAGTAGTGACGGTCTAAACAACACTTTTGAATGAGATCGGTCCTTTATTGTGTGAATAGTGCATTAATGAAGCCATTTGTGAATTGCTCAAAGTCCATTAGCTACTCTATTATTTCCCTAAACTCCTAATTAATTGTTTAATCCATTTTCTTATCTAGGTTGTTGTTATTGGATTCCTATCTATTCATATTCTATTTACATTTTTTTGCTTTTATTTTTTCCATGTATGTTTGATGGTTTCTTAAACCATACACCATTCAAACTACCATGATTCACTTTATTTGCATTTTTAGAGTAGTTAAATAATTCAACTAATTACTCTAATTCCTTGTGGAACGAATCCTACTTACCACTTTACTAATTTTCTATCTAAGTGGATTTTTAAGTGGTGAAATTGGTTTTCAAAACGATCACATTTTAAAACATTATTTTGTTGCGCAAAACGACCGCATCAAAATCGGTGCCTCTGCCGAGGAATTAAAGCGATTGTTGAATTACTTAACTTTTCTTTGTAGTTTAGAATTTTCATTTTTCTTTTGTTATTCATTTTTGTTATTTTTAGATTTTTTAGTGTTGTTTTCCTTTTTGCCTTGTTTTCATTTTTCTTTTATTCTTCTTTTATTTTTCTTTTCAGGAGCAATGGATCCTTTCACTATGCACTTGGAAGAATTTAATAGGCAAATGGAGTTGTTTGCTTCAAGGACTTCGGGAATAGGACAAACGGAGGGTATAGCTTGCGCATTTTGAGGAATGCATGGGCACGAGATATGGGGTTGCCATTTAAGAGGAGAGCTTTCCAATGATGGAGGACAAGCCCAAGCGCCAAATTCCTACAATTCATGGCCTTTGCATGAACCATGTGATGATTTCGACAATCCGGCGTCAAGCTATGAACGGTGTGCCGATTCGTATGAGCCGGATTGGAGAGATCAAGACACTCAAGCTAATGCCTATGTGCGATCTCAAGATGAGACTTTGAATGATTTTATTCAAAGTGCTCTAGTTCAATTTAGTCCAGATTTCAAGTTTGGATATTTCAATTTTAGACATAATTTCAAGTTTTGATATTTCAATTTAGGCATGATTTCAAGTTTGAACATTTCAATTTACCCATGATTTCAAGTTTGCTTCGAGATTTAAAATAAAATTATTTTCAAGGGCACTCTAGTAATTTATGGACATACATTGAAATTTTTTTAAAAAAGTGGTTATGAACAATTAAAATTTCAAAAGTGGTTATTAACAAAAGTTTAATAATTCAAATGGCTATTTATGGTTTTCTCTCATCATAAAAAATAATAATAAATTAAAAATGGGAAAATCTGGACAGAACCGAAGAGTGAGGGATGAGGATAAGGGGAAAAAAAAAATTCCTTAAATCCAAACAATCCCTTCCAATTTCCAAATCAAAATTCACTCGACATACTCAACCGAACACAATTGCCTTTGTTACCTCACTCGACATCATTGCAGCTGTACAGCATTTCCTTTCAAGCATGAATCATAAAGAAATATTGAAAAAAAAAAATTAGAAAACAAAAAAAAACAAGGTACATGTTTACTATTGACATCAGCATTTAAAATTTGACTAGTTGAGATATTAACATAAATCTGATTCTTTACAATGAGAATACAGTCATCCAAGTCTCAACAATAATGTATATTATTAACTTGGAAATCCACTTCAAAAAATTCATAGCGTCCAGTATCCAACCATCGGATCGGATCATGTTAGGACCTCGCCGCATGCTTTTCAATTTTCCTATCTATCATTATCGTAGTAAAAAGTTTGAGACCACGGGCTCGGTATTGCTTTGAAGAGGATTTATGAAATTGTTTTCTGAAAACCTCGTCAATGTCTATCTACTCATTTTACTCTTCCAGTTGCTAGTCAACAAGTTCTTCAATGGAATGTTCTTGTTCAAAACCAAGGTACGAATCCGAAACTACAATCAATTTCATCCCCTGAAAAAAAAAAAAAGAACTCAATAATAATATTATAAAAGAGAGAGCCAACTTCGCGGCGTGTCATAGGTAACTGATCCTTCCGCTACAAACAGAATGATGCTCTGGATATACAATCAAAACGTGATGCAAATCTTCTCCAAAAACCGCTAAATACTCTACAGCAACCCTCATGAAGATGGTAAGGTTCATATACTCCAAGAATCTATAGGATATGTTTAAAAACATCTAAAAGGACTTATTATTTCCATTATCATGATCAAATAATCCAAGTTCAGGTGTAAATATGGATGTCATTCAACTTTAAAGTGTCCTCTTCGAGGAACGTTGCAATCATGATTATATTTGTCTAGCTAAATTAACTCTTTGGGTGCTTTACTTGAAGTCATTAGCTATTTATGTATTACCCTTACTGTTTAAAAATAATAAGCGAAAACAAAGGAAAGAACATGACTCCAGAGGTAAGGTTGTTTGACCTGGAGACTGGTTGTGCTTGGTGGCAACTCCATATGGGTATTTAAGCGATCGGGGAGAGAAATCCTCTTCAGAGCATATAGTTCTGTGGTGGAGGTATTACCAAGAATCAACCACCACGCTTCATCTTTTACCTGCAAAAGAACATCTGTTAGTCTCCGCTACGAACTACTAAAACAAAATAGGGTGAATCTTCAACCTTAGGGAATCGAGGGGCAAAAGCCCTTGACATATTCCTCCGTGAATTGGTCTTCTCCATTCTAATATTCAATCTGAGAGACTTTCCACCATCAACGTCCCTTCTCTGAAGTTTTAGTTTCACTTGTATTCGGGGGAAATGTTGCAGATCCTGATGAAACATAATATAACAAAGGCCCAAGTAACATAATTAGAAGACATGCATACCACCACTATCATAATTTCTCTCTCTCTCCAAGAGTTGTGTGTGTTTCACTTCACATTGGAAGTGGGTCCAAAAGCTGATGGGTTTGGATTTTATATGGAACTATGGGAGTAGTTTGGGATTGCTCATTTCATGAGATTAAAAACATGAAAAATAATGCGAGTTAAAAACAAATTTCAATGGTTTTATGTGGTTCTTTTTGCAAATACCCCATCTAAAACACCATCTCTCCTGTGAAGACTGGCGAGCTTGGCATGTGGACCAAGTCCAAATATAGATGCAGATCACACCAAACTAAATGCAGAATAAATACATAAATAAATACATGTGAGAGAACTTAAATCCAAGATTTCCTGGAAACTAGCTCTGATACCATATCATTAACTTTTCAACCTAAAAACTCAACTTATCAGGAATGAGCCCCAAACAATGATATAAAACTTTCTAAAATAAATGCACAGAGACGGATACAATTCAAGCCTAGCATTAAAAAATAAATAAATAAATAAAAAAGAACAGTATCTAGAGGCCCAACCTTACCTGATATAATCTAGAAGCAGGGAAATTTCCGATTACAGTTTGCAAGGTTCCCTTCGGAATATCCAACAGTTGCTGCACGGTGGAAATTCCTCTTTTTCGTAGCGAACCCACAAGATCATCATTCATGGATGGCAACATCCACAAGGCAGAATCCTGATCAAACCATAAACCCTGCGACAATTGAACCATATCAGAGATGAGACACATAGGAAAATGAACACACCAAACCAATTTGACGCATGGCAGATTGGAATAATCAGAGACAACCCACTCAGGGATGAGAGATTATGTGTTGGAGAATAGTGGCTTAATGAAGAGAACCACCAAATACCATAATTGAACTCTTTTTCCAGTATCTCTCACCAATGTATATTTTTTCTCAATTCTATGTAGTATATTCCAAGGTTAGCACTATTTAAGTAAACCTACACCTATAGAAATTTTTATTCATGTAAGCTGTCTAATAGGCCCCCTATCCCTTAATGTCATTTCTAAGCAGAATGACCTATAAAATTAGACTGCGATATTTGCATATATTTGTCAAAGCAAGATCATTAATATTTGATGAAATGTAGAGAGGAATACCTGCATGACCATTTGCAGAAGATGCATGCAAATGATTGAACTGGCAAGCCATCCACTGTTAGCACATATATCTATCATGGCCTGAATGATGCGTATACTTTGATCCAACACTGACTTCAAGTCAGTGACATAGTCACTGATTGGTAATTCTAACTGTGAAAAATGTGCCTAAATCCAAAACAGTGCATACAAAGAGTGAATACGTTAATAAAAAGGAGTATTGGAGATTTTTTTTTTTTTCCTTCTAAAATAAAAGAGGAACTGAAGAAAAAATCCATATTCATTTTTATCATGCTAAAAGATTAAAAAAAACTATGACCTGAAATAGCAGATTTGCTTTGACATGTGGATCATCTAGGCGATTCTTGTCCACCATATATCGAACTCTCTTGGACAATGCTTCATTGTAATTTTCCTAAATTAAAAAATAAATAAAATAAAAAAATTGTAAATTCAAAATAAGAATGCACTAATGCTAGAAAACCAAAAAATTTAGCCGAAATTTCAACCCAAATGATCTGCAAGTGGTTTTTTCATTAACCACATCATCCCATGTTGTATGTGGTGATGACACCTCACTTACCACATCATTTGGATTGAAATTTGGGTATTATTTGGGTTGTATAACATTTCTCATAAGAATAACATCTCATTCATCCAATATCAATAAAATTTAACGTGGCAAAGAAATATCCGCAGATAACATTAGCATGCCAAAAAGATGCAATTGATGCATAAGTCAAATTCTATACATGAATATCAGATTCAATAAACTACGGATAAATACTTTAAATAAATATATAAACTATGGACAACTTCATAAAGTGATAAAATACAATTAAACTAATGATGACCATATTGTCTTCGGAAAATAAATCAATTATTATATGGATAATAAATTTTATGGGACACTAAGAAAATAGCATGAACAAATATAATTATTTCATGTCCTTCAAAATATTTGAATTTTAGGAGTTATGAGATATCTAACCTTTTTTAATTAGCTTATTTCTTAAAAGCCATGAAGGGGTTAAAGTGGAAGAGTAAGAAATCTTGTTATTCTTAAAATTCTACAATTTGTCAACAATCACAATGCACGTAATGACATAAAATCAGTGAAAGAATACTAGATGAGATAAAAAATCAGTGAAAGAATACTGGATGCAATCAAAACCAGTGAAAGAAAAGGTAGATAGTGTAAAATTAGAAGAAAGAATACAAGAAGCGAAAAAAAATCAAAAACTTTAGAAAATAAATTGGGCTGTCATTTGGTTTCTTAGGGATGTATTCGGTATCTAAGACATGCTTCAAGGTGCATGATTTAGTTTCAGTTAGAATTATTTTGATAATATTATTCATAACTAGAGTTCATACAATTTTAGTGGATTTTGGCTGGGCAATGTTTATGGTCTGTAATTGGGCCCAAGCAAACTATGGTTTTAATAAAACCGGGATAATACTGAATGTTGATCGAACTTTGTATTTAGATTCACAATAGGCTTCTATCACAACAGAATTTCAGGACACTTCTCTTTTCTTTGTTCTTCTTAGTCAGTTGGGTGGTGTGAAATAGTCATTTTGTTGGTAAGTAATGGGCCAGCTTTTGTTTCAGAGGACTGTTTTTTACATTGAGATCTTTGTAGTGCCCTGATTCTTCTTCAGAAGGCTATTGTTTTATATCCACAGTGGACTGGTTATTGATTTTGTATCGCCTTTAGTCAAAATAAAATGATGACAGGCTTGTTGGAAATAGCTCTTGTCACAAACTCAAGACTACATACATTCTGCAAATAAAATTCAGAATATAGAATGCTTGGATTTTTTCTTTCTTATCATCAGGATTAAGTTTTAAGCCCCAAAGACCCAAAGCTCATAAAATTTAGAGGCTTTCTGTATTTTCTTGGAAAGAATCTACTAAATCTAATGAAAATATTAGATTTACAGCTTTTCAGCCTTAAGTGAGTTTGATTCGGGTCCAATTAGCAGCTTGCTATTGACTTCTACTCTGACTACATTCTACATCATATAGGTTTTTTTTTTCTCTCCTAATAAGCAAATCCATAGAATCCCGTAATTCTCTGTTTCCACGATATACCTAGAATCCATCCTCTTCTTTTCCCTTCTCTTTTCCAGATTCCACAAAAATGCACCCATCAGAAAAATGAGTATACACTCTTATATGATAATCACTTTTTTTTCCTTTTTGACCAGTAACTTGTATACTGCATTATCTTCTCAAAACCTATCACTCACCAGCAATTTATGTTGTATCACAATTGAGCTCCATATCTATGAAGATGCAACATCATTGCTATTTTAACCGCAGCAAGAAAGCAATCAATAAACTAACATAAAAATAGTCGAAATAGTGCTGTAACCATAGTTAAATGTCACATTAGTGAAGTCGAAAAGTTAACAGGAGCGCAGTTGGAAAACAGTGTTATACAGCTGTAAAAAGTAGTTAGCTGTCACATACAGCAGTAAATAGATGTTTTGTTTTTCCTAGGTTCCTTACTTTATGTGCTTAACAAGTTTAGGGTTGAGCTTAAGTGTCTACATATATATATATATATATATAAAAATTCATGTATAGTTTATCTATCAATAATATTGAGCCCTATTTTACAAAAGGCATTTAGTCATCAATTATTAGATAAAAAAAATTAAGAAACCAGCAAAAGAAAGTAAGAAGCAAGCCAAAGAGAAATAAAAATCAAACACCAGTTTAACCTCAATGTACCAGAGAAAAACAGTCATATTACAAAATATAATGCAGCATCCCAAATGTAATTTTGAATTCTATCCTATCATGAAAATGCACACTAAATGCCTAATAAGCTAAATGACTTTTGAGGTGGGTTCAATGTCTAATTCTCAAGCGGAGTTGATTATTTTGCACAATTTCAATTGCCTAATAAGCTAGGTAACGCTCCTAATATTCGTGAGGTGTGGTGGCATACTCCCCCTATTTCTTGGATCAAAATTAATTCTGACAGCGCTGCTCGTGGTGCCCTTGGTCTGGCTGGTGTGGGAGGGGTTTTCCGCAATCATAGAGGGATTGTTCAAGGTTGTTTTGCTTTCCACATTGACTCAGCTTATTCTTTTGAAGCTGAGTTAAATGCAGTCATCAAAGCAGTCTCATATGCTTATGCAAAACATTGGCACTTGCTTTGTATTGAGAGTGATTCGATATATGTGGTCAATCTGATTACTTCCCGTTCATCTAAAGTCTTATGGCATCTTAAATCTGCTTGGCTTCAAACTCTTCATTTTCTTAGTCAGATGAGCATTCATGTTTCTAACATATATAGGGAGGGTAATATGTTGGCCGATTCTTTAGCTTCGTATGGTGTTAGTATTCAGGGAGAGATTTGGTAGAATATGGCCCCTAGTTTTTGTATGTGTCATATTGATAAAGATATGAATGGGTAGCCTCATTTCAGATTTAGTTCTTAAGGTTCTTTTCTTTCACAGGATGCCTGCTTGCGTCTACGCTTATAGTCTTTTATTTTCATGTCTGGGTTCCGGCATGAGAAGCTGCGTTTCTATGGGCTGCTCTTTCCTGCTTTGGGGTTTGCTTTGCGGTCGAAAGCTGCACTCTTTTTCCTTCGACAGGTTTCCCACCGGGTTTTACTATTAAGGTTTTAATGAGGCGGCTACTCAAACACATCCCATGGCAGTCGACTTGAGGATTAGTTTTTCTCTTTTGGCTTTATTTGGGCTTGTTGCCTTTGTTTTTCTTTTTATGATTGGGTCTTCTTGCCTTTGTACCTTTCTACTTTTTTGTCTATTTTTTCTCTTTTTTTTTTAATAATATTAACTTGGATAGGCAAGCATTCATGGGATAGGGTTTGAGCGGGGTGATGTCGCTTGCCCTTGATGTTTCAGGTCTACTCCAAGTAAAAATAAAATAAAAATAAATAAAAAATGCATACTAAATGTTTCTAATATAAGTTATACTCTACCTGTCTTGTGACTTTCTACTAAATTGAAAGAATATTAAGCTCATACGTTACGGGCCAAAAATATTACCTCGTTATGCCGCACAGGAAGTTCATTATATTCTGAAGCACCAGAAAGAATATGCAAAAACACCTACATAATAAACAGCAATTCAAAGAATTTTTTTATTTTTATTTTTGAAGTAATAATATTAATAAAAATGAATACTTTAAATGAAAATATAGGATAGCCTTATTACTTCGAGAGATGTATCCGGCCCTATGTTAGACCCAAACATTGACACAGTCATGTAGTTGAGGTAATATTGAGATGCTAGTGAGCCCAGCATCGTAGACTCCACGCTGTCTTCATTCATCTTGATGCATCCACTGTCCTCCAGATCTTCAAATGTGCTCTGCACCAATCTGCATAAATAATCATCAATGTAGTGTCTTCAAGATAAAAGGATAAGCCTTAAAGGAAGAGGTTCCATGGACAGGGTACTCATGTTACCTCGACAAGTATGAACTCAGGCCTTCTGCTTCTGTATTCTCTAATCCATAGTAGGCCGGATTAACAGTCTAAACAAAGAATTTCTTTAATAATAACTTCATGCAAACAAAAACTTGCATTGAAAGCATAACAATATCATTGTTATTGAATCATTTATTAGCAAGAGGCTCGTTTCAGAAACCTCCATTGAGAGGCATTTTGAAGGTAAGAAGTATTAAGTTTATTTCTTGCATGTCTCACTTCCAAAGAGACAAGTTTGCTCTCAAAACAAAAATAAGAAATCTAATTGATACTCAGCATACCAGATTAAACAAAAAACCCTCAACAGAAAGTTTCTTTAAATGTCACAGACTCACAGTCACAGCTACACATTTCACCTTTTAGAATGCATATCATATAAGACTGACACTGTCTTGCATTATTAAAGAAGATTTTTACTTTTGGAATTCCATACATAGTAGTTTATCTGTTACTTGACAGCATATTGTATCTAAATGCTCTCTTTAATCACAAATATAGCCTAATGCAATCATACATTGAAACTCACATATATGTACTGCTCAAAATCAATGATGCTGCCGTGCTACCATATTTGATGACTAATGCTGTAAAATGAGGTAAACCATCTCTGATTTTAATTTTATTATACTTTTTTTTTTTTTTAAACATATTTCATATCTAAACTTATCGGAAGACATCTGAGTTTATACAATAAAATTTACTGAACATTGAGCAGAGTTCTACTAATGGTAGGGCTCTTTTTCTTGTTTCTAAGATAGACCTTATACCTTTAGCTAAAACGTATATGCATAAATCATAGGTGTGTGCAAGTAAATGAAAAACAAGAGATTCTGAAAAATATTTCATACCTCAGTGAAAATTAAATTCCTACAGCTAAATATAATTAAAAACAGAAAATAATAAAACAAGGACTAGGCAAACAAACTGGTTATTTACTTCGTGAGAATTTTCAATATATAGTTTACGCAAAGAAGACCACTATATTGCAGTATCATTTATCCCTAAACAGGTACACGACTCATCTCTGAGTTTAGAACTAACAACTTTTGATCACCACAAACTTCCATTTTTTTTTTCTTCCTTTTTTATGATAAAAACCAAAAACGTACCAGCCTACGGAATAAGTAAGTCCATGTGAGATAATGTACGGCATCTTCTTTATGGCAAATTGTGCCAGAACCTATCTCTGCATTGAAGTGTTCATGCAATTGATCCCTCAGACTACTCTCAACCGGAAATGGTTCATATAAAAACTGTGTTCAGATAAAAACCACATTAATTGGACTTCCATAACAGAAGGTTATTCAAATCACCATTAATATATAGTATCTTCAGTTTGACCTTTTTGTAGAAGCTTTTCTTTGGTTCGTGAACAAGAATTACTGCTTTCCCATGTTGATCATACTGCGGGCGGCCTGCACGACCCATCATCTGCAAGATATCAGTGATCGGAAAATCTACGTATCTCTTTGCTTTTCCATCATAAAATTCTGTTCCCTGCAAACAAATGCCACATTCATTAAAACGGTACCATATGTGCGGAGTATAAAAGGATTTAAACATGGTGGAAGATCATACACAAAGCCATCTGGTCTCACTTTGAAGTGCAATGAAATAGGCAGGACAACATTAGACAAAAAAAGAGAATAGAAGTTTATATTTAGTGCATGTAAGTAATTAAAAAATTGGTTAGTGCGCCACATGAATAATCAAATTAGGAACTCCATAATCAAGGAAATGGTTACAAAGACTTATGCTAGTGGTTAATCAAAATTTATCAATTTTCTCTTTTAATCAAACCATTGCTAAAGCTATTTTGTCAATTGGGTAATCAAAATTTATCAATTTTCTCTTTTAATCAAACCATTGCTAAAGCTATTTTGTGAAACCTACACATTTAACAATTTACACTTAGTAATTAGCAGACACAAGAAAAATCTAATGTTGGTGATGAAGTTCAAAGACAAAAAATAAGTCTGATTGTAACCTGCATACCATATAATAAAATTTGCAAAGTGAATAAACACAAGTGCCCTCCAGATTTCTTGGCTTTAAATTTTTAAAAATTACATTACTCTGGTAAACTATTAAATCTAGCTGTCAATTAGCTACATTAAGATGTCAATTAACCATAGATTGATGTAATTGGCTAGGTGATTGATTGAGTAATTATTGTAAATTGTAATTAACCATAGATTGATTCTTCATATTTTTCTCTTCTAGGCCTAGCACTATAAATTCATGTACAGTAGTAGAATAATGATTTACAACTCAATTTTCTCTTCCCTCATCTATTTAGTGTTAACATGGTATCAGTGTATCACAGCACTTATCCTTCTCATAAATACACCTTTAGAAATATCTCATATGTGTCATCTGAGGTATCAAAGAATTTTCATGGTTGGTAAACATCAGATTTCAAATTGTTCACACTAAATAGATAGGGGGAAGAGAGAATTGAGTTGTATATCATTATTCACCCATGCTAGGCCTAGAAGAGAAAAATAAGAAGAATCAATTACAGTGATTACTCAACCAATCACCTAGCCAATTACATCAATTTATGGCGGATTGACACCTTAATTGTAATTGATTGACAGCTAGATTTAATAGTTGACTTTAACACTTCTCCTTAAACTGGAGCATAGATATTTTCAATGCCCAGATTGCTGGCGAATCGGCTTGACATAGTAGTACTTTATAGGACGAAACACACATATCGGTGACATTTGGAGGCAAAAACTCGGAATTTTTATAGGCTTGCATAGGGAGATGATTAGTCTTGACACCTATTCAGTCGGTCTCATGAAAAGTTGGGTGAGCTTAGTATCCCAATAAACTAGAGACCTATAAAGTTTGATATTTATCTATATGTTCGATTAAACTTTCATCTTTTAGTTTGGTAAGTTTTCAAGAAACATGATCGGCTTAACATATAGAAGGGTACAACTTTCAAGGAATATCTATCTTCGTAATTTCCTGCCATCTAAATCCGTAACATAAGAAGTAAATAACAAATACACCATTAAGGCTTTGCCTCACCTTGATAATAACCAAGTGAGCTGGAAGGTTTACACCCCATGCCAGCGTGCTAGTACAAACTAAAACCTGAGAAAATGGACAGTAGCATTTTTTGTCAGTGTTTGTGTTAACCAGAAAAGTGAAGTTAGGACTTAGGAGAAAGAAATGTGCCTGAATCTTGTTGTTTGCAAAAAGTTCTTCAACAATAGATCTATCTCTCTCATTCAGTCCAGCATGGTGTAGCCCAATGCCAAATTGTAAAGTGTGCCTTAGGTTCTGATCAGTAACTTGAGAAAGAACCATCTGCAGATCTTCATCTGGCATACTCAGAAACTGCCTTGGATGTTCATCTGACGCTGCAAACTTCAATTGCAAAAACAATTAACTGTTAGACAGTCCACGGATCAATCCATATTCATGACAAAATGCAGAATCTCACCTGAATAAGGTCCAGTGCAGTAAGCCTTGTCTGACGACGAGATGAAACGAATATGAGAACCGGTTTGGTAGGTGAATGGGTGCATATTGCAGCATATGCTGGTTTATTCATGCTATTCATCCTTGGGCAGTAGAACTTTCCAGGATATCCCTGCTCATGTCAACAGGTATGAAAAGATTGAACAGGTTAAATAATTAAGTCGTAAACTTTGCAAGAAGTTTCAAGACTTCACCCGGTAACTTAGAGTAACAAGTGAAATACTTCTCAAAAGCACATCATCTACTTGCCTGAATATGAACTTCAAGAGGTACAGGCCTTACACTTGGCTTGAAATTGAAGAGTCCAATTTCCCCAACACCCAACCAATCTGCCAAATCGCTAAAGACACAAGACAGAGACAAAAATTATTAATCATCACATAGAGGTTACCAGAAAATATCCTTTCCTAAGTCACCAAAAATCCTAGCAATCACCAGTCCTCACTAGAAACATAAACATGGAAGAGCAGCTTAACAGCAGCAGAACATTCCAAAGAATAATCTATCATTGATATGATTAAATTGTCAGCATAATGCAAGGAAATGTATCTGAAGCAAATTGCACTCGCAAAAGGTTCAACACAAGGTCGACTAAATGCTGGACAATGCTGGACAAATTATATGCTCAAGAACTCAGCATATTCCCACTACATTATATATGTGATATTTGAAGGAATAAATCATCTACCGAAAATACAGATTAACAAGCAAGGAGATTCTGAAAGTTCAAAGAATATGCAATAATCTACTTGTATATGTATGTACGTATGCATGTATTGAACGAACCTAGCATTTGCCAATGCTGTAGAAAGGCCTACGAACCGTACTGCACGTTCTGTTTGTGATGATATGTATCTCATCCTTGAAACAATAACCTGGAAAGTGGAAACATTAAGTTCCAGAGTTGAAGTTTTAAGGGAAATCAAGAGCACTTTGCAGGCTAATAAAACACAAAATAATAATAATAAATAAATTTGGCTTTCAAGGAATGACATGATTTGATAGAGACATACAGTACATAATTGGTCAACATCCAAAACTTAACAAAATATTTACGTAAATCAAAATCACTATTTGATCACTCACTTATCTACATTACATATAAAAGCCTCCTAGAAATGGAACATTTGAACAAAAATACGGATGATAATCTGGGAGATTCATACAATACAAACTTACTAGGTCAAAGCACGGTTCAATCAACTGATCCATCCCCATTTACCCAAACAATCTTTTCTACCAACAATTATTAGTTCGATCAAAGAAATATAATTAAAACTCAATGATCAAAGAAATATAGAAAAAGGAATTTTATCTACCATGCTTTTTCTTGAGAAACAATTACCCAGAAAAATTTAAAACAATAATGTCTACACCCTAATATTCTCACGTGCGAGGCTGCATTCAATCAATAGGCTTCTAACTAAGACTAAACAATAGCACAAATGTGGACACAATGACCCTAGGTCAAATAGGCTCTTATATAAATTGAATAACTATTAATCCAATAGTTTAAACTTATAAAACTGATTTCCCCCCTCTTTTGAGATGCTTTAGCTATGATTTTTATTCAATTTATGAAAACAGACAAAAAACAAGGAATTACTAAAGACATCAGAGCTTGATAAGAAATAACTTTTTTTCAAATCTATTTATAATAAAATTAATACATAAATCCCCGAACCCGAGCTCGAAACTTAGTCATCTTAAGTAAACGGGAAACTATGGCATTTTGCCTTGTAGGTACCCGTGAGGAGATTTGAACCCTAGATCTTTTGGGAGTAAACCACAGCCAGACCAATCTATTAACCTCATCAATCTACTAACATTAGCCTATACAAGCTTTACATAGTTATCAAGTAGTTGATACTCTTTACAGTCTAATAGAAAAAACTCTCATCTCTCTAATAACTACCCACAAACTATATATATAGTTTCACTATAATAGGAAGATCCCAAATTATCAGATCAAAAAATATTTAAGACAAATTTTCTCAATAACCTAAACCAATTCCAACCTCTAACATATCTACATGAGCTTTCTAACAATAACCAAAACCAAGGGAGCACAGATTTGAAAATTGTGGATACAATTTGCTGCTTTAATTTCCGATGCATAACATCCAAAACAATAGGTTCTACTGGATTACATGACAATTTAATAACTTCTTGTGTAATCTGTGATAGTTTTTAAGGTGCCAGGAAAAAGAATAAAATTCTGAGAATCAGATGTATTCACAAATTTGCCATGGCAAGCTAATGAGTTACCTCGAGAATGGGTCCTCGGTCAGCACCCAGCAAGTGAATCTCATCCAAAATCATAAGACCAACCTATTGATCAATAATCAAAGGTACAAATGTCTAGTCATCAAAACAATATATGGGCAGATGAATGAGTATAGGAAATTAACAATTTCTGTAATAAATTACAGCCAATTAGTGAACAAATGAACCTTTGTGACATAACTGCGACTATGCCAATTACGACTGATACCATCCCACTTCTCAGGAGTTGATATAATGATATCTGCTGACAAAAGGGCCATCAAATCTGGAGTATAATCACCTGTCATTTCAACCTGACAGATAAATAAAGTTAAGAATATTTCCATATGCCAAAACAAATGCATGTGTTTATGTGATTAATAAATATATGGTATCACCATCTTTTTTCCAAGCTGAGAGACAAGACGATTTCTCCAATCACTCATTCTCTCCCTAACAATTGCCTTCAAAGGTGCTATGTAAATAACCTGCATCCAGACATATATTTAAGCTTACAGCACTTCAGGATGTGAAACATCTAAAACTTTAACAGGCAAAGCACTTAGATTATGAAATCAAATGTTTGACTGCATAACAAGGATTCACGTTTGTTAGAGTTACTATATTTTTAGATATGGTGGTTATTTAAATACCAAAATTACCCTTTTATACTTATTATATAAATAGGGGTCAGCTTGTGAATGAAACATGCAGCCGACACTTTGATTCTTTTCTTTTCTCTTCTTCTTCTCACATACTTCTTTCTTTTGACTTCAACTTGGCATCAAAGCGATCTACCTTCTCCCTCCTTCCCTTTTTTGTTTTTCGAAACACAAGTTTAGCTATTAACAAGAGTAGTTGTGCTGACGGAGTTACGTTATAAACCCTAGATTATGAGCCAGGGTTTCGCTGTTGTCGACATGGTGATTGGTGAGAGGGATAAGAAGGCTGCAAATTATTTGTTTGAAGCTTGATATATTCAGTTTTTTTTTAGGGTTTGTGCTCAGTTTATTGCTATGCTGGATAGTGATGTTCTTTGCTATGATAGGATGGTTCCCTCTTTACTAATCTTCCTCATCTTCTATAGTTGGTATTGTTTATTGCTGCTGGTATCGTTACTCAAATCCAACACAAAACTCATTCTTCAGTTTCTATTTTTTAAATATTGAAGAACAATATATCTGGCAACACCAACACTATCAGAATTCCTAGAGTTCCCAAACCAGCAAGCAGCAAGGAGTGCTTCAACTTCAAATTAAACATAATGAATTCAAACTTATACCTTCATGTCAGGCTGAGTATTGAACAGGCGGAGCATAGCAAGCTCAGCAGATATCGTTTTCCCACTTCCTGTGGGAGCTCCTAGGAGAACATTATTGTCTGTGTGATACAAGACATGAAAAATCTGCCATGTTTAAGCAGCAGAAACAAATTTTAATTTCAGTTACAATCAATAAAGTTATAAATATCAAGCAAGCATGATTCAACAAACTTCAAGAGTAAATTTAATGAATAACTAATACCTGTGTTTGTATCGGATTAAAATGTGAAAATTTGTACAAGGCTTCATAAGTAGTGTTGCCAAGTGCAGATACAGGAAGGGGTTTTAAGTCTAAGAGCTCTGTATGTGTGGTACGAGCCTAAATGAAGCATAACCTTCATATGAGACAAGATCTTTGACAACAAAAAGCTTCCATACAAAACTACAAAATTGAATAAAAAAATGAATAAGAATAACAAAAATAGATACCAGCGGCAGTGCTAATTTCTGGAAAGATATACAGTAGAAAGCCTCTGCCTGCAGCCAAGAATCAGACACAGCCCGAATGTAGTATTGCGGTGGATGTGGTTCAAATATTGGCACAGTGAAGGAAAGCTTTTGAGGTTCTCCTCTAGCCATTCGCTTTGTCAGTGGAAAAAGCTCCGAGTGGTAGATATGATCGCTCTCAGAATCCTGTTTAAAATAGTTCTCAGATATGGTAAATTTGCATTGGATACAAAATAAAATATGCACACACATACACACACACAACAAACAAACAAACAAAAAAAAAAGCCCATAAAATTATGTAGAAAAATAGTACAATCAAGAAATAATGATTTTTCCACCTGGAGCCCAAAACTAAAAATGGTGTAACAAATAAGTGAATAAGTGTGTGTTTGGTATGCTTTTGAAAGGATCAAAAAGCACTTTTTTAAAGCTATAAGCTATTCTGAAGTTTTTTAGTTGTTTGTCAATACTCAAAACAGCTTTTTTAATATATGAATTATCTCAATTACCCTTTATAAAAGCCATTTTATGTCTTTGGAGAAACCCAAAATTTGGGCTTTTTCAAAAAAGTTTTTTTGAGCTTTTTTAAAACATATAAATTGTCTCAACAACCCTTTATAAATTTTAGATATTTCACCATAACTTTTTCATTATATATATATTGTCAACACCTTTTTTGTAATTCACTCAACTAAAAGCAATTTCTAAAAATACATTATGAACACCATTTTTGTAATTTACACAACTAAAAGCCTTTTTTGTTAGAAGCTCTACTCATTAGAAGCTCTACTACAAAAAGATCTACTTTAGAAGCTCAACTTAAAAAGCCATACCAAACACACCATAAGATTAAATTTGGGGATCAAATAAACCCTTAAAAGCTCAACATATATTGCCCTTTTTTTATGATTAGTCTTATCATTTTGAGAACTACAACTTTAGATATAAGATTACTGATCATTTTTAATAAAATTTCTTACTATGGTATTAAAAGTACTAACAGAACTAGGCGGATTTGCAAAAATTCCCTGAGGTTTGATCCTTTTTCAAAACAGCCCTCTTGTTTTAAATTTAGATAATAAAAAAAAACCCTCAGTAGGTGGTTTTGGAATACAATAAGGGGTTTATACCAAAATTCGAAACTATAGGGTTGTTTTAAAAAAAAAAAAAGGGTCAAACCTCAAGGGGGTTTTTGCAAATCTCCAAATAGAATTATTCTCAATAAAATTTCTGTAAGAACAAAAAAGAAGATACCAAATGAATAAAAAATCTGTAATGAT
Organism: Acer campestre; assembly: GCA_954870605.1. NCBI lineage: Eukaryota > Viridiplantae > Streptophyta > Magnoliopsida > Sapindales > Sapindaceae > Acer > Acer campestre. The sequence continues at coordinate 7,671,461 of OX940807.1, forward strand.
CTTAAAACTGAAATATTAAGACACAATAATTTTAATTTTCCAAAAAGTCACCTAGTTCATACAGGCATCATTTGAAAGTTGAACACTTTTGGCTTTTGGTCACCAAATACACTTTTTTACATAACCAAGTTAAATGAAGTGACTCGTAAAGATCAATTGTCATCCAGTATTAACAAATCATTTTCAGAAAATCAGAAAACATAACAAAAAAAAGTCAAATCAGAATTATATCATGCTTTCCCAGACTATTAACAAGAAAATCAGGTTTTCAAGCAGCACCTCAACTAGAATCCACCAACGTTGTGCAGCACCATGAAAACGATCTTTCCACGTGAAGTCTGGAGTCATCACCAAATCCACCTGAGAATTGAATGTTATTTTCATAAAAAATACTACATATTTAAATATAAATCTCCAATATTTAAGAAAACCCCTTCAAAACGGTCTCTGTAGACTTACCTTCAAAACTGTTCGGGTGATAGGACTTACAGTGGCTGACAACTGGATCCAAGGGAAATATCCTAAATATTGCTTGACCAACTTCCACCCAAAGGAAAAAGGTTATTACACTCATAAATGTTTATTGAACCAATATCATAGGAAAATATAAAGTAACATTTCATCAAAAGAGCTATACCCTTCCCCCAGGTGCATAACGAATCAGTGCTCCAATGTCCTTTTCCTCCATCTCCTGCAGGTGATCTAAGTCAGCCCCACGTTCTTCAAGCTTCCTCAGTATCTGAACCAATTAAGACATGTCATCATACAGAGTTAAATGAGAAATACAGATTCAAGCAATTAATAAACAATAGTATGTTAGACAAACTTCTGCTGAGAGATCCTTGTCAAATTGTCGGAGGGGATGTTGATGGGGCCAGATTTGGCGATCTACAGCCTTGCAATATTCCAACATGAACAAAGTCATCTCACACCATCCTCTCCGCAAGCAAATTTCAAATAAAGCCCGTATAATACGAGCCAAACTTGCGCTAATATATGCAGCATCAGAAACTAGTGAAAAGGTATCTATTGATCCCCGAGATATGTACAACTGCAAATTACATAATAACCAAATTTATAGAAAGATGTTACAAATTTTTCTACTTGAGTACTAGTAAACAACATCAAACTGATGCTGAAAATGATGTATACCTGAATAAGAATAGAAATTTTTCCATATTTATTTGTAGGACCACCCTTAATTTCTAATGGGCATGATTGGCGTGCCAACGTCTCCAGCTCATTCTGCTCTTCATCTCGAACAACAATATTTTCAAATTCAGAAGAACGAGCAACCATTTCAATTATCTGTAGCAGCAGAAAAGCAGTGTTAATATAGATAAATAAGTTAACAAGAAGTTGGTACTTAGCAATTCTTGGATATGCATTTTACACTAAAAGAAAATGAAATAACAAAACCTAGAAATATAAACCAAAATTAAGTAAAACTCAAGTACACAAACAAAATATCAAGTAAAGTTAATAACAACCTCACAGTCATTCATATGGCGTTTCAACATTTCATTGTAAGTTTCAACACTAGAATATTGAATATAAAAGTGGCTTGCAATACGGCCAAGCTCTGTACAATAAAAGTTGCCACTCTTCTCATCAAACCGCATCATTTTAGCTTTATCAAGAGCACGTGCAGCATCAGTTACAAAAGCTCTTAGCTTTAAACTCAAAGAAGGATCTGCAACAACCTGCCAAACATATGAAAACACCAATGTTGTCAACTACCGTAAACATGAAGAGCAACTTTGTAAGGATCGAGTTAGAAGGATAACATTTCAGATCCAGCCAAGTAATTTATAAGAAATGTCGTTGATCAGTCGTACTTTTGAGCATCATCCAGGTATTTTGACAAGGAAAGACATCATTAAAAAGTGATCAATTTAAATATTAATGTTTGGAATAACATAAGAACACTAGGAGTCCAACACAGATAAATTCAATAATATATTATTATTTTTCCTGGGTGGATGTCCCTAGACTGTAGTGGCAAATACACATTGATTGGAAAGGAAGCTTGTCCAACAATGGAGCAAAAAATTTGATAAGTGTACTTAACGAATATCTGAGTTGAGGGCACATTCCTCCCTATGACACAGTCTATTGTGCAACCTATGATGTAATTCCTCAAAATTTGTTTACTCGTTCTAGTTTCGGTTTACGATCTGCCAATTTTCAGAATTCCAACATAATTTTGGTATATAATTTTAGTTGTTGATCACTTGATCTATTTTTAAATTACATAATAAAAACGCAGCTGACAGCACGAAAAATCAACATGCATACAAAAGCCATTTAGCTCAAGGCTCAAACTTATAGCAGAAGACACATTTGACGCTTTAGTTTCATATTTGGACCCACAGGAAGATTACGCACCAACAAGTGTTGAGCAATAAGACTCAACTCAGGAGTCAGGAGCATCAAAAGAAACACTTTTTTCACAAATTCCATAACTTGAAAACTTCACGAAGAAGAAGAAAAAAGCTATTTACTTGGTGTCAAGGATTATGCATGAGATAAGAAAAATCTATGGGATTAGCAACTCAGTCCTGTGTTTGGCACTCCCAACTAAGACCAGAAGATAATCCAAAACTCAAATTATCCCACCACAGCAGCACAAAATAAGCCCCTGCCCTACCATGGGATAACTATTCCTGAGACTGAAAAAAGAACTTTTCATCTCTTCTATCTGTGTATCTCACCTCTCTTCCTCTTCTATAAAATCAGTTGAAACTCAAAGGACATCAAATATTTCTCAGGTGGCTTTGACATTTTAGATTGATTAATGAAGCTAAGACAATGGAGCAATTTTGTCGATGCTGGCCAGATTGTGTACAATATTATAATTAGATTGCAAGTGGGTCAAAAATACAACATAGTGGCAGTGGTCGAATTGCGGTGGTGGTAATGAAATCAGATTTAATTATAGGACATGAATATGGTGGTTGTGATTAGGTTCTGTGTAATCAGGGGGAAAATGCTGAGGGGAAGAAGAGAGAGATTATGTTAAAAATAATGAATAAAAAGAGACTAACTTTGGTGTCCATGTTAACCAATTTAATTTGGTTTATATTTATTTGCGGAGTAAGCATAAAAATTTAAGAGGATTTTATTTGCAGTCCAATCCCAAGTGTACCAAACACATTGCAACATTATTTTACTATAATCCAGGCTACATCAAACAAACGACATTACTAATTTAAGCACATCCAATCCTAAACAATAATAATTTTCCAACGAAGCTATACTTTTATTTTTAGCACCACAACTCATTTAATTCATCCTTCACTAATGGCCCTCTTTTCGCATCTTAGGAACAAGATCTTACTACCAACACTAAATTAACTATTGTTCATCTAATTCTTTGATCCTTCTATTTCCAAGGATTCTAACAATGACACCATAAGTTCTGTGTCTTGAACTTTATACAGTCGTTTTTTTCTGAATACTCTTTTTTTAAAAAAAACTTTTTTATGAATACTTATTTGGACAAAAGTTGTACATCTGCAATATGCACCTTATGAAACATTACTTTATCAGTTGCAACATAACCTGTACCAGATGAACTTCTTGTGGTATGTGCCATTCTAGACCTGATCCTGCTGGCACTTCCGATTTTGAAACTTAGTGTGTTTTACTTTTGCATCCTTTAAATTCACTCAAGGTCTCCTTTATCTTCTGAAAGACTTTATATTTGCATTTAAGTCCATCTGTTTCCTAAATTCCCAACCTCTTCTGCCATGTTTGCAGATAGTTTCTGTAAATTAAGCTGAGAGGAAATTAGGTGCCTTGATCACACAGCTAAACATTATAAAGATCCACTCAATGTAGAGGCCTTTTCAGCAGAAATGATATTGCATGCTGGCTTGCACCTCAAATTTTTTGTTTTTATAAAATAAATTAAAAAAATATTTCCTAAAAGTGATTAACTACACTTGTCTGTGGCTTATTCAAGATACAACCATAATTTTACATCAAATAGCTGACTACATGGACTAGACTACCATAAGAAAGTCTTGTGAAAATTTTGTACAGTACACTCTTATCACTTGGTACTTGGAAGTACTGTTTTTTTTTTTTTTTCTGTTTTCCTAGAGTTCAATATTATATCTCTATATTTTTTTCTTTCTCAATAAAATGGTTCTTATTAAAAAAAGACACAACTATAAAAATTAAAATGAGCTGAGTGGGGGAAAGAAAACAACATAAGATACCATATCCTGGTTAACCACATAAAGTATCTATCTTATCCAGCTGAGCCAATTTCCGTAGCTTAGTTACATCATAGATAAATGACACATTGCAACATAAAGAGTGCTCAAAGAACCATACAATACCTCATCCCATCCTATGCCATATGCCAAAGGATTCAACCTCATCCTGATAGAAAGATAGGTATATCCAAGCCATGCACAAGCTTCCTTGACATTGGTCACAGTACCCAATGCCACCTCAGCATTCAAATTATCTTTCAATGAGTTAATAAACTGCAAACAAGACAAAGAATCAGCTACTAGAAAGTATCCTTAAAATCTACTGTTGGAGAAACAAACAACGAAAATTTAACAAATAAACATAACACGAGTATATAAGCATTACAATATATAAACATGTTTAATAACCGTTAAACTCAAAAGCTTAAATTGTTAAGAAAAGTCTCAATAATAGTATTTAAGCACTATAAAGCACCCCCAAACATACAATACCAACGGGATTGTGACGTGGCTCAAAACCAAACACAATCACAAACAATAAATATGAATTTAATCATGTGGGAGGACTCAAAACCTGGTAATCCTAGTAAAATTGGCTCTGCTACCCCATTAGTATTGGCTAGACCCAAAAGTTTAAGCCGTTAAGAAAAGGAATAACAATAGTATTTAAGTATTCTAACAAATATTATATTATATAACAGAAACCTTGAATTATTTTCACTTAATCCTCTATAAGAATAAACTAATCACTCTATTTGCCTAATTCGAATAGCCCGAAACAGACTAATCATTCAAAGAGAAAGTTGATCCACCTCATCCATAATGATGGTCAGGTGATCCAATCACATAGCGGTTCTGAATTCACTCGGTTTTGGCAGTTCTGCAAACATGGGTTTTATCCTCTTTATGGCTTTTGTAAGTAAATAAATAACAAGATAAAACAAATTCCATCAACACTAACATAAGAAACAATAGGACCACCACATAATCATCTAACAAAACTTTGGTAATGGGCGGGTTTATTGCCACCTAAAGGATTACTCTCCGCACCCAACTACTCAATACACATCTATTGATTTGACATTCATAATTTTATTTTTCACAACCTTCAATATCATAAAATAACCTTATTAAATATTTATTCCTCATATGGACTTCCCTCGGCACCCAATGACTCCTCTTCTTTTTCATTCACCAACCACTCAAAGAATGACTTGCAAGAAAAGATTCATTTACAATCCTTAGACCATGGTCTCCTATCTTCTCCTCCCATATTGAATGAAACACCATCCACCAAAGAGAGAAGAAATGATGATTTCTCAATCTCTCTAACATTTGGTGAGAAACAAAGTACATATAATCTTGGAAACCTCAAGCATAAGGGAGCATAATCAATCCAACAATCCTCCCTAAAACAGATCCGAGCACCATTCCCAACTACAAACTTCAAATTACAAGAGAAATCGTTAAATCTGTACATTATAAATTTCCAGGGGCAACAACAAAACCTCTAACAACCAAATTAGAATTACACCCATGTTTTTGGAGACCATACTTACTTTTAATAGCTTTATGCCATAATGAGTTAGACTCCAAAGGAAATCTCCACATCCATTTCCCAAGCAATGCCAAGTTTTTCTTTAACAATATTCCAATCCCTAAACCACCTTTATCCCTAGTTCGAGAAACTAGCTGCCAATTAACTAAATTAGCCTTCTTGCCTTTACCAATGCCATCCCATAGAAAATCCCTCATAAGGTTTTCAATTCTCTTTGCCACCCTCATAGGAATTCTAAACAAGAAAAATAGTGTGTGGATATACAATACAATACTTTATGAATCATAATCAATCTTCCACCCCCAGAAACAAAAGCATTTTTCCACCCCTTTTAATCTCCTTTCGTCTTTCTCAACAACCAGAGCCCAAAAACCCAAAGATCTCGAATTACCCCAGGTGACACAGGAGTGTCCAAGTGCTTGAATTTTGACCAAGGAACAAAGGGTTTCACATGGGGTAAATTCTTACTCTGATTAGTTGAGTAGTTGATTCTGCACATGGGGTAAATTATTATGTATTCAATGCAGCCAAGTTAAGAGGTGTGCCATATATTGTTGAATTAAGAATATTGATGGGACAGAAACAAAGTATAACTCACTAATGGAAAATAAAGGCAATCAAGTAAAACACTTCAAATTACAAAAGTAATACAATATCCATACAATATAATCTTATAAGATGCTGAAACAATCATAATATGGTAATTACTTGACTTTCTATGGGGAGTTGACTTGTCAGCAATCGAAGATAGTAGGCCAGTTTGTCATGGGAGGTGATTATGATGCCTTCACCACTTTTGTCAAACTGAGGTCTTCCAGCCCTTCCAAAAATCTAAAACAGAGATACCACAAGAATGTTGAAATACATTTATGGTAAAATAAAAATTAGTATCAATTTATTCTAGATGTATTTAAAGAGGAAATTGGGTAAACCTGCATAACATCAAGCATTCCCAGGTCTCGCCACCCACCAGCCTTTGGATCATATAATTGGGTTCCCTAAAAGATGACGCCAGACATATTAAAATCAAAAGAGTAAAGCAGAAGAAAGATATAGGAGACAAATCAACAAAGGGTATAATATATTAACATATAACATCAAGCATTCCCAGGTCTCGCCACCCACCAGCCTTTGGATCATATAATTGGGTTCCCTAAAAGATGACGCCAGACATATTAAAATCAAAAGAGTAGAGCAGAAGAAAGATATAGGAGACAAATCAACAAAGGGTATAATATATTAACATATTTTTAAAACCTCCTAAAGAATGTCACAACAATATACTCCAATCAAGATGAAACCATCATATTCTAGCAATCCACCAAAACCACAAAGCATTTGATTTCAGCAAATTTTAGAGTTGCATTGTCTCTGTTTATAGCACGTTGAAGTGAAAAAAGACGCCACCCAACTCTTTCTTAATCTCCAAACACGGTCAATGGTTATACTGAACAAAATGTGACAACCTAAAGTGAAGAATTCGAAGTGGAGAAATTAATATTGATGGCATCATGGCAACATCAAAGTTCAGCTTGTACCATTAAGTTCTTTTTCCATTTGGACTCTGCTTGTGGCTAAAGCAGTCAAGATAGTTGAATTGAACAATTGACATAGTTACTAGTACTCTAGTATCAGTTTTCTCTTCAATGTAGCATATTTTATACAGGGGCACAAACCTTAATCACAACAGTATGAGCAGGCAGATTTACACCCCATGCCAATGTTGCTGTGCAAACAAGCACCTGGAAGAGAAAACATTTTAGATAAGTATATTTGCCAAAATCCAGAAGTCCTAAGTTGAATGAGCTGTACCTTCAAGAGCCCGTCAGAGAAAAGCCGCTCAGTCAGACCTCTATCAGAGCGTAACATCCCAGCATTATGAACACCAAGACCAAGTTCAAATAGTTTAACGAGATCTTTGTTTCTTGATTTCATGACTTCCCTCTAAAGTGCATAAATATATAGTACTTATAGTTTAGCCATCGATACGAGGGAATCCAAAAAAGTATATACCATTTCTGTTTCTCACCTTGATTAATTGAAATTGAGGATGGGTGTCATTCTGAAAGAGCTCTAGATCCTCGTACTTTCGAGCAAGTTCAACCTGTTCAATGTGACTTAAATACTGAATGTCATCCATTATTAAGGTTCAGAGAGAAATTTACAGTTGATTATTATTTTATCTGATGCGTGAAGATTTAGTGTTGCAAAACACACTACAAAGGCAAATAACCCATCAGTAACAGTTTAAGAAAAACTTGAAAGGTGTACCAGTATTTCAGCTGTTTTCACCGTATCCTTCCTTGAATGAACAAATACCATAGCCTGATGACCTTGCCTTAATGAATCAACAACCTGGCAAACAAATACCATCAATCAATAAATGCATCAAAGACTTGAACTACTTAAAAGAGCGCCCTTCTGAAAACAAATACCTTCTTATAGCATATCTCATTCAGCAAATCATTTCGAGCCTTAAAATTCTGCTCACTAATTCCAATATACTGTTGAGCAAGAGGCACTGGACGATAACTAGAATCAAAGAAGAAAAGCCCCATCTCTGGATTTACTCTCAAAAATTGTGCAACCTAGGCATAATAGAAAGATACTTAGCCCATGCTGAAAAGTTTGAAGAGGCATCCAATCAATTAGAGGCAATTAGTACAACTGCACAAAATCTTAGATTTCAATTGTATAGTAAAAAACCTCCAAATAATTTGGTAGAGTGGCAGAAAGGCCCACAATGCGTATCATTCTCTGTGTTGACTCCACCTGTAAAGAAATAATAAATAAATGGAAGAATACTTGAATTTGAAACTTTATGTGTGGGTAGAAAACCATAAAAGGCAAAACCATAATCTGCGCTTAAACCTTCAACTCAGGTTAAATTAATTACAATTACCAAGTTATTAACATATAAATCTACAACTTGATCATTCCTGGTTATACATAAATAAAACCCAATATGAAGAAACAATGATTGCACATAGCTATTAACCAAAATTTTAGAACAGATCTCTACATGCCTGCGCAGAAAATAGTATTTTCCGACATTAAACCACATTCAAATACAGATCTTCAAAACAATTACACAAAAAGCTATTCCACACTTCAGTTAAATTTGGTTTTTCCAGTTTTCTATCACAAGAATTCCACGATAATATCATTCATTGCTTCAAAAGGATCAAAGCATCAATCCACATTCAGGTTAACCTTACTCGTGTCCTTCTAGCAACTTCAACTTAAATCAATCCCATCTTGGGAATAAAATCACTAGAATTTTCTTAATCACTAGTAATCCTTTTATGAGATGCCTTATTTCCAAATTGAAAATTTAGCATCGATCAGCTTTAGACACTTTGCACAAGAAGCGAAATGTTCAGGTACCAGACTGGTATGTATCAAGTGACCATTCTGCTCTCATTTCAAATTTTAGTACTACAAAATATGAAAAACCTCACAGATTAAATTTAAAATGAATACATTTACTGCATGGTTTCAAGATTACTCAAAAGGTCCAAGTGTCCAACCAATGGTTGAGTTAAATTAAAAAGAACATGAAAATGAAAAAATAAATAAATAAAAATAAAAAATAAAAAATAAAAAATTGGGGTTTTTTTTTTTTTGTTTTTTGGTTTTCGGATGAGTAAAACCCCATAAAGGAGGCACAATATAAGTCAAAATAGGTACATTATAAGTTATAGAGAAATGCTTCAAGAACTGAATTGCCACATAAAATAGAAAGGCATGGGACAAATTATCATAATCCAATGCTCATCAAACCAATTATAAGTACAAAGTCATAAAGTTCACTCTTCAAAAACTAGCAAATGATTCACTCCCAAGAAGATCCAGAAACTAAAAGAAGATTTAGGTTTTCCGTATTATAGTAGCCACTTAAAACAGTATATATCATGTTATTCAGAACATTCAAATTAGATATGATCTGGAAAAAGGGACACTGGCTAGTGGCTATGCCACTGCTTTCTCCTAAGTTAATAGTTTGATAGAGGAAAAGAGAAATGAAGGACATGATTATAAGTACGGAGGAAACAAATCATTCAGCTGGGTTAAGCACATGGTTATGCGCCAACTATATTTCTATGCATATTTTAGGAAAAGTGGCCACAACCACCCCAAAACAACTAGATGTGGATTAGTATATTAAGCATGGAACAAATTGGTAGATTAATTATACACGTAACTAGGAAAAATATTTTCTGTATAGTGTATATTGAACCAATGGAGAAGGGTACATATATATAGATTACAACAGGGAAAAATAAACTCATAAAATCAAGGGCTATTTACACCATAAAATCTGACCTTTAAAGGAAGATTCTAACAGCTATTCTAACAGCTAATAATGTAAATCAGATTTGATTTTGTCCACATTAATAATGTGACTAACAGCACATAACTCGATTGTACACAACACTGTCAGTCACCTATCTCAACAACTTTATATCAGCATTCTGCATTCCATAGTTTGTAATTTATACATTGTTTAGCAGATGACATCTAATAAAAGAAATCAAAGACCCATTTCTGTTTTCTATGAAGAAAAGAAATTAGTACAAGCAGTTCAGTAGGGACCAGTGTGCCTGGTGTGCTGGTATAACTTCCAAGTTAAAAAGCGGAAGAGTGCAGCTTCAAGTCTTGAGAGTGACCACTTAAAATGATCTTAACACAAAATAATAAAATGCTTACAATCAAGAAGTACCACATATTTGAATTCTATAGATAAAAGAAGGCGGCATGCATATTTGGGTTTCAATGTCAAACACGCATCCAAAGCTAAGCAAGGACAGAATTGGTAACTTGACAACTTGCAGCCATAAGTCGAAATAAAATGCTTCATGTCATGTTAAACAACTGACAATCTTTCAACAGCACAACTGACAATTCAATTAGATACCTGACGGAGGGTCCGAGCAACAAGTGCTTCTATAACAGGGCCTCTGTCATCATTTAAAAGATGCACTTCATCAATAATTAAGAGTTTCACCAGCATTGACAGTGACATGTCACTGCTCTTGCGAGTAATTACATCCCATTTCTCAGGCGTTGTCACTATCATCTGATTCAAATGAAATAAAAAGTTAAGCCATAACTATAAGTCCAAGCACACATGGCCACAGCAAAACAAAACGTGTGTTGTAAAACAAACGACCTGGGTTTCTTCAAGTTCATTCTTAGAAAGTTGCATGTCTCCGGTAAGTTCTCTCACATTTATATTCAATGGAGATAAACGATGGCTAAAGGTTGACGTCACCTCTGCAGCTAACGCCTAGAAAAGACATAAGTAGAAATAAGCAATCAACCTTTTCCATCGCCAAACAAAGTATACGGGCACAGTATTATATATGGCTGGCCTTTACCTTCATAGGAGCAACATAAACTATCTTAAACTCATCTTTATGCAAGTAACCATCTTTGAAGTGCTGCCCTATCTGCAAAAGAACCACATAAATTTCCCATGTATACCATACACAGTGTCATTCAGAGCTTTACATAACATAAGTATAATTAAATGCAAACCTGGAAATACCAATTCGTCACACCCAAAAAAAAAAAATTGAAATGTCTCTAATTGGATCAGCTATCTTAGACATAACCACATATTCATCCTATTTAGTTCACTTGGAAAGTACCATAAACAAAAAGGCAATAAAATTTAACATCTGTATGGCATCATGCAAAAGAGATAATGGAACAACAAAAATAATTTCTTCTGTTCCAACAGCAATATAGCCTCTCACATGTTAAAAGGCATAATAAGGTCATGTGAAAGACTGAAAGCATTACATGTACCAAACTAAGAAAAAATTCTGAATATCAATGAGTCAATGATATCAGCATTTGTATAAAATATCCTAAACCCCATGCTTTAATTTGTGAACTTGGAGACAAAAGGAAAGACTGGAACTTTGTATGCAAAAATTAAATCACGCAAAGGTGATGGCTCGACAGAACCGAACATAATTTCTCTTGTCAAAGAGCCATCCATCATAACTAATAAATAATGCACACAAAAGCCTCAAATCAATCATTAGTACTTCTCACATCAAAAGTAACAAAAAAAGAAATTGAGATTCCAAATAAGAGCAGGGGAATTCCAGATACATTAGTAAATTGCACACCTCATGTAGAATAGAAATCATAGCTATATTTGTTTTTCCTGCTCCAGTTGGAGCACAAACCTGCAAACAAATGACAATCACTTCAGATTACAGGCTTTCAACAATATGATTTAATAAGTAAAATACAGAAGCGATAACTCACTAGTATGTTCTCATTTGTGTAATAAACAGTTTGATATATCCGACTCTGAATACGGTTCAGAGATTTATAACCATGAAAAGCAGTTTGAGCAAAGTCATCTAACTCCTTTATCTCAATCTGACAACAGAAAATAACAAACAAAAATGAAGAGAGAATCTAGACCTGCAAGCAACACTAATAGCATTGATAAAGAAAGCAATTTGGCAAATATTTAAAAAATAAATAAAATCTGGATATAGTAACGAAACAGTAAACGCATTCTACATTTCTACTTTACATCACAATCTAATTACAGTTAAGATAGAGTGTTAATATAATAGTCGGTGCCATTGACAAAATTCTAATTTCTAACCTATCACAAAGCCTCTGCAAGAAAGAATGTAAGTTTTAAGTAAAACTTTTTGAGCATTTTCAAATGGAAGTGTCAACATCAAAGCACAGATGATAGAATTTCCCATGATGTTATTAGTTAATAACAAGATTCAAAAATTGCAATAAGAACTTTTTTTTAATGCTCATTTCACTAAGTAAGCCAATCGTCCTTCAGAGGACATGCATATCCACAAAGCTTCTTTCAACATGCCCCTTGTAATAGATAGATACCTGATATTATAGACTCTAAGTAGCCAAAAAAATTAAAATTTGAGAAAATTCAAAATTGGCAAATAAAAAGGGCATTAATTACCAAGCTACAGAATTTCCTAATCACAAGGATCCCTAGGGTACCTTGAATTTCTGAACATGGTTCTCCATTTAATAAGTTGGTACTGAATATTGGACAGAATGAATTTAGAAGTTCAATTCTTCAGAAAATAATACACAACTAGCAAATAAATCTTTAATATACTGAGGGTGGCTACTGCATCCTGGGAAATGGGAATTCATGTGTTTATTTAATCAACGGTCCACCTACCTTGTAAATGGTAACAACTAACAAACACAAATTGCTAGTGTAAATCAGTAGCAAAACCCATCCACACTACAAAGTACACAGGTTGCCACCAGCCAAGTCTGGTTGAAAAGTAAGAACCTTAAGAATGTCCTCAACACAAATTAGCACATAGGAGAGAGAGAGAGAGGGAGAGAGAGAGAGAGAAACCATGGAAACTAAATGATTGCATAATTGTAATTTTTTATTTTAGTAAATTTTAACAATCAAACAAATAAATAAGGAAACTATTCTAATCTGGCAACCACGATTGCTTTTGAAAATTTATCACAATTGATTTATCTACCCTTCTGCTTTTTCTCATAATGACTTGTTTTCCTTTTTAGCCAATCTTGGTTCATCAAATTGAGAAAAGTCTCACTTATTAACACTAAGAACAACCAATGAGATCAATCAACAAACAGAAACATCAACTACCAATCATTATGGGAAAGAGTTAATATCACAAGGAACAGGAGGTACCAGCTTCTCTCCAGGTTTCATTTGTGCAGTTGGTGTTGGGGGGATTATAACCTCCTCATACCCCTTATGGTGTTTTCTTACAGTTCCTTGAGGAAGTGCAGTCGCTGCTAGCAACCCCTGACCAGCACCAATCAGATCATCAAAAGGTTTTTTTCTCTCACTTGCTTCAAGTAAAGAAGAAAAACTTGTTGCAGACACATCACTCTCAGGCCCGGATTCAGTTCCACGTCTATTTTTCTTTTCCTCCTTGCGCCTAAGTTTATCAATTTGTCGTTCTGACTCTGTTTGAACAGTAACCTAAAACAAAGCAGAAGTGCCTATTTATTGATAAATCAAATCAATTCCACAAACGTTTTTGTATGTATTCCGGTTGTACCTGAGTGCCATAACTAGGCATACGTGATTGGGGATTCGATGCCGTTTTATCGGATTTCACTACCAGCAACCCTTGATGTATTGCATCAACTAGTTCCTTTCTATGCTGAAAAAGGAGGATTGCATATCAAATATAATAAAATAAATCTGAATAAAAAGCTGTTAAATTTTCAAAAAATTCAAGAGGAGAGAGAGAGAGAGAGAGAGAGACCTGGACTACTAATAGTAGTAGTAAGAAAAAAGAACAAATTAACAAAAACATAAGAAAAAGGAAAGTTAGACTTTAGCATCATTATAATGATCTAGCCGATTTGAGTTTAGCTAGCCTTTCCTCTCTAACATAATAAACCAGTATATCCAGATAGACAGAAATTAGTATCATCCTAGATATTCATTATCAACAACACAGCATGAAAAGTTTCATCTGTAAAAACCTCAGAGGAATATAGACATAGCAATACCTTAATAGTAAATATGCAGGGAAGAGAAGTTATTTGGTGAGCGTTGTTGGTAACCAATAGACCCAAAAGCTTAAGAAGATAGGAAAGGGCCCAACAATAGTATTTAAACCCTCTAATAAGCACACCCTCAAATAAAATCAACACCTTTCTCTTTTGAGCCAAAAGACAGCAATTTTATATCTTAAATTTCAAAAGAGAGGTGCTCATTGGATAATTTCTAATGCATGGAATATCATATCTTCTAGCCTAAAAAGGAAAAGTACTTAAGTTATTAAAATGAAGGGGTGCTCATGGGATAATTTCTAATCCATGGAATATCATATGGAAACGAAAACAAAATTAATAAACAACAGGGAAAAGGTTGAAGTTCATAAGACCGAGAGTAACTAGAAAAATCATTCAAGTCCTTACCAATATAAGGTCTTGCACTGTTTCAAATGCACTATCCCCTATGAGATCCAACAAATCACCAGCTATCTACAAAAAATAATAATAAAAATAAAAATGCAAAATCATTAAGAACTTGGTTCTCCTAGAAGATGTGACCAGAAGTTGCATTGATAAACTTAAGGATGACTATCAAGCAGTACCTCCTCTCCAGGTTTCTCTGAATCAAGTACTCGACATATAGCAATTGCTAGATCATCTCGAGAAAGCTGTGAAATACTTTCTCTAACTATCCGATCACATGCATCTCTTAACCAACTTAAATTGAATTTTTGCCCGTCAACAACAGAATGATCATTTGTAGAGTCAATGTGATTGTACCACCCTTCAGGAAATGAAGAAGAAGGTGCAGTGCTTTCATCATCAATTAATTCCCCATCTCCCAAAGAACCATCAACTAGAAACCGAGCTGGTGCTTGGAAAACAAGGTCAGCACCAAATTCTCTATCATCACTACTTCCGTTTACATGGCTGTTTGAAAAAAATGCAGCATTATGGTCGATAGGCAGCAAATGAGAAAGTCTCTGGGCTAAAGAGGCAACTTTCCGCAGGTTAGCATCAGAAACAGCATGACCAATTAAATTTTGCAATTCTGTCCTGCATTCCAATATCAATTAATGAATTAATAAATTTTGAACACATCAACATGTAATGCATTGTGTTCACGTCTTAAAGACTATGGATTTGGTGATATCATCTGGCATTAAAAAATTGAACTCTAGGCATAATTATGGATTAAATAGAATGTCCTACTCCTCCAGTGGCAAACTGGCTCTATTCGTATTCCAGAAAAAACTGTTTCTTTCATTTTGGTTTTGCAAAACCAACATATAATAACTTTAGAAATGTAACAGCCTCAAAACCCATAAACATACTGATGGTAGTATTGTTTCAACATCTGAGCCACCAGTTACAGTAGATGCATCACAAATTACTGGTTTTTACTTCAGATAATGCCATGTTTAAAGTTAAATGGTTCATCAACATCATAATAAAACAAATGCAGCCAACCCAGTTGAAAAAATTGGCTTGCTACACTAAATTCAGTTCCATAAATAAAATGTAGCATCAGGCACTAAAATTTCAATCCTTACTTCTTTTCTACAATGTTATTAACAAAAGTTTCTTCCTTTGCTGGCTTGCAAAAGCCATAAACATACTGATGCTAGTATTGTTTCAACATCTGAGCCACCATTTACAGTAGAAGCAATGATGCATCACAAATTACTGGTTTTTACCTCAGATAATGCAATGTTTAAAGTTAAATGGTTCATCAATATCATACTAAAACAAATGCAGCCAACCCAGTTGAAAAAATTGACTTGCTACACTAAATTCAGTTCCATCAATAAAATGTAGCATCAGACACTAAAACTTCAATCCTTACTTCTTTTCAGTAATGTTATCAACAAAAGTTTCTTCCTTTGCTGGCTTGCCGAAAAGATGGTAAGCAGTCAATGCTACCTCGCCGAAACCTTCAGAGGGCATTTCGCCATCAATCAACTCCACCACCGCCCCAATAAACTGCTTGTATGCTTGTCGAACTTCAATGGAAGCTACTCCAAAGATTCAAATAAACTTTGAAACATTAGAATAGAACTTCACGCACTATACTTACATATTGACATTAGATTGATAAGTAATCAAGGTGTTATAATACCTTCTTCCCATCGATGAACGATCTTCTTCGCGAGTTCTGACTCATCAAGTGAATTTGCAGATCTAAATCACATAATTCAAAGCATTACTGCATTAGAAGTCATGTTCATAATAGCCAAACAAATAAATAAATATCTTCATCTAGTCACAACATCCTGACATGATTCTATTCACAACATCCTGACATGATTCTATTCACATTCTGGGCTTCTTTCCCTTTTATGAATAAAATTTTTGTTTCCAGAAAAATAATATATATCAAAATGGTCTTGGTTGGAGAATTCTAGAATATATACAATCTTGATTAGACAATTTCAATTTCTCCGTCAGGTCTGATCTTTTCTTTTCCGACAACTGCACCTCCTTTCTATAGAAAGACATAAACCAACTAGACAATTGTGTATGCAACTAAATCCAAATGCAATTAAAATTAGGACAATCTAACTAGAGGAATACGTGCTGCTGAGCAAAAAATGTGTTTAATTAAATTCAGCCAAAACATTGTTTTCCAATTTTAAGAACAAAATTTGTAATAAGCAGAAATTCTACAGTCGTATAGTTCCGGCACTATCTCGTCAACCAAACAGAAGCGGATAACATGAATCTTTTATATAGAGAAAAAATTCAAAATGCGATTGAAATTGACAGAGAAGTTTGGAATATACTTTCGAGGCTTGTTGAGATTGTGGAGTATTGTTTTGCGATGGAGATAGGCCAGATCGACGTCGAACGGGTCTCTTAGAGAATTTGTCAGTCGAGGAAGTTGTACTATCATTGTTCTTCTTGTTGTCTGAAACCCTAGACGGAGGTTTTCGGTTGATGAGTGAAGCTGAGGCTGTACTGAGAATTTGGTGGCAAACAAAGAGGTCTGGGTTTATATATAAAGCTTTCGGCGGCGCCTTAACTATACCAAGCTCTGCAGTTTTTTCAAGCTTGGGCTCGAATTTTTAGGTTTTGTTACTATCCCCTATTTGCTTGCACGGTCGAATAGTGAGGGGTTGTTTGTTTTTTCCATTTAAAATTTAATGGATCTGAATCATAATTATTAAGTTGTTTTGTTTGTGTTTTTTAAGTGGTCAAACAACTTAAAAATACCAAAAATCAACTTAAAATAAAAAGTAAAAAATCCTACTTTTTCACTTAATTGTAAATCACTGAATTGCATAAAATGCAATTCAAAATCTTTTCTTCCGATACTATCCTCCATATATAGCATATCTCCAATTTCATCATAATTATATATTGTATATAAATCTTTATTTTAATATATTGTTTATTTTAAATAGCTTTAAAAATAAAAAAAAGAATCATAATCACTTCTCATATTGGTGTTTAATATCAATAATATCAATAATTTATTATAATATTAAGGTGATATATTTATATATATATATATATAGTGTTTTGTGTGAGTTTTCCTATTGTCTATTTTATTTTTTTTGAAAAAAAAAACATTTTCTTTTCTTAGTAAAAATAAAGTTTGTTTGTAATCGAAGAAAAAGATCATGATCATATGTGTTCATATATAATTATTATTTTTTAATTGTTTTTATTCGATATTATATGTATAATTGTTTAACATAGGTATATCTGTAAAATTACTTCTTTTCAGACAATTTGATTTTAAAAAAACAAGCATGTTGACAGTACATTCAGATGTGAGAAAAAAAAAATAAACATGTCATTCAGATTCAGGTTTCAGTCATTATTCAGTCCTCAGACAAAAAAACAAACGACCACTAAATGGAATGGGAATGGGAATGCAAAAGACAATGGAAAAGATAGGAAACTGACTTTTTTTGTTTTGTTGGAACTTTAGAATTAGGTGTCATATGTTTTTTCCACTTAAAACTTAATGGGTCTTAATTATAATTATTAAATTGTTTTGTTTATTTTTTTTTTTAAGTGGTCAAACAACTTAAAAATACCAAAAAACAATTTAAAATAAAAAGTAAAAAATTTGACTTTTCACTTAATTATAAAACACTGAATTGCATTAAATGCAATCCAAAATATTTTCTTCCGATACTATCCTCCATATATAATACATCTCCAATTTCATCATAATTATATATTATATAGAAATCTTTATTTTAATATATTACTTATTTTAAATAGCTTTAAAAATAAAAAAGAACAATAATCACTTCTCATATTGATGTTTAATATCAATATTTTATTATGATATTAGGGTGATGTATTTATATATTATTTTTTTAAAGTGTTTTGTGTGAGTTTTTCTACTGCCCCTTTTATTTTTTGAAAAGAAAAAAAAAAATCGTTTTCTTTTCTTAGTAAAAATAAAGTTTATTTGTAATTGAAGAAGATCATGATCATATATGTTCATATATAATTATTATTATTGGATTGTTTTTATTCTATATTATATGTATAATTGTTTAACATGGATATAGATGTAAAATTACTTCTTTTCAGACAATTTTATTTTTTAAAAATAAACATGTAGAAAATACATTCAGATGTGAGGAAAAAAAAAAAAACAAACATGTTATTCAGATTCAGGCTTCAGTCACTATTCAGTCTTCAGTAAAATTCAGGACTACTCAGTCTTCAGACAAAAAAACAAACGACCCCTTAGTCTTTGAATCAGTATTATTTTGTTTGGTTAAGAACGGAATGGAATAGAGTTAACTATATTTTGACCAAAATACCCCTACTTATAAAACATTCATAATAACATGATATATTATGGATAATAATAATAAAATATAAAAGTTTATACAATATTATATTTATATATAATATAAATATTATTATATATATTTAATATATTAATATAAAATGTTGTACATAATATTCGCCAAAAAGACACGTCACCAGCTAGCACGGGCCAAATCTTGCCACATAAGCATGAAGACTAGGACCAGTCAAGGGACACGCTCGCATCCCACAAGGATAGGCCATCTAGCACCAGCACAGCACTAATAGAGAAACAAACAAGGCTAACCACGCCGAGTGAAACCAAGTAAGCCGAGCAGAAGACCATGTCTGCTTGGCACTACTCGGCACAAATGTGAAAGATCATATTAAGGGTCTCTTCGCCACCTACAAGTTATACAGCTGTGACAAGTAATCACTGGTCAACTGTACAACCACCAAGAGTCCAACAAGGAAACAAACTTTGTAATTAATAGCCTTAAACACATAATATCACGTAATTAGAGTCCAAAGCAGATTCGGAATCAATAGCCTTAGATCTTCTCTCATAAAATCACGTAATTAGAGTCCAAAGCAGATTTGGAATCAATAGCCTTAAACACGCGATAATATCAAATAGGAAAAGAGCCCTAAAACCAACTTTGTAATCCTTTACTTATACGCCATGGCTCAAAACCCTAGCAATTCAAAACCCTAGCGGCACCGTGTATAAATACACTTGCAAAACACAATAACTGTGTGTGAAAATCTTAGCAAGAGAGAGAAAGACCAGAGTGTTATTTAATGAAATAGTAGATTTGACTCAGTTACTAAGGCAACAATCCATGGACGTTTATCTGATCACCGGAATTTTACCACGTAACTTGCCCTTTTTATTATTTACTATTATTACGCTCCTTATTATGCTTATATTTGCATGTTTCACTAACTTAAATCGTTGACTGGTTGACCGTCGAGAAATCACCTTCAACAATTGGTCCTAGAAAGAGGGGGTGCAAGACTTAACTATAAAGTCCCTTATGAAACAATGGTTGGCAAAGGAGATGGCAGCGATACCGGATACATTCAAGAATTACCAAACAGCATGTTGGGAGACACCACTCTCAACGTCACGGAGGCCTCCCTTACGATTGAGAATCATTTAACAACCGTGGCCAGCATTCAAAGTTTCCCTCCCACTAGTGAGGAAATCTCTCAACGATTTTGGGAGTCTCTGTAACAACTTGTGTCCAATGCAGCTAAACAGGGGGTTATCCTTTCCACCACGGAAGGCTTAACTTCACCGGACCAGCAGCAAGGCAGGTTACGTTCCTTAGTTGTTGGCCTAACACCGGACGCACCACTAAAGATGGATCGAAACCCGTCAAACTGGTCGGAAACCTTGTCAGAAAGACAGGCCCAGGCCAGTAGAGAACCTAAGGAAGACAAGCGCCCCCGCAAGAAGTACAGTTTCGATCAAGCAAAACACAATCAAAATCGACTCGGCAGGCATACCCGCTAGAGAGATCAGTCATCGTCATATAGAGAAAGTGACCGGCATCATCGTCGTAAACATCAAAAGGGAACAATCCAGCAGCATGGTATAGACCGTAAAGCCCGAAAAATGGATTCCGAGGAACAAAGACTAGGATTAACTATCAATCAAAGCTTTGATCCTAGTGGAGAGCTAGAAGGCGACAAGGACATACTCATACAAAGTTTAACCCGAGAAGTGGAGAATAACCAGTGATAGATGGATGCTCTAGTTAGGTGTTACGAACCCAATGAGCTGTCAAATGATGAAACGGTCAGCCCCTTCACCAATGACATCCTCCGGATGCCTTTCCTGGAAAGGTTTAGGTGTAGGGAAAAATACACGCGGCGGAAGCGAAAAAAATAGTTTAGTATAGTTTAAAATTTTTCCACAATTTGAACCTTAACCCTCTAATTAATTGACATATAATACTAAAGATATCATACATTTGTCGCGTGATCCGATTGACGTTGCGTCAATGGTAATCCACAAGATCTTCCAATCCAATCACGAACGTGAATCACCTAAAAGTGTGGTCTCCCTTCTCTTTGAATTGTGTACTTGAGGATGGATTAACAAAACTTTTTTTTTTCGTTAGTCACAAAAGGTTCTAAGAGACAACAAAGAATGTTCCAATCACTTTTGAATTCACAATCATTAGATCAAAACTCGTGTGAACCTTATTTGAAATTGTGCACAAAACCTTTTGATATAAAAGTAACTAGTGCACTATTGAAATAAGAACAAATTTTTTTCTCTATTCCTCTTGGCCGAAAATCACATTAGTCTAAGAGATGGATTTTTATTTTTATCTAGCAAAAGAAAATAACTCTCAAGTCCAAGACCTAGGGTTCGACAAATGTATAAAGAATACATATATATATAGTTGTCGCAAATTACTTGCCAAAAAATATATATATTGGCCGAATATAATATCTATATATATATATGACGAATTCTTATTCAATATAATATCTATATATGACTGATTCCGATTGCCATATAAATTATATATCTATATTTGAATTCTTCTTGTCATCTATATATTATATATTCCGCCTGAATTCTTGCCTATATCAAATATATATGCTGCAATCAACTTGCCATATATATATTATATATTTTTATTGCAATCCGAATTCAACTTGCCATATATATAATATTCAAACCCCAATTCAACTATTTAGTGTATTTGTGACTGTATAAAAGACTTCATAATTTGAATAGATAAATAAATCTCTTATTTATCTACTTATCAAATAAAGTCTTTTATATTTAATATACCACTATCAATAGTATAATACTAAGAAATATATTTCCTAGTCAGAAAAAGATTTTAATTCTTAATTAAATAATTAATCAATCAATTAATTAATTTCCATTTAATCAAATAATAAAATAAAATAATACATTAGACTTTTATATAAGCCTTGCCACCCCATACACAAAGATAGGCCCATGTATTATTTTTCATTTTATTAAATCCATTAGACCTTTAATTAAAAGGCCCACATGTGAACTAGACCCATTCTTACTAAAAGAAACAAGTTCACATGCTTTAATACAATTCTAAATGGACTCATAATTAGTCCGGTAGAATATATCAAGTGATTCATACAAGTCCGTGTGGATTAGAGATCTTGGCGGGCCTATCTAAATTTAAGCTCCAATAGACATATCCCAATCACAATCAACAAATGATTCACTTAGGTTCAATCTATTAATTTTAGTTCATTCCACTAAAGAACTAAAATTGCACTCTTAAATAAATATGGAATAAGTAAATGATTCTCATTCATACCCTAGACAATCTTATAAGAGATAGTGAATCCTCGTGAAGAATATCAGTAATCGCCAAGAGCTCATAGACCGCTTATAGCTCTCCAATTTACCATATTTACTCATATGACCACACTTTGAACTTGGATATATATATTATGACTTGTCTAGAATTCATCTTTAAATAGTCACTATTAAAAACTCAATATTAAGATTTAATATCCAAAACCTCAAAACATTCATATGATGATATTTTACTCACATTTAATAAATAGGCTCACGATGTCCATATCTATAAATGAATTCCTCTATCGATTATCAAATGAATACCATCAAACTATCGAGGAAAGACTATGCTATATAATTGTACTCATTGATAACTCAAATGATAACACTTGTAACCATAAGTCCATCATTTATCTCAAGATTAAGATAGACTCTCCGATTGTCCTGATAATGAAAAGATTTTTATCTATTGATGGTTCTAGATAAGGTATTTCATTATGATCCAGTTCAATGCACCCAGTGCACTAGATTCTTTTACTCGAAGATCCTTCGATGATTTTAGACTCATCATAACATCTTTGATCCCACTCAAATGCTAGCAAAAGAATTCTACAACTTTAACAAGATAAATGTGCCCAACCTTTTGTTGGAACCTAGGGTTACAGATTGCACAACGGAAAGGTTTTTTTAATTTTTAAATGCAATCATCAAATAAACCTATTTGTACAGTAATAATCGAAACCAATAAGAATGAGAAGAAACTATTTCATACCAACGTTTGTAGGCTTCTTCTTCTTTTCGATCTGCTTCATGATTTGAACCACAAGATCTTCCTCACTATGACCTAGGATTGGTAACGGCGTGTGAATGCGTCACGGTACTCAGGAACAAAGAGGATGAAGAGACACACGAAACAACTCTTTTGCTTTTGTGTATAGAATGCAGCAAGCCTAAAATAAAAACAAACCCTTTTTTTTTTCTTGTTTGTTGCACCCTATATTTCTCTTTTCTTTTTGTTTTGTTGTTTGTATCTGATACAATTCTTGTCACCTTAAAAAAAACATATATCATATATATATTTTAAAAATAAACTAATTAATTAAATCTTTTAAGATATCTAATATCTTTAAAGATATAAATTAATATTAATTTATTTGATTTGATTTTTGAATTCAAACTCTTTTAAATTCAAATTTAAATATTTAATTTAATGAAAATAAATTAATCAAATTATCTTATATTCATTCAAAATTAAATATCAATCAACACCCTCCATCTAATGATTAATTACACAATTAAATAATCTAATTATTTAATTAACATAATCATTAATATTCATTAATTAAATAATCTCATTATTCAATTAATTCCTGAATAGATACGTGTCACTTTCGTAACACAATTAATTGGACAATCCAATTAATTAACCGTGACCTTTGTTACCTTAATTGATCGGGCTAGCAAGGGGACCTAGTGGACCCACAGTATTTTGAGCTCCAATAATCCTTAGAAATAATTAATTAAACTCTTTAATCAATATTTCATGATTATTAACTTCGGTGTTAATCCACTAAAAACCCGAAGCTGCACTCTTTCAACTGTAGACGTTTTTACACAAACCAATAACTCTTGGTGTCCATCCATATAACTATTACATATTGTAAGATCCTTTATTTATATTGGCTTGAATCCATTGCAAAACTCTCTATATTTGTATTAGTAGTTGCTTAGGTGTTTCTTGGAAGAAAGGAGCCTCAAAGGTGAAGAAGCTACATCTTGTGCAAATATCATCTTCAAGGGGAACATCGCTTACTTGGATGCTAAGGTATCAAGATTCTTCTTCCTCTTGCAAGGCATTAGCGCACACACACACAATTCATATATGTGTGTCCCTGCATCGTAGTTCAAACATTTGGTATAACACTTTCACACACATTTAGTATGCACATGCATTTATCTCACTGTTAACAATCTTGTAAAATTGCATGTTTCCTCACTATCGCTTAGATATGGCATGCTTTCGTTGCATAGTGTTTATTTGTTTGTGTTTCTTGTGTTTTAGACTTGAACATGATCTTATTTGATTCCTTATTGAGTTCCGGTCATTTTGGTTACTCATTCGTTTAGTTTCGAGTCCAAACGATGTAGCTACGCTACTTTTCGTTCTCATTCGTTGAGTTGTGTTCGTCGTCATTTTCTGAGATGAATTCTCAACCATTTGTCAAAGTTTCGTAGTCATCGTTGTGCGTGAGGGAGTCACAATTCGTAATCCAAAAACGGATTCAAAATCGAAGTTCGGATGCCCAAATACGGCTGAAGAACGTGAGAGGTGCGCGGGAGGAGCACCATGGCCAAAGGCCATGGCATGGTCATCCACGTGTGGAGGCCGTGTGCCACACGGCCCAACATGCCCTCTAGTCCCATGTGGCACACGCGCCCCACATGGGGACAAGGCTGGTTTGGCTTGTTTTTTGTTGGACAAAAATGCCTCTCTTCTCCTTCCTTTAAATGCCTTCTCTTCCCTTCATTTCCAATGACTTGAACAACATCAAATTGGAAATTTCTGCAGAAATGTTCATGATTTTTGTCTTCTTATTTTGATCATAACTCTCTCATATGAACTCGAAATTGAGTGATTCAAAAACCAAAATTGTTGGTCTTGAAGAGAGCTACAAACCTCAAGCATTTTTAGAGTCATTTGAATTCTTGATTATTCGCAGCAAGCTGTTCTTCAGTCCGAGTTTCATTGTTGTATGTTAAACTTCTTCTTCTCACTTTATCTTTTTATCTGCACTTTAATCTTTCAATTTGATAGATGATTTGTGTTTAGAATGATGTTAGAACATATTCTAGGGGTGGTTGATCATTTGGTAATTGAGTTTTAGCTTTGTGATTTTACTTGAACATATATTTGCTAAACTTGATTAATCTTGAAATTGATTCTAGAAATGATATATGTGATGTGCTTTATGACATTTTCTAGGTTTAATTTCATGATCTAAGAACTAGGTTTTTAGTGTGATATATTGAATATTCATACCTTATTCTTATTGATATACATGATTTGATTTCTAGGTATTTTTGTGATTGATTGTTGAAAGCATATCCTAGAATGTATGTAAGCATGTTCATAGAGCTTGATTGATTATCTAGCTTTATTTGTTTGTAAGTGATTCATCTTCTTCTTACTTTCATTATTGATCATCTCTTTAATTGTCTTATTTGATTGATGAAAAGTAATATGAATGATGTTAATTCACATGCTTAGGTTTCTAGATATATTTTGTGATTGAGTTGTGATAGCTTTATTCTAGATTCTCTAGTTGTATGTTCATAGAGTGTGTTTGATCTACTTGCTCTATTTGTTTGTGATTGCATCATATTGCTTGTGTGCACTTCACTTAGATCATTGCCTTGTGAAAGGTTAAAGTCTCTTGTTAAGGTGAGTGAAGCCTTAATTTGAGCAAGAAGACTTGGCTAGGAAAGGATTCCGAATAGCCAAGCAAGAAGCCTTAGTTAGGATCAAGAGGATCTGGATAACTAAGCAAAAGTCTTAGCAAGGAGTTGCATACTCCGGATGGTTGAGCTTGGGTAGCTTAACTAGGATCCTAGTGATCTAGATTGCTAAGCGAGGAAATCTTCCTAGAGGCTCTTGAGCCTTGGATATGGAGTTGCTCTCTAGAGGTGTAGGACATATCTGTTGGGGTTTTTGCCCTAAAGCTTGTAATTTGTAAATGTGAATTGAACATAAATAAGAGAAGTAGTTTATTCATTCAAATTGTTTCATACATTTATAATAACATGTGTACTTAACATCCAAGATTGCCGGATGTAATTTCAAACTGAGTATATGAATGTCATATACAGATGGATTCAGTTTGAAACGAGCAATCTAAAGAGTCCGTAGATAGCAAATAAAGCTGGGTACTTTATTTGTGGTCAATCTACAGCTGCGGTCCATTCCGTAATGTACGGTGATCTTATCCTAGATCATTCATATGAAGATATGAGAATGGAGGCACCTTATATGATTTGATCATATAGGACTGGGCCATGATCTATATGAATCTCTCACAAAGATCCGTTAAAAGATGAGATTCATATATATCAACAAATGATGACTATATATGGGTGATCTTAATCCTAAGTGTCTTATCGACTCCTTCAGGTTAGATCATGGTTTTTGATATACCATGGGTGAGATCGGAGTTGCATTCCTGGTCAATAACTTCATATGTTGGAATCTCGGTTTGACTTGTGGCTGGGAAGGTTTGTACACAATAGTGGAATCCACTCCTTCTTGTGAGAAGTAGATAGTAGTTCCCTTAAGGGTTGATTCGGGGCTTGAACAATATAAACGCTCTCCTAATTCCGTAAGGAATGTAGGATTTATTGTTCATTAGAGAATCAATGGTACTTAATGGAAAGATATAATTAGAGGGGTATAACGGACATTATGACCCATCTCTAATTATGAACTAGCTATGGAGGATCATACCATATGTAATAGCTATATCAATGGACACCAAGAGTTATTGGTTTGTGTAAAAACGTCTACAGTTGAGAGAGTGCAGCTTCGGGTTTTTAGTGGAATACCACCGAAGTTAATAATCATGAAATATTGATTAAAGAGTTTAATTAATTATTTCTAAGGATTATTGGAGCTCAAAATACTGTGGGTCCATTAGGTCCCCTTGCTAGCCCGATCGATTTAGGTAACAAGGGTCACGGTTAATTAATTGGATTGTCCAATTAATTGTGTTACAAAAGTGACAAGTGCCTATTCAGGAATTAATTGAATAATGTGATTATTTAATTAATGAATATTAATGATTATGTTAATTAAATAATTAGATTATTTAATTATGTAATTAATCATTAGATGGAGGGTGTTGATTGATATTTAATTTTGAATGAAGAAAAGATAATTTGATTATTTTATTTTCATTAAATTAAATATTTAAATTTGAATTTAAAAGAGTTTGAATTCAAATCAAATCAAATAAATTAAGATTAATTAATATCTTTAAAGATATTAGATATCTTAAAAGAATTAATTAATTAGTTTATTTTAAAAATATATATATATATATTTGATATATGATTTAAAAAGAGATATTTGATTTTGTATAAGATACAAAAACGTGATCAACACATTGATATATATAAAAAAAGAAAAGAAAAAAGAAATGAGAACAGAGGGTGGCGGCCATTTTAAGAAAAAAAAAAGGAGTTTTTATTTTGTTTTCTTGTTCATCAAAAATAAAGTGTGGCCGAATTCATCTGACAACAAAACAAAAGTTGTTTTGTATTTCTTTCCTTTCCTCCATACAGGTTCCTGAATACCATGACGCGCCCACACGCTGTTACCAGTTCCGGGAGATAGCGAGGAAGATCAAGTGGTTCAAATCAGGAGCAGATCGAATTAAAGTGAA
The DNA here is from genome assembly GCA_954870605.1 of Acer campestre. Lineage (NCBI taxonomy): Eukaryota > Viridiplantae > Streptophyta > Magnoliopsida > Sapindales > Sapindaceae > Acer > Acer campestre. Next base: position 7,699,295 of record OX940807.1, read on the forward strand.
GGAGCCTCCTACGTAGGTATGAAATCGTTTCGCCTTCTTTAATTGTTTTCGATTATTACTGTACAAATAGGTTTAGTTTATGATTGCTTTAAAAAATTTTAAAACCCTTCCGCTGCGCAATCTGTAAACCGGGGTACCTACAATATCTTGGATAGAGAGTAGGCTTTGTGAATTACTAGCCCGAGGGTTGATTAGGTCTTGATAGTTTGGAGTGGATATCATAGTGTTGATAGCTTTGAGTGTGTAAGTCCTTTTCGTATAGTGGATTTGCTTTGCCGGTGGTTGTGGATTCAACCCGTGGATGTTTCCTCTTTGAGGTTTTACCATGTAAAAACATTGTGTCTCATTTTCGCTTTATATTTCTTTATCTTCCATATGTTCACTTGTATTGATTCTTTTGTATATTGATGCTTACATGAATTGATTCATAATATACAATTGTTATATCATTTCAAGTATTCATTTCATTCTTATATTCCGCATTTTTGAATATTTGAAGAATTTGGGACTATACCTATTCACCCCCCCTCTAGGTATAAAACATTATTGCTTTAAAGGGAATTTCAATTGGTATCAGAGCGGGTGTCTAGACGCACTTAGATAGATCCTTTATTTGTAGTGTTTTTGCTTTATTTGTGATAGTCATGATTAAGGAAGTGTGTTCCTATGTAACTTCTTTTGTTAAACATATTACTCTTGAAAATGAATGCTTATCCAAAGTCAATATGTCTCTCAATAAGAAGTTAGAAAATCATGGACTATGCTCAAAAGATTTTAATGATCTTGAGGACAAGATTCTAAGTCTTGAAATGAACTTGAAAGATAACAATGATAGACTTAGTATCTTGAAGCAAGAAATTGAGCAAATGGATAATTCTCTTGTTAGTGCTAAAAGGCTAGAAAACATGCTTAAAGCCAAACTTAGTGAGCTCTTAACTCAAGAGAAAAAGTATGAACAATGGCTTAATAAATCAAGAGAAGATGTTTGGAAAAGTGATGACATCTTAGAAAAATATGCCATTAAAAATAGGATGCTTAATGATAAACTTAATGGGGCCAATAAGATGATTCACAAGATGTCATCTAGTTCAAACAAGGTTGAGGGCCCTCATTAAAAGTGGTAAGCATCCATGTGACAAAAGAGGTTTGGGTTATATCAATGAGAAGGAGACTCCTTCATCTAACAAATCTATTTTTGTCAAAGCAAGTGTTGAATCAAGTGTAGGTACTCTCTCTCAAGGTAAAGCAATGAAAGCTACCGGAGGTACCTCTACATCAACAAGGAAGTTCAATGGAAGATCTCAACAAGATCAAAGTCAAAGAGCATCAACCTCAAATGCAAGAGGTAAAGCATCAAGGGTTGCACTTCAAAGAGGTAAAAATGTGAGAAGACCAAATACTTTGGAAGCAAATGCAAATGGTAAATTTCTCAAATTCATACCTATTTGTCATCATTGTAATATGGTAGGACATATTCGACCTAGGTGCTTTGAATACATTCGGAAATGCAAATTTGATAATGTTTTTCATGATATGTCTTTGAATGGTCCTAGGCAATCATCCATGTATGGATTTAGAACTAGACCTAGGAAGACCTTGGAAAAGCTTGTTGAGAAGAATTGTGTTGATGACTTACTTGTTAAATCTTGTGTTGTGCCTCACTCTTTTATGCATAAGAAAGTTGATAATGCTTTGTTTGATATTTTTGAGAATGTGACTAATGAGGTCAAGGTGCATGTTAAAAAGTCTAACATTGAGTCAAAGCATGATAGTGGTAAGAGTGAGAGGCGTATTGTGAAGAGTGTGTGGGTTAGAAAAGACACACCTAAATGTCTAGTTGCACAATATGTTCCAAGAGGCAAATCTAAGCATGATGTGAAAAATGTTCCTATTCATTCTTCTAAACATGTTTCTAATGATAACTCTTTGAATGTTGTGCATAATATTAATAATCATGTGAAGAAGAATGTCAAGAAGATTTGGTTGAAAAAGGTTGTTTCACATGATCATATTCATAGTCCTAATGATTTATCTTCTAGTTATGATATTGCCTTGAGAAATAATTGTGATGATTTATGTATATGTACACCCAAGAACAAATGGGTCAATTATGATAACTCTAGTGATGAGAAGAGCTCAAGTGATGAGTCTTCAAGTAAAGAAGAGCTAGTGAGCAACTTTGTTGGCTTCATAGCTTCTTACTCGTCTCTAGATGATGTTTTTCAAGATTCATTAGACAACGAGGTTGATACAAATCATCAAGTGTGCCTAAGTGAGGTAGATGAGAAGAATGATTTGTTCAAGATACAAGTGGATGAGTGTGTTTCAACAACTCGGAGGCTCTTGGGTGAAAAGAACGCTATTGCCAAGAAACTTAGAGAAGTTGAAGGGATTTTCTTGAAAGGGTTAAGATCATCTCTAGTTTGACTCTAGGAGGCTCAAGTGACATGGTAGTTGATGAGAAGCTCATAGAAGCATCACCTCCTACAAGTGAGGTCATAGTTGAAAGGAAAGCTCCTAAGAAGAGGCGTTCCAAGACTAAGAACAAATTGAAGAACAAGGTACTCCTTGAAACTTCCACTTGTGCCTCTCCCATCCCGGAAGGTAAAATCTCTTCGTTTATTCCCATATGTCATTTTTGCAATACCGTAGGCCATATTAAGCCCAAATGCTATAAATTCATTGAATATTGCAACATGGAAAATGCATCTAGGAATAGAGAAATTGCTCTTAAATTTAAGCATGCTAAAACTTTTGAATATGGAAAGCATTTTAATAACACAAAGCATGTTAAGAATTTCCGGAATGTGAAGAATAGAAACCTTGTTAATATTGACAATGCACATGGTGCTAGAAATGTTGGAAAGAAGAGTATTATTGATATTCTTAAGAATCAAGAGATGGAAGAACTTAATTCTAGTTTCAACATTGTTGTCAATAAGAATATTGATGATGTTTGTGTTAATTCACCCAAGACAAAGTTTGTCAAGGGTGAGTGCTCTTACCAATAGTGTAAGTTGCACATGTGAGTTAGTTTTGAGATTAATGTCTTGTTGTTAAGAAGTTTAGGTTGTTTTGCTTTATATCTATACAACTTGACATGAACTTGGCTATCTCACATTCTTTATTATGATAGTCAAAATTTGTTGATTAACTTTTGAGAAGTTGCATATCATGATATCTATATGGTGATAATTCTTATTAAGGCTTTTAGAGAAAGTCATTTTTTGTTTGTTTGAGTTGAAATGCTTAGCCTTTAGTCTCTTGGAATCGACACACCTATAACTTGTAGTCATGAGGACATACAAGCTAAGAGGACTCATAAAAAGGGTGAAGGTCTTGCATTTGATGAAAATAGCTTACAAAGGTATATCTTGTATCACATTGCTTGCTTATCTATATTTCATCTTTCAACTCATTGTTTTATCACTTCATGTAGCATGTCATACTTGAGAACTAATATAGTGTTTATATGGTCCTCGTTGACATTTGCTTATCTAAGATCTTTTGGTGATAATTGTTCACATTGATCTTATCATGATGTGTGTTATTATATGTATTATTGTGGTCAGAAGTGGTTGAACACAATTACTTTGGATGAAACAAATCCTTAAGGATTATGAGATAGAACAAGGAAAAATGACACTTTATTGTGATAACTTAAGTGTCATTAACATCTCTAAAATCCAGTTCAACACTCACACACAAAGCACATTGATATTAGGCATCATTTCATTAGAGATCTTGTTGAACATTCAATTGTAACTCTAGAGCATATGCCTACTAAAAATCAACTTGCGGACTTGCTCACCAAGCCCTTGGACAAAGAGAGGTTTAAGACTCTTAGAATGTCCATTGGCATGATTTGTGTTGATTGATGTGCTTGTGTAAATGTGGGTGGCTTGATAAGCAAAACTTTATTTGTATATCAATATCTTTGAGAGCTACTCACTTGAGAAGTAATGATCTTAATCTAATAACTCTTATTGTTTCTAGATCATGCACTTGAGCTTGAAAAAAAATCTTATTTTTGAAAAGTGCACAAATGCTTCTCTTATATGTTTTAGTTTTGAGTATATGTGTTTGAATATGTGTAGATAATGGATGCATCTAGAAGCCTATTAATCGAACCAAAATTGGTATGATTTTGGCCCCTATTTCCTTTCTCTTTTGCTTGATTCTTAGGCATTATCCTGTGATTTAATGGTGTAAATTAAGTGTTTTCAGGAATTTATAGAGTTTGGGGGCATTGGAGTAATTTTGGTAAAATAAAGGCAAAAGAGTAATTATTGGAGGAAGAATTGAAGTTATTGTAATATTGGAAGAGATCAGGGGCTTAAACTGCAATTAGCCACAAGAAGCAGGCAAGCGCGCCACGTCAGCATCATTGATGCGGTGCGTTTTGAGTCATGAGTGGGTCTCCTAAATAAACCCCAGAGCAATCCTAATTACAGCCCACTCAGCAGGCGTAGCCCACGTGCAAGGCCCAAAGTGCAACAGCCCAACTCCCTTGCATTAAGTGAAACGGTGCGTTTCACACAGTGAGAGGGCCCAAATTGCGTGGCCCAACATGCGCGCCCAAAGCATGATTTGCACAGCCCACTATACCCCAACTCGCTCTAATTGCACCCCATTTTAGTCAAAGCTGCAGCAGCCCACTACAGCCCATCTCCCTGCTAAATGCACCCCATACCCACTATTCATTCTCTTCTTCCTTCAGTCATGTGCAGACCAGTTTTCCCTTTCAAACCCTAATCATGCCGCCACCGGAATATACCCCTTCCCGGACCCACCGGTGGCCGATTCCGGTCCCAATCGGACAGCCAAGTCACCGGCTCTCCGGTTGCAACAGTCTCGGCAGCCCAAATGGCCAGATTCCGGCCACCCTCTCTGGCCCAAAATTACATTAGGTCGCCCCCAAGCCCAAATCGCGACGAAACCGCGTAAATTGAGGTCGCGGTTTGTATTCTGAGGTTGCCATGGCGATAGGGAGTTGTTTTGGCACATGATTGTTTCGCTATTTGCATCCCTAAGGTCGCCATTAATGCCAAAACAGAAACAACCTTGCTGTGCAATTCTGATTGGTGGGGCAAATTACACAATGACCCCCTCTGTTGGACTAAATGGTAATTTGCCATGGTTAGGGGTGTTTTGGTAATTTGTCACCTGAGACCTAATTTGAAAATCCTATAAATTCATCACATTTTTCCTCTTTTAGACAACCCTTGACCACCAAGAAACCTCCTTTCTCCACCATTCCTTTCCTCTCCATTTTCTCTCCTACCTAAACTTAGCATCTAGATTACCTCCCCTAATCATTCATTTTCTTCCCATCTTCTCCACAAATCTCCTTAGTCACTTCCCATTAGACTCCACCTTTCTAGACACATCCTCATCATCCACTCTTTACACAAGGAGCATCAAAGGTAAGGAAATGATCAAGCTTACAAAAGGAGACCCATGGGTGATTTCCTAATCTTTTTACTTGCCTTCCCTTTGTTTGTAATATGTGTAATTAAATCCCCTTTCTAGGGTTTTGATGTGAGAATATTTGGATTGGGATTTGCTTAAGCTTTAATATATTTTTAATCTCTATTTGTGTTCTATTCATTTTATAATTAGATTCTATGCATTATATAATTGACATGTATATCCACTAGTTGATTATAATCTTGCTTAGGATAATTTGTTATATAATCTTGATTGGATTGACAACCTTGATGGATTGAGAACATAGTGACTAGGATAAATTGTCGGAGGGTATATCAACCGCGATAATCTAAACCGTTAATTGTAACAAATCGATTCCGCCGTGACCCCCTTTCCTTAATCGGTTAGGCATTGCGGTGGGAAGTTGTTTAAGGTTCATAATAATGGCCCAAACACATTTTAGAAATCAATCGGTTAACATTTATGAGATTTGTTCACTAAAGTAGCTTGATAAGCATTTCCCGTAATTCACTTGTGATCCCATTAATTCCCTAGCTATTCTCTTAATTGTTAATTCCATTTATCTTATCTAGATTTGTTAAGTATTCTTTTATTAGTTTATTAGGTTTATTTTTCATGTATGTTTGATGGCTTAACAACCCATTCACTCATCCATATTTTTATGATTTATTTTATTGCATATAGATTAGTTAATTTATTCAACTAATCACCTTAATTCCTTGTGGAACGAATCTCACTTGCCACTTTACTAAATTTCTATCCAAGTGGTGAAAATCAGTTTTCTAAAAGATCACATTTAAATATCATTTTGTTGAGTACACAAACGACGCTTATCAAAATTGGCGCCGCTGCCGGGGAATTAAAGCGGTTGTTGAATCAATTAACTTTTCTTTGCTTAGTTTTTATTAATTTTTAGTCTTTTAGTTGTTTTTAGTCTTTTAGTTTCCTTTTTACTTCTTTGGTAGTTTTTGTTTCTTTTGTTTCAGGATTCTATGGATTTCTTCATGCAAATTCAAGGGCCTAGCCGGCCGGATCAATCAATAGAATCAGGTTATCCCAATCAAGGGAGGAAAAGGAGCCGTGTGCACGCTCTTGTGCAAGTATTTGAGAAGAATGCGGAAGTTGAGGACGAACCGCCAAGGAACCAAGAGCGAGGCACGAAATTGGAAGAAATGATGTCTTTGCTTTAAAAGAAGTTGGTGAAAAGCTCCCAAGGAAAGGAAGAGTTGGAAAGAAAAATACAACTCATGGTAAAGGAGTTGGAAGAAAATGAGGCCTTAGGGAAGGTGAAGATTGAAGAGCTTGAAGTGAAAAATGAGAAGCTCACTCTTGAAGTAAACATGCTCAAAGAAGAAAATGCTACCTTACGGAGGAAGGTAGGAGAAGTCTCCAACAAGAACAAGGAGTTGGAAATACAAGTTGGGAGACTTGAAGTTGAGAGGAATTCCACATCAAGGGAATTCAAAGACTTTGCAAGGCTATTTGAAGAATTCGAAGAAGAGTGTGCAAGGAAGACAAGGAAGTTGCTTATGGAAGTGGAGCGGAAGGCAAAAGCTTTGGAGGAAACGAAGGAGACACTTGGTAGGAAGGATGAAGCCCTCAAGATAGCAAAAGTAAAGAAGTGTGACTACATTGTCTATGTAGACAAGGTGGAAAAAGAAGTCCAGGCACTACAAATGAAGCAACATCAAAGGCCATATAGTCACCAACCAAGAGGGAGTTTTCTTAACCATTCTTCTACTTGCTATTTTTGCTTTCAAAAAGGGCACCTAAAGGCTCAATGTTTTAAATTCCATAAGTATGAAAAATTGAGAAAGTCTAGGAATAGGAAGAGTCCACCTAGAGTGAAGCAAATTTGGGTAAGAAAAGACTTGGTTGAACAAGTTAGACCCAAAGGAAAAGAAAAGGGGAAATCAACTCAACTTGTTTGGGTTGTGAAAAAGAACATATTTCCAAACTTGATAAAACCTCCTTTAGTTGATGACACCCCTAGCACAAGTACATAATTTAGAAAAATTCTTTTTGTGCATTTTAATTTTTTATGCTTTATTTGTTTAGTTCATTTCTTTTGAATAAATGTTGTTCCAAACTATTGTTGGCAATTGCATGTATTGATTATATTTTACCGGAACTTTCTAATGTGCTTAGTGTTTGTGTAGATTTTCTATTGCTTCTTAAGGAAGCAAATGTGTGTTGCTTGTGTGGCAAGGCAAGGTTCTTTATCTCTTGGGATGAAACAAAGACAACTTGCAGGTCTCGGAGGGACAAGCAAGCCAAGAGTGCTCATAAAAAGGGCGAGGACCTTATCTTAAAGAAGCAACATTGTGAGAGTTCGAGGTGCGGGAGCACCATGCCACGTCTTGCCTAGACGTTAAATCGTGCACTTGGTGGGAGGCAACCCACTTAGGTACATTTCTTTTCTAGTTTAAATTTTGTTTTTGTCTTTATTTTATTTTTGCTTAGAATAAGGTTGTGAGTTTTTTGTGATAGTGGATTTAGGCTTAAATGATCATATTTTATCCACATGGATTGTGATGATGACTCTCGATGAACTTGCATTGATATATCTCTTGAGTTGATTATGAGCATATAGGATATTCTTGAGGCACTTGATTCAATTTTTGGGATAAATTTTAAAATGGACATTGATGTGTAGTTAAACTCTTTGATTGTGGATGTGTGTTGCGCCGCGTTTATTGGTTTATATGCCCCAAAGACATTGAGGACAATGTCTAATTTAGGTTTGGGGGTGTGTGCGCAACACCGTCTCTTGTTTGCAATTGTGTGCAAATGTTTTGAGCCTAAATTTTTAAAAAATTTCGAAAAATCTTGTAATAATGCCATGATTGAGCATATTTTGCTTGTTGAGATTGTGTCATTGTGTGTGCAAGTAAGGAATTGTGTATCTTTGCCTTACTTAGTTTAGATTAACTTCATACCATTTAGGGTTGCATTGCTCAAAACGCGCTAGTTCTTTTCTCTTGATGTTGAGTGAATATTCAATTGTGCTTGAAGGCTAGGAATTAATAGTGGAGACTTCTCGTGAGATTTACAAACACGGCATAAAAAAAAACGTATTTGAGGGAAAGTTCTTACTCTTTAAACACTCATTCAAACACATATATTATGCATATTTAAAATGTCTTATTCGCACTTAAATATTGTTTGCCATAGAACATATGGACTGCTTGTGGATGCCTTAATTGACTTTGTGGACAATCCTTTATAAATGATTTTAGGCAATGCATGTCAAAAACCACCAAATTGGCTTAAATACTTCCTATCCCTCTAATGTGTGTGCTCCATAGCCCATTTGAAGCCAAACACAATTAAGCTTTTCATTCATGAACCACATCAACATAAACCATATAGCCTAAACACTAGACTTACCTTGTACCAAATGGTTTGCTAAGGCTTAAGGGTTGGATGTAAGCTTTGAGGAGTAGTAAAATGTAAGGTGTGTACCAAGGCAAATATGTATGTGCAAATTCATAAAAAGATGAAATGCAATGCTTGAAAAGAAAAAGAAAAGACAAGTAAAGAAAAGAAAAGAAAAGAAAAGCATAGCAAAAGAAAGAAAAGAAAAAGAAAAAGAAAATAAAAAATGAATAAGGCACTAAGTGCCTAGATCAATTGTGTGGAATCAAAAGAACTACTCAATGAAAATTAAGAGTAGAAAAATGCACAAAGTAAATTGTAAGCCTAGATGCTTAAGTGTGGAATATGCAAGTTGTAATGAGTAAGTTGTGCTTAAATTAGAATGTATGCCTTAGTGTGACCTTTGGGTGTTTGAAATCGCGATCCTCTCGCGTTCTTCCGCCGTATTTGGGCATCCGAACTCCGAATTCGAATACTTTTTTGGATTACAAATCATGACTCCCTCACACACAACGAAAACTACAAAACTTTGACAATAGGTTGAGAATTCATCTCGGAAAATGACAACGAAGACAACTCAATGAACGAGAACGCAAAGTAGTGTAACTATATCATTTGGACTCAAAACCTAATAAATGAGTAATCAAAATGACTGGGACTCAATAAGGAATCATACGAGATCATGTTCAAGTAAAAAATACAAGAAACACAAAAAAAATAAACACAATGTCAAACAAGTATGCTATATCCAAGCGATAGTCATAAAACTTGCAATTCTATAATATTTGTCTATAAGAGACCAATGCATGTGCATACTTAAATGAGTATGAATGTGTTATACCAAATGTTTGAACTATGATGCAGGGACACTCATGTATGAATTGTGTGTGTGTGCGCTTACGCCTTGCAAGAGGAATAAGAATCTTGATACCTTAGCATCCAAGTACGCGCTTTTCCTTTTGAAGACGATATTTGCATGAGAAGTTGCTTTTCTCCTTTGAAGCTTTTATTCACCAAGAATCACCTAAGCAACTAACCATTACAAATAAATAGTGTTTTACAATGGAATCGAGCCAATACAAATCAAGGATCTTACAATCTCCCCCTTTGGCTATTCCATGGCAAAACCTCATTCTCACCATACATTGTTCACTCCAATAAACTCAATGTTAATAGCATTCTCTTATCCTCACATTACAAAAAAATCCCTAGACTAAAAGGTCTTCAAGTCTTCCTGAGTCTTCAAGAATCCCTTCTTTGAACTATAAAGTATCTATGAGAAAAGAAGCAAACCAACAAGATATCTTCTTTTAAAGAAGAATGGTGAGATATAATCATATAAACAAATAACAAAACTTCTCTTTTCTCATACAAAAAAATGCGTTATCTCAAGCGTATGAATGTTTCCACATTCAAAGCTCTCCCTTAAATCCTTAACACAATAAGACAATAATTCTTTTCTCCCCCTTAGGTCAAGAAATCTACCCTTTAAGACAAAGTCTCCAATAAGCACAAAGAGGTACAAAACTCACACAATAGGCACATTTCTCCACACAAGGTCAGGTATACAAATCTCCTCTATGTCAAACATGGATTCCCCCATATTAAACATGGTGAGGTATACAATTTCTCCCCCCCTTTTTTTAAAGGAATAGACAAAGGGCACACGAGATAAAGAACGAGATATTAAGCAAACAAATCGTATAGAAATCGTAGTTGAATAAACTAAAGCTCCCCCTTAACATATGTTCCACATATTATCACCAAGTAGATTTGTTCACAAGGGACTCACACATTCACACATTCAAGCAATAAGAGAAAATATTTCATCACTATTCAAAGTCCAAGAGAGAATCATAGATTTTCATTAATCTCACAAAAATATTCTCACATTGCTAATGAATCAAGCACATAAGCAAAATATGTGTATGTGTGAATGCTTCTCACGTATATAGAATGAGTAATTGTGATATCAACATGCAAACAATTTTCACACCTATCCAACTAAAGCATTTCCAAAAATAGGTCAAACTGATATTCATCCAGGTTTTTGCTTTAAGAGAATAGATATCTGAAACAAATTATGGTGTGTTCAATATTAATCTAGAGGGGGGGTGAATAGATTTTATCCGATTTTACCAAATTTTCGTTAATGGTCAAGATTACGAAAATACCCTCCACTAGTCAAAATACAAAAGCAAGTGTAATATGGTGCGGAAATTAAAAGACACTTGATATTTACGTGGAAACCCTCACGGGAAAAACCACGGGCTATGTAAGTGAGCCACACTTGAACCTCGAATCCACTAAATGTGTAAAACGATTACAACCTAATCCCGGAAGTAATCACACACCTACCTAATCCCGGTATAAGTGAACCTAGTCCCAATGCTTGTGATTTATGCAACCTAATCCCGGAAGCAACACAAGACTTAGTTCTCAATGAAGAGAAAACAACCTAAGTGAATATATGAAATACTCAAAATGCAACAAGAGCAAGGCAACTCTATATGCTTACCTAGAATGATGATATATCAATGAAATCAATCCTAGATATCAAAAGCTAAATGACATATCATAAAGCTTAGCTAGATGTTATCAATCACAAAACAATCCTAGCTATCAAACAATGTCAACATGTTCAAACATGTGAACTCAATTAGTTGTAGAGAATTTCTAACAACATAATTGTCAATTAAATCCACAAGAACATTCAATTAAGCTTGACTAGATAAATAAACATTAATCTATCAACCTAATCATCAACCAATTGTACAAGAATGTTCTAGGGTTAGCTATTTAGGGAAAATCATCCTAATCATGTAAGCTACCACAAACAAAACCCAATCATGTCATAACTTCACTAAATATGCAATAAGAGTGAAGATTTGCTAAACTAAGCAATAAAAGACATGTCTTGACTAAGATAGAACAATAAATGAAGATGTTGAGTTTGTTCTACTTACCAAGTCATAAATGAAGAAGACCCATGGAAGATTGATGCATGAAACATGTTAGATGCACATGGGTTTTGAGTTTGGAGAGTCAAAGAAGCAAGATTGAAGCTTTCTCTCTCTAGGGTTTGAGTTTCTCACTCTAAGGTCTGATTTTGAGCTCACAAAAAACGAGCAAGGAAGAAGATGATACTTAAATAGGACCCCTAGATGAAATGACGTCGTTTTGAAAAGTTTGCAGAAGATATGCCTTGACCGCTGTTCACCCGCTCTACGTAGGGCGGTTGAACAGCGGTCCACCTGGGAAATGAAGAACAAAGTTCTTCATGATCGCCCTACGTAGGGCGAGTTCCAGGCGACCTAGGAGCGGTTGCTCTCGGGTTATGAACCGCTGTTCACCCGCTCTACGTAGAGCGGTTGAACAGCGGGTGAAGAGCGGTCAATTAAATCGACCAGTGGCACCGCTCTACGTAGGGCGGCTGTAGAGCGGCCAAGAGCAAATTGCTCAAAACCCCTTTTGACCGCTGTTCGTAGAGCGCCTGTAGGGCGGGTGAACAGCGGCCATAACAACCACAATGCATCACCTTCTATACATGATGCAATCAACAGAGAATGCAAGAAGAGAAATTAAATGAACATTAATACACACAAAATAAGGACACACAATCATACAATAAGAAGAATTATGCAAGTGTTGTGTGTGTGTGCATCTATTTCTCTTCATTACAAGAAACACTAAGAATTATACCTTTGGAGTGCTTCTTCCCTTGAGGTCTTGAAAATGTCCTTTGAGCATGATCTTCAATCACCTAATTACCCTTACAATTCAAATCCCCAATATGTGGTTTGTCTACGAAATAAGCCAATCAACAATGGGAATCCTTACAATCTCCCCCTTTGGCTATTTCGTGACAAAACCACCACTCACATTGATCCTCACAAGATAAATGAAACTTCGGGAAATTCTACATTACAAAGTACAAAGAGATAAGAAAAATAAACTTCAAGTCTTCAATCTCTTGTAGAATAACCAAACCTTCAAAACAATTAGATTACACTTCCAAAGCAAGTGTATGTGAGATGATCAAGTGAAAGAAAAACAAGCATTTGCATATGAATCTTTTAACCACAATATCATGCAATGTATGAGTATGCAATGCTCCCCCTCAAAGGTTACTCTCTCTCAAACTTCTCCCCAAAGCATACACAATGCTCCCCCTATATCTCTCAAGACTTCTCCCCCTTTTTGTCATGAGATAGGCAAAGGAGCTCCCCCTATAGGATTGCTTTAGCAAAGAGAGCTATTTGCACAAAAGGCATTTGCATAATTATATAAACGAACTTTATGCAATTCAAGAATTGAGAGAGATTCAAGGAGATTTTATTCACAGAAAAGTGTGTGTGTGTAAAAGTTGCTTAGCATGTAATACAAGCACTATTGAGCTCATGCATAAGAATCAATCAAAGCAACAATCAACAGGTTTTCCAAATGAAGTCAAACCAATTAGAGCCCTGTTGTTATGACAAGAAGATATATATCCAAGCATTTGTGTGCAGAGTGTACTAATCACATCAAAAAAAAATATATCATCTTTTCTACATTGCAAGACACATCATCAATCAACAATTTTGAGGTCTTTATTAAGCAATGCTTCACACACATCATCAAACACATTTCAACTTTTCTGTTTTTCTCCTTTATCCTAGAAAGCATGTATTTCTGTTTATCATGCTAATGTAACTCTCTTGAATGCTTTCACTCGGTTTCAAATGAGTAGCCATTTCCTACATTGGGCGGCTGCACGTCATATTGCCAGTAGCCCTTTTTCAAGAGAGAGCTTAAGAATGCATATCAAAGAATCATGAACATGGAGAATAATTTGAGGTCAATCACATGTACTAACAAGTAGAACATTCCTCAAATGGATAAACACACTCAAGCAAAAATAGAAATCATGCAGTACATGCTAGGCAACCGTGCAAGGTGTTATTAAAAACATTATTAAAGCATTAATCAATGTTATTCACCAAGCATTCTCAAACAATCATAAAAGAGCATAAAAGAAGTTAACTTTTTGCATATGACAATTCATGCAAGTTTGCTCTCTTTGCTTGAGCTCCCCTTATTGGGGTCAAATACTAGAACTCATCACTCCACAAGACATATTCCAATAGATCTACTAAGAGTTTTAAATCGAGTAGCATCTAGAGGTTTTGTAAACAAGTCGGCTAGTTGATCATTTGTACCTACATGCTCAAGTACAATGCATTTATTTTCAACTAGATCTCTAATGAAATGATGACGGATGTCAATATGCTTAGTTCTAGAATGTTGAACCGGATTCTTGGAAATATTAATAGCACTCATGTTATCACAAAAGAGAGTGAGTGTACCTTGGTTGAATCCGTAGTCTACTAGCATTTGCTTCATCCATAGGAGTTGTGTGCATCCACTCCCCGCGGCTATGTACTCGGCCTCCGCCGTGGACAAGGAGATTGAGTTTTGCTTCTTGCAAAACCAAGAAACAAGATTGTTTCCAAGGAAAAAGCAACCGCCCGATGTACTTTTCCTATCATCACAATTTCCGGCCCAATCCGCGTCACTAAAGCCTACAAGACTAGCATTAGTGTCAAAAGAGTACCAAATCCCATAGTTAGAAGTCCCATTCACAAATCGAATGATTCTCTTGACACAAGAGAGATGGGACTCCTTGGGATCGGATTGGTACCTAGCACACACACCCACACTAAAGGATATGTCGGGCCTACTTGCGGTCAAATAAAGCAAGCTTCCTATCATACCCCTATAAAGTGTTTGTTCTACACTTTTACCACTAGCATCTTTGCTTAGTTTCAAAGTGGTGCTCATGGGTGTGTTACAATGTTTGGCTTTCTCAAGACCAAACTTCTTCACTAGGTTTTTGGCATATTTGGCTTGGGATATGAAGATTCCATCACTTAATTGCCTAATTTGCAAACCTAGGAAGTAACTAAGCTCACCAACAAGGCTCATCTCAAATTCATGAGACATAACATCAACAAATTGTTGGACTTTGGTGTTGTTGGTGGATCCAAACACTATATCATCAACATATATTTGAGCTATAAAAAGCTCATCATTGTCTTTCTTGATGAATAGAGTCTTGTCAACACTACCTCTTGTGTAATCATTGTTGACAAGAAATTGAGTGAGGCGCTCATACCAAGCCCTCGGTGCTTGTTTCAACCCGTAAAGAGCCTTCTTGAGGCGATAGACATGGTTGGGGTGGTGTGCATCCACAAACCCCTTGGGTTGCTCAACAAACACTTCCTCTTGCAAGAAGCCATTGAGGAAGGCACTCTTAACGTCCATTTGGTGCAATTTGAACTTGTGCACACAAGAGATGGACAAGAGAAGCCTAATGGACTCTAGGCGGGCAACGGGAGCAAAAGTCTCCTCAAAGTCGATACCCTCAATTTGAGAGTATCCTTGTGCAACAAGTCTTGCCTTGTTACGCACTACGTTGCCATCCTCATCGGATTTGTTCCTATATATCCATTTTGTGCCTATGACATTAGTGGTCTTAGGCCTAGGAACTAGAGTCCAAACCTCATTCCTTTTGAATTGGTTTAGCTCTTCTTGCATGGCAAGAACCCAAAACTCATCATTTAGAGCTTCATCAATCTTTTTGGGTTCTATTTGAGAGGTGTAGCATGTGAAGCTAATAAGATTAGCTATTTGCCTTCTAGTCCTAACACCCTCATTCACATCTCCAATAACATCTTCTTTGTTATGGAGTCTTCTAACCCATGGAGCGGGTTCATTAGAGTCCAAGTTAGGAACTCTATCAATAGGTTGTGTGTCATTTTCAACAACATTGGATGTCCCCACATTAGGAGTCACAACAACCTTCTCCAAAGGAGAATCATCACTAAGAATAACCTCCTCCTCATGATTACTACACTTGAGCCTTTCATCATCAAAAACAACATTAGATGATTCCATAACACTTAGAGTTTTCTTATTGAAAACTCTATAGGCTCTACTATTCAAGGCATAGCCAATAAAGATACCTTCATCACTCTTAGCATCAAATTTGCCAAGTTGATCTCGGTCATTTAAAATGTAGCATTTGCTTCCAAATGTGTGGAAGTAGCTAACATTTGGCCTCTTGCCTTTCCATAACTCATAGGAGGTATTCCTAGTACCGGGCCTTAGGAAAACTCTATTTCCTATGTAGCAAGCCGTGTTGATGGCTTCGGCCCATAGATTCCTAGACACATTGTTGCTAAGCAACATCACACGGGCCATCTCTTGAAGGACCCTATTTTTCCTCTCAACAACTCCATTTTGTTGAGGTGTTCTAGGAGCCGAAAACTCATGGGAGATACCTATACTATCACAATAGGTTTCAAAAGAAGCATTCTCAAATTCCCTCCCATGGTCACTTCTAATCCGTTTTATGCTTTTAATGTTAGAATTCATTTCATTTTGAAGTTTAGTACAAAGCATTTTAAACTTATCAAAAGTTTCGGATTTTTCTCTAAGAAAATATGTCCATGTGAACCTAGAGAAATCATCTACACAAACAAAAATGTATCTCTTTCCACCCAAGCTCTCGGTTTGCATAGGACCCATAAGATCCATGTGGAGAAGCTCTAGGGGCTCCTTGGTGGAGAGATACTTGCCCTTTTTGTGCATGCCTTTAGTTTGTTTTCCTTGTTGACAAGGTCCACAAATACCATTGGCTTTCTTCCCAAGCTTAGGGAGGCCACGCACACATTCAAACTTTCCAAGGGTCCGTAGATCCCGAAAGTTCATGTGGCCAAGTCTTTCATGCCACAACTCAATTTGCTCATCCTTGGACACATTGTTTGAGACTATTCTAGCTTCAAGACAATAGCAATTGTCGCTAGATCTCATACCTTTCAATAAGGTTTGTCCATCGGGCTTTAAGATAGAGCAATTCTCTTTGTTAAACAAGACGGAATATCCTTCATCACTAAGATGAGAAATGCTAATCAAATTGGCTTTCAAGCCATCAACAAGTAAAGCATTGGATAAGGAGGGCAATCCGGGAACGGAGATGGTTCCTTTCCCTATGACATTCCTTTTGGATCCATCACCAAAGGTGACATTTCCTCCTTCCTCCATAACAAGAGTCTCGAAGAAACTCTTGTTTCCCGTCATGTGCCTAGAGCACCCACTATCAAGATACCAAAGATTAGAAGAATTTGCCTTCAAGGCAATTTGTGCAACATGGCAAACATTTTCATTCTTTCTAATCCATTTAAGAACAACATTTTCTTTCTTAAAGGTCTTTGGTACATGGGCTCTAGTAATCCTAGGATCATGCAAATTAGTCTCATTATTCCTAGGAACATGCATCTTGGCTCTAGTCTTTCTCTTCTCAATCATGCTTCTAGTTCTACACATTTTAATATATCGAAAGCAATTTGGTCTTATGTGACCATTAAAACCACAAAAGTGACAAATGGGAATGAATTGAGGAATCATACCATTGCCTTGAGCATTTATGGGAGCCTTCCCATTTCTTTGTGGTTGAGTGGGTTCAATCCATTTCCTTTGTTGAACCGGTCTATCTTGCTTCCAATGTTGGACTTGCATGATTGGATTTTTCCCTTTTTGAGCCAATAGATGAGGAATGTTGGCTTGAGGTTGTCTCCTTGGTGCCATCTTCACTTGTGCACTTTTTGAGTTTTGTCCTAGATCTATTTTCTTCCTAGGAGTGTGCACCGGAGAAGCTTCTATGTTACCCAAGCTCTTAACAAACACGGTCTTCTTAGAAGAGGTGGTCTCTTGACAATCTTCAAACCCAAGACCTCTCTTGTCACATGGACTCTTTCCAACACCAAGCATGTGATCTAATTTTTTGGTGCTAGAGTCCATCCTAGTAAGTGACTTCTTAGCTTCAACAAGCTCCCTCTTCAAACCTTCTTCATTCCTCCTAGATAAAGCTAACTCCTCTTTTAGCTTATCTTCTCTCTTCTTAAGTCTTTCCACTTCTTCACTTAAGAGATCATTGTGAGATGAAAGCTCAACATTTTCTTCTCTCAACATCTTGATCTTCTTAGTTGTTTTCATCTCTAAGCTCCTAAACTCCTTAAGATATTCAACTAACACTTCTTTCTCCACATATCCATTAGTGGAGTTAGCATCGGAGTCATCTTCACTAGAGTCACTTTCCCTTTGACTCTCTTCCTCTTTTTCACTACCACTTTTGCTCTTGTGAGAAGAGGCAAAAGCTAGGAAGTTAGCCATGATGTCTTCATCATCCGAAGAATCGTCTTCTTCATTGGAGTCATCACTACTTCCACTCCAAGTGGCGGCCATCACTTTTCCCTTCTTCTTTTCCTTGTGATTTGCACATTCGGGAGCAAAGTGACCAATCCCGCCACACTCAAAGCAACGGACCCCTTTCCTTTCGGTCCTCTCTTGCCTTGGTTCAAACTTCTTGAAGGGAACCTTTTTCTTGTCTTGGCCTCTAAAACCAAATCCCTTCTTTCCAAACTTCATAACCTTGTTGAATCTTTTCACAAACAAGGCCATGTCTTCATCCGAGTCATTCTTCACCTCCTTTTCATCCTTAGAAGCTTTCAAAGCAATACCTTTTTGCTTTTTAGGAGGAGTAGTGCTAGGACCCTTCCTAGACTCATAGGCTAGAAGTCTTCCAATGACTTCACTCGGCTTCATATCCTTATATCCACTATTTTCTTCTAAAGCCGTCACCTTTGACTCAAACCTATCCGGTAAGGATCTCATAATCTTTTGTTTAATCCTCCTATCCGAATAAGGATCACCAAGTTGATGACTTTGGTTGACTATGTCCATCAACTTGATCTCGAAGTCGTTGAAGCACTCATTCTCCTCCATCTTGAGCATCTCAAATTGAGTTTGGAGAACTTGAAGCTTGGAGTCCTTCACAACTTCGGTTCCCTCATGAGCAACTTCTAGGATTGTCCATGCCTCCTTAGCAACCCTAGTGTTTTGAATCAACTTGTATTGATTCTCATCCATGGCACATAGGATGGCATGCATAGCCTTCCTATTCCATTTTGACGCCTCAAATT
Organism: Acer campestre; assembly: GCA_954870605.1. Lineage (NCBI taxonomy): Eukaryota > Viridiplantae > Streptophyta > Magnoliopsida > Sapindales > Sapindaceae > Acer > Acer campestre. The sequence goes on from OX940807.1 coordinate 7,718,149, forward strand.
CTTGTGCACTCCATTGTGCCTTAGGCTTCAAAACTTCTTCTCCTCCACCCGTAGGAGTCATCATGGGAAGATCATATCCATCTTCAACCGACATCCATGCTCGGTCATGAAGTTGACATATGTAGGATTCCATCTTCCCTTTCCATGAGGAGTAATTCAATCCGGTGAGAAGAGGAGGACGTGTGCTAGAAGCCCCTTCGTTGCTACCACCGTTTCCACTCATTGTGTTTATGAATGAAATGAAATGAATGCACAATGTATGAATGAACAAAAATCACACAAATGCAAAACACACCAAAATGAGCAAGGATCACCTATGTATATCTAGGAACCCGCTCTGATACCAATTGAAACAAATTATGGTGTGTTCAATATTAATCTAGAGGGGGGGTGAATAGATTTTATCCGATTTTACCAAATTTTCGTTAATGGTCAAGATTACGAAAATACCCTCCACTAGTCAAAATACAAAAGCAAGTGTAATATGGTGCGGAAATTAAAAGACACTTGATATTTACGTGGAAACCCTCACGGGAAAAACCACGGGCTATGTAAGTGAGCCACACTTGAACCTCGAATCCACTAAATGTGTAAAACGATTACAACCTAATCCCGGAAGTAATCACACACCTACCTAATCCCGGTATAAGTGAACCTAGTCCCAATGCTTGTGATTTATGCAACCTAATCCCGGAAGCAACACAAGACTTAGTTCTCAATGAAGAGAAAACAACCTAAGTGAATATATGAAATACTCAAAATGCAACAAGAGCAAGGCAACTCTATATGCTTACCTAGAATGATGATATATCAATGAAATCAATCCTAGATATCAAAAGCTAAATGACATATCATAAAGCTTAGCTAGATGTTATCAATCACAAAACAATCCTAGCTATCAAACAATGTCAACATGTTCAAACATGTGAACTCAATTAGTTGTAGAGAATTTCTAACAACATAATTGTCAATTAAATCCACAAGAACATTCAATTAAGCTTGACTAGATAAATAAACATTAATCTATCAACCTAATCATCAACCAATTGTACAAGAATGTTCTAGGGTTAGCTATTTAGGGAAAATCATCCTAATCATGTAAGCTACCACAAACAAAACCCAATCATGTCATAACTTCACTAAATATGCAATAAGAGTGAAGATTTGCTAAACTAAGCAATAAAAGACATGTCTTGACTAAGATAGAACAATAAATGAAGATGTTGAGTTTGTTCTACTTACCAAGTCATAAATGAAGAAGACCCATGGAAGATTGATGCATGAAACATGTTAGATGCACATGGGTTTTGAGTTTGGAGAGTCAAAGAAGCAAGATTGAAGCTTTCTCTCTCTAGGGTTTGAGTTTCTCACTCTAAGGTCTGATTTTGAGCTCACAAAAAACGAGCAAGGAAGAAGATGATACTTAAATAGGACCCCTAGATGAAATGACGTCGTTTTGAAAAGTTTGCAGAAGATATGCCTTGACCGCTGTTCACCCGCTCTACGTAGGGCGGTTGAACAGCGGTCCACCTGGGAAATGAAGAACAAAGTTCTTCATGATCGCCCTACGTAGGGCGAGTTCCAGGCGACCTAGGAGCGGTTGCTCTCGGGTTATGAACCGCTGTTCACCCGCTCTACGTAGAGCGGTTGAACAGCGGGTGAAGAGCGGTCAATTAAATCGACCAGTGGCACCGCTCTACGTAGGGCGGCTGTAGAGCGGCCAAGAGCAAATTGCTCAAAACCCCTTTTGACCGCTGTTCGTAGAGCGCCTGTAGGGCGGGTGAACAGCGGCCATAACAACCACAATGCATCACCTTCTATACATGATGCAATCAACAGAGAATGCAAGAAGAGAAATTAAATGAACATTAATACACACAAAATAAGGACACACAATCATACAATAAGAAGAATTATGCAAGTGTTGTGTGTGTGTGCATCTATTTCTCTTCATTACAAGAAACACTAAGAATTATACCTTTGGAGTGCTTCTTCCCTTGAGGTCTTGAAAATGTCCTTTGAGCATGATCTTCAATCACCTAATTACCCTTACAATTCAAATCCCCAATATGTGGTTTGTCTACGAAATAAGCCAATCAACAATGGGAATCCTTACAATATCAACATGTGAGCGTGTGTGTGCATGTGGCTCGTTTTCCTGTTTCTATTTTCCAACCCAAGCTTATCACAATTCTCAACTATACACCATTAAGCCTTTTATTATTATTATTATTTTTTCTTCTTTTCTTTTAGGCTTAGAATCAAAGATTTTTTTTTTTAATGATTCTTTTCAATACTTCTTTGATTTTTCTAACAAAAACAAACACATCTTATGGCGGCTTTCACTAATCACAATAGCATATCCCTCTCCTACATTTGGCGGTTGCACAACCAAGGTGTGTAGCCTTTTCCAAGAGGGTGTTCACTGAATACTTTGCAGTGCCGAAGCAAAATGGATATATACCATAGGTCATTTATCATGTACTAAGCAATAGGCTTCTAGATGCATCCATTATATACACATATTCAATCTCATATACTCAAAACTAAAACATATAAAAGAAGCATTTGTGCACTTTTCAAAAATAAGATTCTGACTCCAGAAAATCCACATCAGGGGCTGTGTTTACTATTGGAGGAGGAGCAGTTATATGGAGGAGTATCAAGCAATCTTGTATTGCTGATTCCACCATGGAAGCTGAGTATGTTGCTGCATGCGAGGCTGCCAAAGAGGCTGTTTGGCTCCGCCAATTCTTGATTGACTTGGAAGTGGTTCCTAGTGCGAATAAGCAGATCACTATCAACTGTGACAACAGTGGAGCAGTGGCTAATTCGAAAGAACCAAGAAGTCACAAGAGGGGTAAACACATAGAAAGGAAATATCATCTTTTAAGGGAGATTGTTCAAAGAGGTGACGTGACGATTACCAAAATCGTGTCAGCGGAAAATCTAGCAGATCCCTTCACAAAGGCTCTACCTCAGAAGAGTTTCGATGGGCACCTAGAGAATATGGGCTTGAGAGATATGACACATTTGCTATAGCGCAAGTGGGAGATTGTTAGGATTATGCTCAATAGCAAGAGTGTAATAGTGTAATTAACAATCTTATTCATATTAATAAAGTGATTTCTGGTTTAAACAAATCTTATAGCATTTATAGTTTAATAATTGTTAAAGTAAATAATCATAAGGTCTAAAGACTATGAGAAAAGAAGAATTGTTCATACATCTGGATATGTATGTGGTAGACACAATTCTTTAGTTAGTCTTGAATATCGTTCACAACTTAAGTTAAAGGTTGGACACCTTTATCTTGTTAAAGTTGTAGAATTCTTTTGCTAGCATTTGAGTGGGATCAAATGAGATATGATGAGTCTAAAATCATCGGAGTGTCTTCGAGCAAAAGGATCTAGTGCACTGGGTGCATTGAACCGGATCACAATGAAATACTTTATCTATAACCGTCAGTAGATAAAAGTAATTTCATTATCAGGACAATCGGAGAGTCTATCTTAATCCTGAGATAAATGATGGACTTATGGTTGCAGGTGATATCATTTGAGCTATCAATGAGTACGATTATATCGCATAGTCTATCCTCGATAGTTTTGTGATATTCATTTGTTAATTGATAGAGGACTTCATTTATAGATATGGACATCGTGGCTCCATTTATTAAATGAGAGTATAATATCATCATATGGATGTTTTGAGGTAATTGGATATTAAATCTCAACGTTGAGTTTTCAATAGTGTCTATTGAAAACATGGCTTCTGGACAAGTCAAAATATCCAAGTTCAAAATGTGGTCATATGAGTAAATATGGTAACTTGGAGAGTTATAGGCGGTCTATGAACTCTTGGCGATTACTGATATTAATCACGAGGATACACTATCTCCAATATGATTGTCTAGGGTATGAATGAGGAAGCATCTTCCTTTTCTGTCTTTATTTAAGAGTTCAATTTTAGCTCTTTAGTGGAATGAGCTAAAATTAATGGATCGGACCTAAGTGAATCATTAGATGATTGTGATTAGGTTATGTCGATTGGAGCTTAAATTTAGATAGCCCGCCAAGATCCCCAATCCACACGGACTTGCATGGATCACTTGATATATTCTACCGGACCAATTTAGGGTCCATCTAGAATTGCAATTTAATATATTAAGAATATAATTTGCACATTATTTATGTAATAGGCTGCACAATTATATTTATATATTAATGGATGACATGTGGGCTTGTTTCTTTTAGTAAGATTGGGTCTAGTTCACATGTGGGCTTTTTAATTAATGTCCTATGGATTAAATGAAATAGGAAAAATAATATTTGGCCCATTACTAATATGGGGCGGCAAGGTTAAATAATAACCTAAAATATTATTTTGTTTTCATTATTTAATTAAATAAGAATTAATTAATTCATTAATTAATTATTTAATTAAGATACAAATCTTTTCTCATTAAGAAATATATTTCCTAAAGGTATACTATTGGTAGTAGTATAATTAAATAGAAAGACTTGTTTGACAAGGAAATAAATAATTAGTTTTATTTATTCAAACAGGAAGTCTTTTTATTTTAGTCAAATATGAGAATAAAAGATTTATGAGTTTGATTAGGTTTGGGAAATCTTTTCTAAATAGGAATTAGGGTGCAATTCAAACTAGTTAACTGGTTTTGGAAATTGCGGCAACCCTAATGCATCAAGGAAGAGAATTCGGCCAACCCTAAAGCTAAAAAAGAAAGGAGAAAAATTTGGGCCATATATATATGCACATATATTATTTTCGGCAAGCCCTAAGACTTAGTGCAGAAAATTATTTTTCTTCTTCTTCTTAACTCATAGATAGAGATTTTATTCAACTAAAACAAAAGAAAAAGGAACATAGATTATTCTTTGATGGTGTACTACTTGCTTGATCATTGATAAGCTTGTGTATACAACATCGATTTAGGTTCACGCGAGTTTCGATCATTAGATTGAGAACTCAAAAGTGACCGGAATAATCTTAGATTTCTTTTGATTGTTTTTGTGACTAACGATCAAGAAAGAAAAGTTTGTTTAATCCCATCACAGGTTTGCAATTCAAAGAGAAGGGAGACCACGCTCCTAGGTGATCCACGTTCGTGCTAGGATTGAAGATCTTGCGGATTACCATCGACGCAAGTCAATCGGATCACGCGACAAGAGGTATTAAATTTTATTACTTTGTTATATATATTTAATTAATCAAAAGGGTTTAAGGTTCATAATTGGAAAAATTTTAAAAGCTACCCAACACTATTTTTTTAGTCTCGCTTCCGCTGCGGGTACTACGGTATTTTTCCCTACAGATCTTTGCTTGGAGCCACGAAGATATGCCGGGAATCAATGCAAATGTAACCACACACCATCTAGTAGTAAGTAAAGACTGCAAGCCGGTAATACAAAAAAGGAGAAGCTTCAACCCTGAGAGAAATGCAGCAATAAGGGAAGAAATATCCAAGCTCCTCGCAGCAGGATCGATCAGAGAAGTCAAATATCCTGAATGGGTAGTGAACGTTGTGCTCGTAAAGAAGAAGAACAATCAGTGGAGGATGTGCGTAGACTTCACTGATCTGAACAAAGCCTGCCCAAAAGATAGTTTCCCATTGCCAAGAATCGACCAGCTGGTTGACGCAACAGCCGGACACGAGCTATTAAGCTTCATGGACGCATACTCTGGCTATAACCAAATCAAGATGCACAAACCAGATGAAGATAAGACAGCATTCACGACGGACCATGGATTATACTGTTATACTGTCATGCCATTTGGCCTAAAGAATGCTGGAGCAACATACCAGCGGTTAGTCAACAAAATGTTCGCTAGCCAAATATGCAGGAATATGGAAGTGTACGTCGATGACATGCTAACCAAGAGCGTCAAAGCCGATGGACATGTGGACGACCTACGGGAAACCTTTGATGTGTTAACCAAGTTCGGGATGAAGCTAAACCCTTCAAAGTGTGTGTTCGGCGTGCCATCTGGTAAGTTTCTGGGGTACCAGGTACATCAAAGAGGGATAGAAGTGAACCTTGACAAGATCAAAGTGCTAGCCAACATGGTTTCCCCAAAAAACTTGAAGGATGTCCAGAAACTTACAGGATGCTTGGCGTCGCTGAACAGGTTTATCGCAAAATCGACAGACCGATGCTTACCATTCTTCAAGGCGCTTAAGAAAAGGAAAGGGATAGAATGGAACAAAGACTACGAACAAGCTTTTGTCGCCCTAAAAGAATACCTCGGCCGAGCACCATTGCTTTCAAAGCCTATCATAGGGGAAGTGCTATACATGTACCTGTCAGTCACAGAAGCAACCACTAGTTCTGTATTAATAAGGCAGGAAAATAGAATACAGAAGCCAGTGTACTACACAAGTAAAGCATTACTACCAGCTGAAACGAGATATTCATCAGCTGAAAAAATGGCGCTCGCACTAGTAACAGCAACGAAAAAATTGAGGCCGTATTTCCAAGCACACAAAGTAGGAGTATACACCAACTGCCCACTAAGAATGATACTACAAAAGCCAGAAGTGTCGGGTAGACTTACAAAATGGGCCATTGAGCTAAGCGAATTTGACATAGAATTCATCCTAAGAACAGCGATCAAAGGCCAAGCAGTAGTAGACTTCGTAGCAGAATTCACCGAGCCAGATACTGAAGTGGCGAAGATGATGATAAATCAAGCAAGGAAAAACTTTCGCTGGAAACTCTGTGTCGACGGCTCATCAAACACGCATGGCAGCGGGGCAAGGATAGTGGTCACAACCCCAGAAGGAGATTCTGTAGAATGTGCCTTGCCATTTGATTTCAAAGCCACCAACAACCAAGCCGAGTACGAGGCACTGATAGCAGGACTGAAAGTATGTATGGCCCTAGGAGCTGATGAGATTGAGGTGTTTAACGACTCTCAAGTCATCGTCAACCAAGTACTCGATGAATACCAAGCAAGGGACAACAATATGATTGCCTACCTAAAACTAGCAAAGGAATTGTTGGGGCGATTCAAAGAATACAGGATTGTGCAGATCCCAAGAGAAAAAAATGAACAGGCGGATGTTTTGGCCAAGCTGGCATCCGCCACGGTCAACATCTGGCCACGAACAATCCCTATGGCACACTTGCTTCGACCCAGCACAGCCGAGCAGACCGAAGTTGGGGTCATCATGAACGTATCAACCAACTGGATGACCCCAATCAAAGAGTACCTGATTAATGACACCCTCCCAAGTGACTTGTTAGAAGCCAAGCGGCTGAGATACAGGGCAACAAGATATTCAGTCCTCAACGGTGAACTGTATAGGAGAGGATTCTCGAGGACATTGCAAAGATGTGTTGAACCTGAAGAGGCAGAAGGAATCCTAAAGGGCATACACAGCGGAGGCTGTGGGAATCATGCTGGGAGCATCAGTCTAGCCCATAAAGCACTAAGGCAAGGGTTCTATTGGCAGACCATGTTCGCCGATGTAAAGAGAATAGCGACCAGATGTGAAGCATGTCAAAAGATCGTGAATAACATTCGCCAGCCACCTGAGCGCTTACAGAGCATCACCTCCCCATGGCCGTTCGCCATGTGGGAAATTGATTTGATCGGCCCAATGCCCACAGCACTAGGAGGGGCGAAACATGCCATTGTAGTAGTGGATTATTTCACTAAATGGGTAGAGGCCGAATCATTGGTACACATCACAGAAGCAAATACAACTAGCTTTGTGAAGAAAAATATTCTATACAGGTTCGGAATACCAAACACCATCATCACTGACAATGGGACACAGTTCGATAACAAGAAATTCAGAGATTTATGCAAGAAGTATGGGATCGGCAACTACTATGCCTCCCCAGCCCACCCACCCACAGACAAACGGGCAAACTGAGGCAGTAAATAAAATCATCAAGCATAACCTGAAAGCCAAACTAGCTATCAAAAAGGGAAATTGGGCGGAAAAACTACCACAGGTACTATGGGTGTACCGAACAACAGAAAGAAACTCCACTGGGGAGACACCCTATTCCATGGCGTTTGGAACCGAGGCAGTCATTCCGGTTGAAACGGCGTTCTCTTCGCCAATAACACAATTCTTCCAACCAGAGCTTAATGTTGACATGCTGAAATGTGGTTTAGATGAACTAGAATAAAGAAGGGAGCACGCCCGAATAAGGAATACCGCTTATCAGCAGAGAGCAACGAGATACTACAACTCACATGTGAAAGTCAGAAGATTCGCGCTCGAGGACCTGGTTCTAAAAAGAGTGACGCCCCAGAACGAAGGACAAAACTGCAGGATCACTCGCAGACAAGTGGGAGGGACCATATCACATCACAGGTATAGCAGGCCATGGAGCATATTACATAGCAAAGAGAGGAGTCGGCGAGCTGCCCTGACCATGCAATGCTCAATACTTGAAGATCTACTACCCTTGATACTCCAGTTCAAGAAGACCTTTTGTTATTGACCTTTTATTATTTCTCCTTTTTCAATTTATCTTTCCAGAAGTCTTTTATTTCTTGATGTTAGAGTTTGCAGGAAATAATCAATAAAGAGTAATTTATTACTGATACCTACCATTGTTGAAATCATGGATCAGCCATAACGAGTGGATCGCCCAAAACAGACAAACTGAACCATCTGAATTCGGCGAACACCAAAAAATGGTAAATACCTCGTATTATAGCAGGCTAAAGGCCAAAACGCTACAAAGCAGCCTGAACTAGAGACAAATGCTGCATAAAAAGCAATCGCCATCGATAAAGGCATAAAACCCCCAGATTGTAAGAGGCGTTCAGCCAACATGTCCGGGGTAAACCCCCGGAAGAATAAAAACACTGGGGGTAAAGCAAGCTAGCAGCCAAAAAAGCAGTGAGCAAAAGCGGGAGACGTCCCTACAGTATACCCACGTAAAACTTGGTGTATGGTCGGACACGTTCTGACAAACACTGGGTAAAACAAAAACTAGCGATTACAAAGCTAAGCGATAAAAGGCTTTAGAGCCTGGGCCAGAAACTCAGCAATGGCAGCTGAACAAAAACGCATAGAATTAAATAAATGGCGAACAAGAAAGAAAGGCATTGCGAGAAAAATTGACATTTTATTTACTTGTTAAAAATATTTACAAAGTCAAAAGGAAAAATAAAAAACACAAGAGATCAAGCGCTCGTCGGCGGAAGGCCACCATCATCTTCCTCCTCTTCCTCGCTCACCTCGTCCTCTGACGGCCAAACAACCTCTTCATCCCCTTCGGGCATACAAGGCGTATAATCCCGACTAGCCACAGGACCCAAGTCAGGCTCAGCACCAGACCCAGTGAAACTTCCCTTTTGACAAGAATAATAAGTGCTACAAGCACGTTTTGTGGGAATCTCAAGGTGTATAGGAAGAGGCTCTGCCTGAGTGTAACGGCAATGGGCCTTCCACAGCTTCAGCTGGCCCTTTATCGAGCGTACAGCGCCATCCATATGCCGCTGAAGGCTCCTGTCATAACGCCTTAGGGCTTTCTCATTAGAGTGGTCTTTCAGGGTGAAAAATTTCTTCACTTGCCGCATGCCCCGTTCGAACTCACGAAGGAGGAACGCGTCATAAGCAGGAGACCTTTTAAAACAATCAAAGCCTTCAACTTCCAAGACAGCCTTCAAATCATTCATAAGGAGGTCTTGAGTAGCTTGTTGATGCCGCAAATCTTCAGACTCACGTTCAGCTTTCTCCTTGGCCTCATTCGCCAAACTCTCTCCCTCCATGTGAGCGACCAAAGCGTCCTGACTATCGACGAGCTGCTCTTTCAGTAGCTTGATTTGTTCTTCAGCGGTGAGAAGCTTTTCTTCAGCAGCAAGTTGAGCAGCCAAAGAACCATCGGCGAACTCCTGCATCCGAGCAATGTGTTGTGCATGTGATTCTTCAGCCGATAGTTTTTCAGCCGCCGAGCGAGAGATTATCTTCTGCAAGCGCTTGTTGTCGCTCAACGCCGCATTCGCTCGCCGATAGGTACTTGCCATCTCTGACATCATTTGCGAGTCAAACAAGTTTTTTTTTTTTTAAAAAAAAAAAAAAAAAGGCGAAGCAAAGAATAATAAAAAGAAGAAACAAGGCCAATGACATTACCAAAGAATGGCAGTTGAAGAAGAACTCCATCTTGCTGTTACATGATTTTCCCTTCACTTTCTCCCAACCCTCGCCAAAGTAGATATCATTGCTTATAAAATGGTTAAGGAGCTCAGCGGGAGAAAAATTAGACAGCGAAACAACTCCTGATCCTTCGCCTTGGCCGGCTGGATCAACAGACGGCCCTTTATGAGAACCCCCTAAGTCCGTAGCAAGGGCCGATGACGGACCGGGGATATCAGCCGGAGCAACGGCGTCCCTACCCTCCGCAATAATAGGAGATGAAGGCCTGGGGGTATCTTCTTGTGCAGCAGTATCCCGCGCTCTAATATTCGCTAGGGATCCTGAGGGACTAACATTGTCTGAGGTAGGGACCTGTGCAGCTGAAGGGGGAGTAGTCTCTGCACCACCACCTTCCTCTGATCGAGGGGCTGGATTCGCATCCTGAGGGGCTGTGGTACCAAGTTCGCCGGCATTGGCAGCCTCGGGACGAACAGGCTCCCCATTCCCCTCCTCATCGGATGAGACCACATATTGAACAACCTTAGAAGCCCTTTTTAGGGGACGAGTGGCACATTCAGGGGTTGTCTCAGCAGGCCGCTTCCCTCGACCATTTCTGGGGTTAAGGTCGCTGAAGGGGTCTTCAGGAGTCTCTAGGACGTTTACATCAAAAACAGGAACCCCTGTATCCGCCGCAGGAACCCCAACCTTTTCTTTCCCTTTGCGGCTGGGAACATGAGACGAGGTGCTCACTCCATCCCCACGAGGCTGAACGACCACCTCTGTAACAGCAGGAACTCCTGCTCCACCTTCATCTGGGGAATTGTCGCCCTCAGGTGGCGCAACTCCTTCTTTAGCTAGGCCCGCGGCATGTCTTTGACTCGCGGCCTCGGAGTTCTTCACCGCTCGAGCCTGTTCGTCGCAAACGATATCAAACTCGCTCACTGAAAAGTAAAAAATAGCGTCATCCAAAGCGAAACCAATAAAACAAGTTTTAATGATAAGTTTAAAGAGCTTACAGCGGCATTGCCTAGCGGACATGTGAGGGAAAACGCCATAAGTAACCATCCTTGCCTCATCAAGAAGATATTCCTGACCCCTCTTGGCTAAACCAAGCACCGCAGCTTCAGTCACATTCTTCACCTCGTGCGGGGTCAAGGTAGGGGGAGCCTTCGTCCAGGCTTCAGGAGACGTGAAGTGTCTTGGAACTTTACTCGCCCGAAGGTTTCAGCGAGGGTCGGCAGAGTTATTTCTCCCCCACTCGCCACCAACAAAGAACCAGTTGTTCTTCCACCTCTTGTTTGAAGTGGGGAAACCCCAAACAAAGCCCATCTTCTTCTTGTCACTCGAAACTTCCACCTGTCCTGGGTTGGATACACCTTCAGGGATCCAATTCTCCATGGGGGTTGACTGAAGATAGTAAGTCCCGCCATGGCCGGACTGTTGCAGAACATAAAAATGACGGATTTCACATGGAGTTGGCGACCGTCGACCCATTGATTTCCACATCACGCACAGGGCCATCAAAATCCTGTAACTGTTTGGTGAAAGCTAGGTAGGAGCAAGCTTAGCGTCAGCCAAAAATCTGGCTATAAACGGTTGAAGGGGGAGAGTCACCCCACAGCCGAACATCGACCCATAGATGGCAACGGCACCGCTCGACGGATTCCATGCAGCCCGCTTGCCGGAGGGAATAAGAACAACCGTATCAGGAATATCATATCTCCTCTTATATTTACCAAGTTCCTGCTCACCGACCACGTTTACTTCAGTATCAAAAAAACTTGGGCGATCGGCAGCAAAGCACAGAGCATTTCACCGATGGTCCTCGACATCTGAACCAACCACTGTTTGAGTACCAATGAGAGAATCCCTAGGGGTTCTGGGCCCTCGTCGACCACTGCCAGTAGTTCTTGAAGTCTTTGCCATATCTGAGGAATCGCTGTCAGAAGTCGAGAGAAAAACAATATTAGGAGCATCGGATTCGGAATTAAAAGAAGCATAAAGAGGAATGGGTACAGGAGAAGTTGGGTTAAAATTACGTAAATATGACTCGATTTTATCAGCAACCTCCTTATCACCAAGCTCAAGAGCTTGCATCATTTGATTAAAAAGAAAAGCACGTTGAGAAAAATCCATGGAACTCACCAGAAATAGATGTTCTTGAAGAAGGAAGAAAAGAAAATGGGTAACAGAACCGCGCTTCAAGGAAGACCACCGGAAACTTGACACGTCGAATCGGAGACTTGGAGGATTTTTTCTTCAGAGAGTGCTTTCTGTGAATAAATGGAAGCAAGAAGAAATAAAGAAGAAAACGCAACAGTTTCGTCTTTAAAAGGGGGAAATTTGAAATTCAAGAAAAAAACTATAATTAAAACGGCCGTGATAAAGTGCTGCCGCCTATGAGTAAAGGCAGTGATGAAAAGTGTCCACCAAACGAAGGACACGTGGTATCATGGGAGTTCGCAACAGACGCGAAATCATTGCAGGCGTGACATCAGTTGCAGCGCGTCAAGTCAATACCCATCGTTTGAAATTCTGTGGCTGAAAATGAAAGCTTGCCAGGGAAGACTAAATGACAAAAGCAACACGTGGCTAAAAACAAAAAGAGAGGGAAAAATGTCTGCAAAAATTTCAGAAAATGAGGGATGTCAGAAAAACATAAGTAAATCATATAAACACTGCTCGCAGAACCAAAGAAATCAGCCTACATTGGATCAACTCGAAGTGTTTATAGGGGTATTGTTGTATGTGTAAATTTGGCAATAAGACACGTCAGCAAAAAAGGCAATAAAAATAGGACAAGCAAATAGACACGTCACTCATTGACCCGTCAACGGGAGGAGATCAGTCAAAGACGTATCAGCAGGCACGCTCGCCGATTCAAAGAAGAAGAGTGCTCGCCACAACTGGTTGATCAGCAGAAAGGCAAAATGCGCTCGCCAATCCAAGGTGTTCGCCAAAGAACATACAGCCAGAAGAGTAATTCAATTCCAAGTATATTTACCACGTCAAGCGAGGATTTAATCGGATACAAAGCTCAAAGATTAAATCCTATTCCGAACAAGATACAATCTTCTTCAAACAAAGAAGAGTCCAAACAGGAAACAAACCCTAAAAAGTTATTTACAGATTCTAGACTCCTTACGCAACAGAAAAACAGGAACTCCCCTATCAACACGGCATAGGTACAGGAAACCCTAGAAAAACTAATATAAATAGAACCTTAAATCCCATGAAAAGGGGTTCGAGATCAGAGAGAGAATAATTAGGCTATTGTACGGGAGATTTGAGTGTGTAAATTATAAAGCAATTCATAGTAATTTCTCTCGCCCTCAAGGGGCACCGTGGTTTTTTCCCATTCAAGGGTTTTCCACATAAAATCTGTTTTGCATGTGTTGATCGATTTTCTTTATTTTGTTCGTTTTTATTAACATATTATTGTTGACCGAGTCAATCCAAAAATCATTGTCAACACACTCATTCATCATTTATGATTTATTTTATTGTTTATAGATTAGCTAATTAATTCAACATATTTCTCTAATTCCCTGTGGAATGAATTCTAAGCTTACCACAATACTCATTTTCATAACTTAAAATATATTGCGTAAAGATTCATTTTATAAACATTCTTTTGGTAATTCGCAATTTGGTAATGACACAAAAAGCGAGTCATCAGAGTAGACAAAACAAACTTATGTTTTTCAGCTTGCAGCAACAACCCAATTTTCTTTTTCCATGTGACATAATTATCTCCAGTTAAAGTGTTGGGAGTTCGCACCATTTACTAGTTGGACTAGGTCCCACCTAATTGTTAACATAACAACCAATGTTTTCAATTTTAGCCTTGTGATTTTATTAACAAGAACTCTTGGGAGGATATCAATAAAACCACATTGAGTGTATTACCAAGATTTCGACCCTCAATATTTTCCCTCACGAAAATCCCTCCTTGGGGAGAAGATCTCGTTTGAGTCAATTGTCTAGTCTATCTTTGTAAGGAAGTATCTTGCTAAATTCCATTCATGGACACCCCTCGGGGGGATTACCAATAAATAATAAAGCTCAACTAACCTTGGAGGCCATAGTTGTTGCAAGACACCTTCTCCCACTCAATTATTTAAGGCGTGTGATTAAATCTCATAGAATGATTTACCAAGTTATCTAGATGCCAATTAGATACCTAAATCATTCAATGCATGTTCATACCAAAAGAGATATATGAGTGACACTCATATTCTATATGAGATGCCATCAAACAATAACAAATATTGTAATATTTACGCAAAATAAATAGCCACTTTGATCCATCTTAGAAAAGCAAGTAAATTACATTTGTTTGGAATACAAAAAACTCCTTTCTTGGTGAACAAGTCTTCAAGCGGCCATCGATCACTTGGGCATCCCACGGCTGCCCCTATGGGCATGCGCACTCCACAACCCCAACAAGGGCTGCCGTGCGTAGCCCACAGCCCAACATGCATAGCTGCGGGCTATCTTGTGTGCATGCATGTCACTATGGTGTGCACGGTCCCAAACTTGTTCTAATTGCTTCCAATTTCTTCAAGTCTTCGAATCTTCGATGCTTGAACGTATTACAAGTTTGTTTAAACAATAAAATACTGCAGTTTTTTTTTTTTTTAATCACTACAGTATTTTAATACATTAAAAACTGCACTATAATTTAATACAATAAAAAAAAATCTGCACTTAATTTTAATACACTAAAAATAAAAAAACTTAGCAACTACCAAGAAGGAAATTGTGACGATAATAGGCCACCCTTCTTGTTACAATTCCAAAACAAAAAATACATTGAAATTCTAGGATCAAAATCGAGCAACAACAATTCACTTTATAACAACATGTAACATATATAAATCCATACATTCCAATGTAATTATATATGAGAATACCTAGAGTGCCATCTCTCTCTAAACATGGATAATCACAATAAAAAGAAATAGATTCATGTATATATACGTTAATTAATTAAAGGGTACAACCAAGGCTCTGATACCAATTGTAGGGAAAAATACACGCGGCGGAAGCGTAAAAAAGAGTTTAGTATAGTTTAAAATTTTTTCATAATTGAACCTTAACCCTCTAATTAATTAACATATAATACTAAAGATATCATACCTTTGTCGCATGATCCAACTGACGTTGCGTCAATGGTAATCCGCAAGATCTTCCAATCCAATCACGAATGTGAATCACCTAGGAGCATGGTCTCCCTTCTCTTTGAATTGTGTACCTGAGGATGGATTAACAAAACCTTTTCTTTTTCGTTAGTCACAAAAAGTTCCAAGAGACAACAAAGAATGTTCCGGTCATTTTTGAATTCACAATCGTTAGATCGAAACTCCCGTGAACCTTATTCGAAATTGTGCACAAAACTTTTTGGTGTAAAAGTAACTAGTGCACTATCGAAATAAGAACAAACTTTTCTCTCTATTCCTCTTGGCCAAAATTAATCGCACTAGTCTAAGAGATGTATTTTATTTTTCTCTAGCAAAAGAAAAATCTCTCAAGTCCAAGATCTTAGGGTTGCCGAATCCAAAGTTACAAAAACTATGGTGGCCGAATCCATTGTTACAAAAACTATGGTACCGAATTCTTTCCAAAGAAACTATGGTGCCGAATTCTTTCCAAAACTATGGTTCCGAATTCTTTCCCAACACTATGGTTCTGAATTCTATTTCCCAAAAAAACTATGGTTCCGAATTTTATCTTGTGTTCACAAGGTGGTGACCGAAATCCTCTACAAAAAAAGGATTTGTGTTTCAACAAAAGACTTCAATCAATCTTTTAGAATTCAAACCCTAATCCAACTCTTTAGTGTATTTGTGACTATATCAAAGACTTCCTAATTTAACTAGATAAATAAATCCCTTATTTATCTACTTACCAAATAAAGTCTTTTATATTTAATATACTACTACCAATAGTATAACACTAAGAAACATATTTCCTAGTCAGAAAAAGATTTTGATTATTAATTAAATAATTAATCAATCAATTAATTAATTTCCATTTAATAAAATAATAAAATAATATAATATATTAGACTATTATTTAAGCCTTGCCACCCATACACAAAGATAGGCCTATATATTATTTTTCCATTTTATTAAATCCATTGGACCTTTAATAAAATGCCCACATGTGAACTAGACCCATTCTTACTAAAAGAAATAAGCCCACATGCCTTTCATTATTATATTAATTTAATTTAACAGCCCATTAAATAAATAATGGTGCAAATTATATTCTTAATATATTAAATACAATTCTAGATGGACACATAATTAGTCCGGTAGAATATATCAAGTGATCCATGCAAGTCCGTGTGGATTGGGAATCTTGGCTGGCCTATCTAAATTTAAGCTCCAATAGACATAACCCAATCACAATCAACAAATGATTCCTTAGGTTCAATCTATTAATTTTAGTTCATTCCACTAAAGAACTAAAATTGCACTCTTAAATAAAGATGGAATAAGTAAATGATTCTCATTCATACCCTAGACAATCTTATAGGAGATAGTGAATCCTTGTGAAGAATATCAGTAATTGCCAAAGCTCATAGACCGCCTATAGCTCTCCAAGTTACCATATTTACTCATATGACCACACTTTGAACTTGGATATATATTATGATTTGTCCAGAAGTCATCTTTCAATAGTCACTATTGAAAACTCAATGTTAATATTTAATATCCAAAACCTCAAAACATCCATATGATGATATTCTACTCACATTTAATAAATGGAGCCACAGTGTCCATATCTATAAATGAAGTCCTCTATCGATTAGCAAATAAATACCACCAAACTATCGAGGATATATAATCATACTCATTGATAGCTCAAATGATAACACTTGTAACCATAAGTCCATCATTTATCTTAGGATTAAGATAGACTCTCCGATTGTCCTGGTAATGAAAAGACTTTTATCTATTGATGGTTCTAGATAAAGTATTTCATTGTGATCCAATTTAATGCACCCAGTGCACTAGATTCTTTTACTCGAAGACCCTTCGATGATTTTAGACTTATCATAACACATTTGATCCCACTTAAATGCTAGCAAAAGAATTCTACAACTTTAACAAGATAAAGGTGCCCAACCTTTAACTTAAGTTGTGAACGTTATTCAAGACTAACTAAAGAATTGTATCTACCTCATTCATATTCAGATGTACGAACAATTCTTCTTTTCTCATAGTCTTTTGACCTTATGATTATTTACTTTGATAATTATAATTATAAATGCTATAAGATTTTGTTAAAACAGAAATCACTTTATTAATATGATAAGATTGTCAAATACAATATTATACTCTTGCTATTAAGCATAATCCTTACAATACTATGTAGTGCCGAAGCAAAATGGATACATACCATAGGTCATCTATCATGTACTAAGCAATAGGCTTCTAGATGCATCCATTCTCTACATACCATCAACCACATATACTCAAAACTAAAACATATAAGAGAAGCATTTGTGCACTTTTCAAAATTAAGATTTTTCAAGCTCAAGTGCACGATCTAGAAACAATACAAGTTATTTCTTTAAGATCATTTCTTCTCAAGTGAGTAGCTCTCAAAGATATTGATATACAAACAAAGTTTTGCTCATCAAGCCACTCACAATCACACAAGCACATTTAATCAACACAAATCATGCCAATGGACATTCTAAGAGTTTTAAACCTCTCTTTGTCCAAGGGCTTGGTGAACAAGTCCGCAAGTTGATTTTTAGTAGGCATATGCTCTAGAGTAACAATAGAATGTTCAACAAGATCTCTAATGAAATGATGCCTAATATCAATGTGCTTTGTGCGGGAGTGTTGAATCGGATTTTTAGAGATGTTAATGGCACTTAAGTTGTCACAATAAAGTGTCATTTTTCCTTGTTCTATCTCATAATCCTTAAGGATCTATTTCATCCAAAGTAATTATGCGCATGCATTTCCGGCCGCAATGTACTCGACTTCGGAAGAAGAGAGGGAAACAGAATTTTGTTTCTTATGTGACCAAGAAACCAAGTTATTCCCAACATAAAAGCAACTGCCAGATGTGCTTTTACGATCATTTATGTTTCCCGCCCAATCGACATCACAATAGCCTTCAAGGATATCATTGGTATCAAATGAATAAAATAGACCAATACTATGAGGGGCCGTTTGGTATGGGGGCATCTTGGTATGGGAATGAGAATCTGACAACATTCCTATGTTTGGTAGCAGGTTTGTGTTTTTGGATTCCCGGGAAAGTGAATCCTGTGGGAATCAGATTACCCCCTTAGAGGGTAATCTGATTCCCACCCCAACAGGTGGGTTTTAGATGCCCCTCCATCTGATTCCCACCATGGGACCCACCTCATTAAAAAAAATTATTTTTTCTTCATTCTTCTTCGTTTGTTCTTCACTGATTCTTTGAAAATTAACATTAAAAACCCACAATTTCATTTCATTGATTATAATACCCTAGATCAAAATTCACACAAAAAATCCCCAATTTCATTTCTTCTTCTTCGTTCTTCATTGATCACTTTCCCAAAATTAACACCAAAAATCCCTAATTTCATTCCTTCTTCTTCTTCTTCTTCTTCTTCTTTGTTCTTCTTCTTCTTCAAGCTTCTCGACGACGACGTTGACGATGACAAGCTTCAATGGTGAGCTTTGAGGCGACGACGAGCTTCGACGGCGAGCTTCTCGGTGACGACGAGCTTCGATGACAGTCACGGCAGAGAGAGATGAATTAAAGAAGAAGAAAGGGGATTTAAAAGTGATAGGTTTGCTAAAGAGAGATGAGTGATGATAATAGAATATGAGGGAAACTTGAGAGGAAAGAATGAAGATGGAAAAATTTGCAGAGAAAATAAGAAAGAAAAAAATGGTGGGTGTTAGATGTCGGCGGTGGAATTTGGATGGGTTTTTAGTTTGGGATGAGTTTAGGTTTAGCATTTGTTTATTTTATTTTATTTTAAAATTAATTTTGGTATGTTTTTATATCTAAAGACAAAAACATTCCCAGGAATCCAACATAATATTCCCATGCACAACCAAACACATATAAACAACTTTCTCAAGAATCACATTATTTTGATTACCCCATACCAAACGGCCCCTGAGTTCCTTTGATGTACCTAATGATCTTCTTGACAGCTTTTAAGTGAGATTCCTTAGGATTGGCTTGGAATCTAGCGCACAAGCCTACACTAAAGCAAATGTCTAGTCTACTAGTCGTTAGGTAAAGTAGACCACCAATCATGCTTCTATAAAGGCTTTGGTCAACACTTTTTCCTATTTCATCTTTGTCACGTTTAAGAGTAGTACTCATGGGAGTTTAAAAATCTTTTCCATTTTATAGGCCAAATCTCTTAACAAGGTTTTTAGTATATTTAGATTGATTCAACATTATGCCCATGCTAGATTGCTTTACTTGCATCCCTAGAAAGTAATTTAACTCACCCACCATACTCATTTCAAATTCACTTGACATCACACTTACAAATTCATCAACTTGGTTTTATTAGTAGAGCCAAAAACAATGTCATCAATATATATTTGAGCAACAAAAATATCATGATCATGATGTTTGATAAATAATGTTCTATCAATGCCACCTTTCCTATAATGGTTGTCAATAAGGTATTGAGTCAACCTTTCATACCAAGCTCTTAGAGCTTGTTTAAGGCCATATAGAGTCTTTTTTCAATTTAAACACATGATTAGGAGAGTGTGGGTTTACAAAACCCATAGGTTGTTCAACATACACTTCTTCTTGAAGGTATCCATTGAGAAAAGCACTTTTGACATCCATTTGAAATAATTTGAACTTTTTAATGCATGCAATGGACAACAAAAGTCTAATGGACTCGAGACGAGCAACCAGTGCAAATGCCTCATCAAAGTCTACACCCTCAACTTGAGTGTAACCTTGAGCCACTAATCTTGCTTTATTTCTCACAATCTTGCCACTTTCATTAGTCTTATTCCTAAAAACCCATTTAGTGTCAATTACATTTATATCTTTAGGTCTAGGAACTAAGGACCACACTTCATTCCTCTCAAATTGATTAAGTTTGTCATGCATAGCCCCAACCCAATATTCATCAACAATAGCTTCATTAATATTTTTGGGTTCAATTTGAGAAGTATAGCAAGCATAAGAAATTTGGTTAGCAATTTGATTTCTAGTTCTAACCCTTTCATTTAAGTCACCTATGATGTCATCTTGATAGTGTAAGTTTTGAAGTCTAGGATGAGGAGAATTTTCAACAACTTGGTCATTTTGTTGATTATCATTTAAAGCATTTTCAAATCCTTGACTTTGAACTTCAATACAACTATCTTTTTCATCATCTTGACTAGATTCATTACTAGCCACATCAATAGGTTCAATAATGTCATTAACAGAATTTTCATTAGGTTCATTGACATTATTGTCATCACAAAAATTAAGTTTGCTAAGGTCATCTATCTTAACATTGATAGATTCCATAATAGTCATAGTAGTCAAGTTGAACACTCTATAACCATGACTATTAATAGCATACCCAAGAAAGAGACCAACATCACTTTTAGCATCAAATTTACCCAAGTGATCTCTATCATTCAAAATGTAACATTTACTCCCAAAGTGTGGAAGTAACTAACATTGAGCTTCTTGCCCTTCCATAGCTCATAGGATGTTTGTTTTGTGCCAGGCCTTCTAAAAACTCTATTAAAAAAATACAAGATGCAATCAATTTACACATGCAAGAAGAGAGATTAAATAATCAATAATGCACACACATAATAAAGACACATCACATTCAAGAATAAGAATTATGCAAGCGTTGTGTGTGTGTGCAATTACATCTCTTCAAAGCAAGTAAGCGCTTTAGAAATTTACCTATTGTGCTTCTTCTCTTGAGGTCTTGATAGCCTAAGCCACCCTTACAACAAAACCCCAAAATGTGGTTTGTCCACGAAATAAGCCAATCAATAAATGAGACCTTACACAAATAAACACAGTCACACTAGTATGCCATTTCCTAAGGATAATCCTAGAACATGTAATTTCACAATGTTTGTCAATTTGAAACTAATGCATGTGCATACTTTGTCAAGTGTGTGAGTGTGTTATATAAATGGTGTACAACTATGCAGAGATACAAATGAATGCCATGTGTGTGTGTGCCTAAGCCTTGTAAGAGGAATGCGGTCAATTTTACCTTTGATGAGCAATGTAGCTTATTCCTTGATGACTCGCTTTTTGTGTCGTTACCAAATTGCGAATTATCAAAAGAATGTTTATAAATGAATTCTTACGCAATATACTTTAAGTTTTGAATATGGTATATGAAAAATAGAAGACTCACAATCTTGATAAGAAAATTGGATGTAAGCAATTAATATAGATGCTAGGGAATTGATTGATTAGCAAGTGGGTATGGGTAGTGCTTTTCAAGCCACTTTAATGGACCAATCTCTACATGTTAACCAATTTAGTTTTAGATTAGTGTGGTTGATATACCCTCCACTAATCTATCCTATTTATTGGGTTCTTAATCACTCAAGGGTGTCAATCTAAGAATGATTGCATAACATGTTATTCTAAACAAGATTGTAATTAACAAGTGGATATACAAGTCAATCACAAAATGAATAGAATCTAATGAATTAATAAATAGAACACATATAGAGATTCATTACAAAGCTTAAGCAAATACCCATAACCAAATGTTTATCAAATCAATCCCCTAGATTAGGGGTTTAATTACACATAGTAGCAATAAAATAGAAAACAAGTAAATGATAAGGAAATCACCCTTAGGTCTCCTTCTTTAGTGCTTGATCCTTGTTCTCCTTAGATGCTCCTAGTGCAAAGAATGGAAGAAGAGGATGTGTCTAGATAGGTGGATGGCTAATGGTGAGTGACAAAGGTTTTGTGATGTAGAGAATGGTAGGGGAGGAATGATCTAGGGAAGTAATCAAGATTTGGTGTGATTTTTTGGATGGAAAAGATTAGTTCAAGTATAGAAATGGAGGAGTTTGGGAGATGATTGATGGTGATCCTAGGTTGGAAAGGTGATAGGTAGGAGAGAATAGGATTGATTTAAATTGAAAAGAGAGATGAATTTATACTATTTTTGAATTAGGTTACGAATAGTAAAATTACCAAAATATCCCCTATACTTGTCAATTTTCCATTTTGGCCCCTTAAGGGGGCCTTTTTGTAATTTTCCATCTAAAATCAGCCAATCAGAGATAGACAGTGAGGGGGTCGCGGTTTGCTTCAATGGCGACCTTGGAGCGACCCTTGGGGTGAAGCCATTAGGTACCAAAAATCACTCCCTGTCGCCATGGCGACATTGAATGACTAAATGGCGACCAAAAGAGGTGACAGAGAAGCGACAAGAGGGTGTGTGAAGGAGGAGATCGTAGTTTGGACATGGTGGCTATTAGAGGACCAGAAAGTTGACGATGGGGCTTCCGTTGTCATGGTTGTTCGATTGGGATCGGTTTCAGCCAGCGATAGGTCAGTTTTCGGTGAGATTCGGCGGCTGGTAGACCTAGGGTTTCTGGTTCGTGAATGGAGGCAGGCATGGTTGGAGGTTGAAGATGATGGGGGACGTTCAGCACTGTCCTGGGGTGCACATAGATTGCCTTGCTTTGTCTTATATGGGGGTTGTAAGGATTCCCATTGTTGATTGGCTTATTTCGTAGACAAACCACATATTGGGGGTTTGAATTGTAAGGGTAGTTAGGTGATTGAAGATCATGCTCAAAGGCCCTTTTCAAGACCTCAAGGGAAGAAGCACTCCAAAGGTATAATACTTAGTGTTTCTTACAATGAAGAGAAATAGATGCACACACACACAACACTTGCATAATTCTCATTCTTGAATGTGTTGTGTATTTATTTTGTGTATGCATTATTGCCTATTTCATCTCTCTTCATGCATGTTTATTTGGTTGCATCTTGCTTAGTATTGCATAGCATGGTTAGATTTTAGGATGCTCCATCAGGTGCAATTTGCGCCCTGATCTGCGGTCAAGGCCGCAGAAATGAGGCCGCAGAATAAGGTCCAGAATTCATACTCTCTGGTCCCTTTTCTGCGCCCTTGGTTTTTGCGTTTAGGGGCCGCAAAATTTGGCAGGTGCATTTCTGCGCCCTTGTGTTCTGCGGTCCGTGGCCGCAGAATCATGCCGCAAAAGCGTCAGGTGTGATTCTGCGCCTTGTGTTCTGCGGCCAAGGCCGCAGAATCAAGGGCGCAGAATCGGCGGTCTTTTGCATTTTTTTTAAAACGACACCACTTCGCTTTGGCATACTATATATATGCCTCTTTCATTTCTAGGTCGTTTTTAAGAGTTCCAAATCTCATATTTTTCTCTTAGAACATTTTTCAAGAGAAAAATCATCAAGAACTCATCTTTAAACACTCAAACCATTTCCTTTGATCATCAAAGTTTATCTAGGATCATTCATGACCATTTAGGACTCATCCATGTATGGTTTTGCATCATCACATCTTTCTTGGTAAGATTTTGACTAACTTCATCTAAGTTTAGTTTCTTTCTTGTCAAGTTATCTCTTTATCTTATTGTATGATTTATGTTCACATGCTAGATATAAGATAGAGATTGTTTGTGATGAATATGATTGAGTGTTGTATTGTGATAGCTATCTAGGTCTTGTTGAATCTTGATTAGCTAAGCTTTATGATATGTCATTTAGCTTTTGATATCTAGGATTGATTTCATTGATATATCATCATTCTAGGTAAGCATATAGAGTTGCCTTGCTCTTGTTGCATTTTGAGTATTTCATATATTCACTTAGGTTGTTTTCTCTTCATTGAGAACTAAGTCTTGTGTTGCTTCCGGGATTAGGTTGCATAAATCACAAGCATTAGGACTAGGTTCACTTATACCGGGATTAGGTAGGTGTGTGATTACTTCCGGGATTAGGTTGTAATCGTTTAACACATTTAGTGGATTCGAGGTTCGAGTGTGGCTCACTTACATAGCCCGTGGTTTTTCCCGTGAGGGTTTCCACGTAAATATCAAGTGTCTTTTAATTTCCGCACCATATTACACTTGCTATTTTATATTGACTAGTAAAGGGTATTTTCGTAATCTTGACCATTAACGAAAATTTGGTAAAATTGGATAAAATCTATTCACCCCCCCTCTAGATTAATATTGAACACACCATAATTTGTTTCAATTGGTATCAGAGCTGGTTCCTAGACATACATAGGTGATCCTTGCTCATTTTGGTGTGTTTTGCATTTGTGTGATTTTTGTTCTTTCATACATTTTGCATTCATTTCATTTCATTCATATTTACAATGAGTGGAAACGGTGGCAACAACGAGGGTGCTTCTAGCACGCGTCCTCCTCTCCTCACCGGTGATAACTACTCCTCATGGAAGGGGAAGATGGAGGCATACCTATGCCAAATCCATGATAGGGCATGGATGGCCATTGAAGATGGATACGCTCCTCCCATGATGACTCCCACGGGTGGTGGAGAAGAAGTTCTCAAGCCTAAGGCACAATGGACTAATGAAGAGTTTGAGACTTCTAAGTGGAATAGGAAGGCAATGCATGCCATTCTATGTGCCATGGATGAGAACCAATACAAGTTGGTTCAAATTACTAGGATTGCCAAAGAGGCATGGGAAATCCTAGAGACGGCTCATGAAGGAACCGAAGTGGTCAAGGATTCAAAACTACAAGTTCTCCAAACTAGTTTTGAGACCATTAGGATGGAAGAGCATGAGCACTTCAATGACTTCCAAGTGAAGTTGATGGACATTGTGAATCAAAGTCATCAACTAGGAGACCCGTATTCGGATAGGAGAATCAAGCAGAAAATTATGAGATCTCTCCCCGATAGATTTGAGTCTAAGGTGACGGCTTTAGAGGAAAATAGTGGCTATAAGGATATGAAGCCGAGCGAAGTCATTGGAAGACTTCTTGCTTACGAGTCTAGGAAAGCTCCTATCTCTACTCCTCCTAAAAAGCAAAAGGGAATTGCTTTGAAAGCATCAAAGGATGAAAAGGAGGTGAAGAATGACTCGGATGAAGACATGGCCTTATTTGTGAAAAGATTCAATAAGGTCATGAAGTTTGGAAAGAAGGGATTTGGTTTTAGAGGCCAAGACAAGAAAAAGGGTCCCTTCAAGAAGTTTGAACCAAGGCAAGAGAGGACCGAAAGGAAAGGGGTCCGTTGCTTTGAGTGTGGTGGAATTGGTCACTTTGCTCCCGATTGTGCAAATCACAAGGAAAAGAAGAAGGGAAAAGTGATGGCCGCCACTTGGAGTGGAAGTAGTGATGACTCAAATGAAGAAGATGAGTCTTCGGATGATGAAGACATCATGGCTAACTTCCTAGCTTTTGCCTCCTCTCACAAGAGCAAAAGTGGTAGTGAAAAGGAGGAAGAGAGTCAAAGGGAAAGCGATTCTAGTGAAGATGACTCCGATGTTAACTCCACTAATGGAAATGTGGAGAAAGAGGTGTTAGTTGAATACCTTAAGGAGTTTAGAAGCTTAGAGATGAAAACCACTAAGAAGATCAAGATGTTGAGAGAAGAAAATCTTGAGCTTTCATCTCATAATGACCACTTAAGTGAAGAAGTGGAAAGATTTAAGAAGAGAGAAGATAAGCTAAGAGAGGAGTTAGCTTTATCTAGGAGGAATGAAGAAGGTTTGAAGAGGAAGCTTGTTGAAGCTAAGAAGTCACTTACTAGGATGGACTCTAGCACCAAAAAATTAGATCACATGCTTGGTGTTGGAAAGAGTCCATGTGACAAGAGAGGTCTTGGGTTTGAAGATTGTCAAGAGACCTCCTCTTCTAAGAAGACCGTGTTTGTTAAGGGCTTGGGCAACATAGAAGCCTCACCGGTGCACACTCCTAGGAAGAAAATAGATCTAGGACAAAGCTCAAAAAGTGCTCAAGTGAAGATGGCACCAAGGAGACAACCTCAAGCCAACATTCCTTATCAATTGGCTCAAAAAGGGAAGAAGCCAATCATGCAAGTCCAATATTGGAAGCAAGATAGACCGGTTCAACAAAGAAGATGGATTGAACCCTCTCAACCACAAAGACATGGGAGGACTCCTATGCAAGCTCAAAGACAAGGTATGATTCGTCAATTCATTCCCATTTGTCACTTTTGTGGTTTTAATGGTCACATAAGACCAAATTGCTTTCGATATATTAAAATGTGTAGAACTAGAAGCATGATTGAGAAGAGAAAGACTAGAGCCAAGATGCATGTTCCTAGGAATGATATGATTTATTTGCATGATCCTAGGACAACTAGAGCCCATGTACCAAAGACCATTAAGAAAGAAAATGTTGTTCTTAAGTGGGTTAGAAAGAATGAAAATGTTTGCCATGTTGCTCAAATGGCCTTAAAGGCAAATTCTTCTAATCTTTGGTACCTTGATAGTGGGTGCTCTAGGCACATGACGGGAAACAAGAGTTTCTTTGAGACTCTTGTTATGGAGGAAGGAGGAAGGAGGAAATGTCACCTTTGGTGATGGATCTAAAAAGAAAGTCATAGGGAAAGGAACCATTTCTGTTCCCGGATTACCCTCCTTATCTAATGCTTTACTTGTTGATGGCTTGAAAGCCAATTTGATTAGCATTTCTCATCTTAGTGATGAAGGATATTCCGTCTTGTTTAGCAAAGATAATTGCTCTATCCTAAAGCCCAATGGACAAACCTTATTGAAAGGTATGAGATCTAGCGACAATTGCTATTGTCTTGAAGCTAGAATAGTCTCAAACAATGTGTCCAAGGATGAGCAAATTGAGTTGTGGCATGAAAGACTTGGCCACATGAACTTTCGGGATCTACGGGCCCTTGGAAAGTTTGAATGTGTGCGTGGCCTCCCTAAGCTAGGGAAGAAAGCCAATGGTATTTGTGGACCTTGTCAACAAGGAAAACAAACTAAAAGCATGCACAAAAAGGGCAAGTATCTCTCCACCAAGGAGCCCCTAGAGCTTCTCCACATGGATCTTATGGGTCCTATGCAAACCGAGAGCTTGGGTGGAAAGAGATACATTTTTGTTTGTGTAGATGATTTCTCTAGGTTCACATGGACATATTTTCTTAGAGAAAAATCCGAAACTTTTGATAAGTTTAAAATGCTTTGTACTAAACTTCAAAATGAAATGAATTCTAACATTAAAAGCATAAAACGGATTAGAAGTGACCATGGGAGGGAATTTGAGAATGCTTCCTTTGAAACCTATTGTGATAGTATAGGTATCTCCCATGAGTTTTCGGCTCCTAGGACACCTCAACAAAATGGAGTTGTTGAGAGGAAAAATAGGGTCCTTCAAGAGATGGCCCGTGTGATGTTGCTTAGCAACAATGTGCCTAGGAATCTATGGGCCGAAGCCATCAACACGGCTTGTTATATAGGAAATAGAGTTTTTCTAAGGCCCGGTACTAGGAATACCTCCTATGAGTTATGGAAAGGCAAGAGGCCAAATGTTAGCTACTTCCACACATTTGGAAGCAAATGCTTCATTTTAAATGACCGAGATCAACTTGGCAAATTTGATGCCAAGAGTGATGAGGGTATATTTATTGGCTATGCCTTAAATAGTAGAGCCTATAGAGTTTTCAATAAGAAAACTCTAAGTGTTATGGAATCATCTAATGTTGTATTTGATGATGAAAGGCTCAAGTGTAGTAATCATGAGGAGGAGGTTATTTTTAGTGATGATCCTCCTTTGGAGAAGGTTGTTGTGACTCCTAATGTGGGGACATCTAATGTTGTTGATAAGAACACACAACCTATTGATAGAGTTCCTAACTTGGACTCTAATGAACCCGCTCCATGGGTTAGAAGACTCCATAACAAAGAGGATGTTATTGGAGATGTGAATGAGGGTGTTAGGACTAGAAGGCAATTAGCTAATCTTATTAGCTTTACATGCTACACCTCTCAAATAGAACCCAAAAAGATTGATGAAGCTCTAAATGATGAGTTTTGGGTTCTAGCCATGCAAGAAGAGCTAAACCAATTCGAAAGGAATGAGGTTTGGACTCTAGTTCCTAGGCCTAAGACCACTAATGTCATAGGCACAAAATGGATATATAGGAACAAATCCGATGAGGATGGCAACATAGTGCGTAACAAGGCAAGACTTGTTGCACAAGGGTACTCTCAAATTGAGGGTATCGACTTTGAGGAGACTTTTGCTCCCGTTGCCCGCCTAGAGTCCATTAGGCTTCTCTTGTCCATCTCTTGTGTGCACAAGTTCAAATTGCACCAAATGGACGTTAAGAGTGCCTTCCTCAATGGCTTCTTGCAAGAGGAAGTGTTTGTTGAGCAACCCAAGGGGTTTGTGGATGCACACCACCCCAATCATGTCTATCGCCTCAAGAAGGCTCTTTATGGGTTGAAACAAGCACCGAGGGCTTGGTATGAGCGCCTCACTCAATTTCTTGTCAACAATGACTACACAAGAGGTAGTGTTGACAAGACACTATTCATCAAGAAAGACAATGATGAGCTTTTTATAGCTCAAATATATGTTGATGATATAGTGTTTGGATCCACCAACAACACCAAAGTCCAACAATTTGTTGATGTTATGTCTCATGAATTTGAGATGAGTCTTGTTGGTGAGCTTAGTTACTTCCTAGGTTTGCAAATTAGGCAATTAAGTGATGGGATCTTCATATCCCAAGCCAAATATGCCAAAAACCTAGTGAAGAAGTTTGGTCTTGAGAAAGCCAAACATTGTAACACACCCATGAGCACCACTTTGAAACTAAGCAAAGATGCTAGTGGTAAAAGTGTAGAACAAACACTTTATAGGGGTATGATAGGAAGCTTGCTTTATTTGACCGCAAGTAGGCCCGACATATCCTTTAGTGTGGGTGTGTGTGCAAGGTACCAATCCGATCCCAAGGAGTCCCATCTCTCTTGTGTCAAGAGAATCATTCGATATGTGAATGGGACTTCTAACTATGGGATTTGGTACTCATTTGACACTAATGCTAGTCTTGTAGGCTTTAGTGACGCGGATTGGGCCGGAAATTGTGATGATAGGAAAAGCACATCGGGCGGTTGCTTTTTCCTTGGAAACAATCTTGTTTCTTGGTTTTGCAAGAAGCAAAACTCAATTTCCTTGTCCACGGCGGAGGCCGAGTACATAGCCGCAGGGAGTGGATGCACACAACTCCTATGGATGAAGCAAATGCTAGTAGACTACGGATTCAACCAAGGTACACTCACTCTCTTTTGTGATAACATGAGTGCTATTAATATTTCCAAGAATCCGGTTCAACATTCTAGAACTAAGCATATTGACATCCGTCATCATTTCATTAGAGAACTAGTTGAAAATAAATGCATAGTACTTGAGCATGTAGGTACAAATGATCAACTAGCCGACTTGTTTACAAAACCTCTAGATGCTACTCGATTTAAAACTCTTAGTAGATCTATTGGAATATGTCTTGTGGAGTGATGAGTTCTAGTTATTGACCCCATAAGGGGAACTCAAGCAAAGAGAGCTTTTTGTATACTTGATGCATGCAAATTATTTGAAAAATCTTGTGCTTATCTTTTAATTGCTTGAAGTAAGCTTGGTTGGACATATGTATATATGCTTTTATCTCAATAAGTGTGAACCTTGCTTTGTTTTCAATCCATGTCATATTTATGTTCAAACATGCATTTTTGGACTAGGAAATTTTCATAGGAAGTATGATTTGAATGACCTATAGTTATTTCCATGACATGATGATTCTTTGATAACATGCTAATGACATATGAAAAGCATGAAATTCAAATGCCATGCAAAGTTGAAAAAGCATGAATTGATGATTGCATATTCTTAAAAGCAAAACAATGTGTGAAAAAGCTAGTGAGACTAAAATTGATAAAGGATCATGTATCCATTCAAAGTCTCTCTTTCTTTATTTGTTGAACATGGTTACTATCATACGGGTTTCATACCCGGAAAAATCAAATAGGGTGCAAAGTCGCTCATGCCATGTTTCGCTTATAAAGTTGGATATAGTTGTTGTTAAAAATGAAAATCAATAAATTCTCTATATTCTTGCTTTTCTCATGACAAATGGTAAAATTGGTTTGAATTCTATTTGAAACCTTTGTCATTTGCTTTGCCAAATACCATTGTATTTTGGACTTGAATGCAACATGTCTTGTTTGCAAAGCATTTTTATTTCACACATTTTCAATAAAACTAAATCTCCTTGATTCTCTCCAATTAATTGAGTGCATAAAGTGGCTTATTTAACTATGCATTATCTTGTATGCTTCTTTCTCTCTTTGCTATGAGTGACCCGGTTGGGGACTACTCCTTTGCCTATATCATGACAAAAAGGGGGAGTAGGATGTGGTAAGGGGAGTTGCTAATTGTTGTAGCAATTGTGCATATGGGGAGTTTATGGTTTGAGGGGGAGTAACCCTTTGAGGGGGAGCATTGCATACTCATACATTGCATGATATTGTGGTTAAAAGATTCATATGCAAATGCTTGTTTTTCTTTCACTTGATCATCTCACATACACTTGCTTTGGAAGTGTAATCTAATTGTTTTGAAGGTTTGGTTATTCTACAAGAGATTGAAGACTTGAAGTTTTATTTTCTTATCTCTTTGTAATTTGTAATGTAGAATTTCCCGTAGTTTCATTTATCTTGTGAGGATCAATGTGAGTGGTGGTTTTGTCACGAAATAGCCAAAGGGGGAGATTGTAAGGATTCCCATTGTTGATTGGCTTATTTCGTAGACAAACCACATATTGGGGGTTTGAATTGTAAGGGTAGTTAGGTGATTGAAGATCATGCTCAAAGGCCCTTTTCAAGACCTCAAGGGAAGAAGCACTCCAAAGGTATAATACTTAGTGTTTCTTACAATGAAGAGAAATAGATGCACACACACACAACACTTGCATAATTCTCATTCTTGAATGTGTTGTGTATTTATTTTGTGTATGCATTATTGCCTATTTCATCTCTCTTCATGCATGTTTATTTGGTTGCATCTTGCTTAGTATTGCATAGCATGGTTAGATTTTAGGATGCTCCATCAGGTGCAATTTGCGCCCTGATCTGCGGTCAAGGCCGCAGAAATGAGGCCGCAGAATAAGGTCCAGAATTCATACTCTCTGGTCCCTTTTCTGCCCCCTTGGTTTTTGCGTTTAGGGGCCGCAAAATTTGGCAGGTGCATTTCTGCGCCCTTGTGTTCTGCGGTCCGTGGCCACAGAATCATGCCGTAAAAGCGTCAGGTGTGATTCTGCGCCTTGTGTTCTGCGGCCAAGGCCGCAGAATCAAGGGCGCAGAATCGGCGGTCTTTTGCATTTTTTTTAAAACGACACCACTTCGCTTTGGCATACTATATATATGCCTCTTTCATTTCTAGGTCGTTTTTAAGAGTTCCAAATCTCATATTTTTCTCTTAGAACATTTTTCAAGAGAAAAATCATCAAGAACTCACCTTTAAACACTCAAACCATTTCCTTTGATCATCAAAGTTTATCTAGGATCATTCATGACCATTTAGGACTCATCCATGTATGGTTTTGCATCATCACATCTTTCTTGGTAAGATTTTGACTAACTTCATCTAAGTTTAGTTTCTTTCTTGTCAAGTTATCTCTTTATCTTATTGTATGATTTATGTTCACATGCTAGATATAAGATAGAGATTGTTTGTGATGAATATGATTGAGTGTTGTATTGTGATAGCTATCTAGGTCTTGTTGAATCTTGATTAGCTAAGCTTTATGATATGTCATTTAGCTTTTGATATTTAGGATTGATTTCATTGATATATCATCATTCTAGGTAAGCATATAGAGTTGCCTTGCTCTTGTTGCATTTTGAGTATTTCATATATTCACTTAGGTTGTTTTCTCTTCATTGAGAACTAAGTCTTGTGTTGCTTCCGGGATTAGGTTGCATAAATCACAAGCATTAGGACTAGGTTCACTTATACCGGGATTAGGTAGGTGTGTGATTACTTCCGGGATTAGGTTGTAATCGTTTAACACATTTAGTGGATTCGAGGTTCGAGTGTGGCTCACTTACATAGCCCGTGGTTTTTCCCGTGAGGGTTTCCACGTAAATATCAAGTGTCTTTTAATTTCCGCACCATATTACACTTGCTATTTTATATTGACTAGTAAAGGGTATTTTCGTAATCTTGACCATTAACGAAAATTTGGTAAAATTGGATAAAATCTATTCACCCCCCCTCTAGATTAATATTGAACACACCATAATTTGTTTCAAGGGTGTACTTAGCAGGGAATAGGGGCGTGTATAGGCGCAGCTGGTCAGGCACATGAGCAATGGATTGGGCTTGTGCCCAATTTTTCAATCAGCCAAAACGCACATCATCACTAATGATGTGGCGTGCCTTGCTGATTTGGGTGGCTTATTACGAAACAGCCCTCAATCTCACATAGAATCATAATAAACGCAATCTTTCCTCAATTGTTATACTTTTGCCCCCATTTTCTCTAAATTACTACAATGCCCTTCAACTTAGTAAATACCTGAAAAACACTTAATTACACGATTAAAACACAGGAAAATGCCCGAGAATCAAGCATAAATGGACGGGAGTGAGGGCTAAAATCATACCAATTTTGGTTTGATCATTCCCCTTTCAAGACACCATCTTGTATGAATCGTGGCCAAGTCTTTCTTTGAAGCTTTGAATCACCATTTCTAAGACCACTAACCAATACAAGAAAAATATAGTTTTGATATAGAGTATATGCCAAGACAAACCAAAAACCTAACAATCTCCCCCTTTGGCAAATTCCATGTCAAAACCCTTATACATATACTAAAACAATTACAAAGAAAATTGGTCACAATGAGTTACACATTTCTAGACAAATTTTCAATCACAAGTCTTGAACTTCGTCCTGGTCTTCTCTTGATATCACCTACAATCAACTTGAAAGCACAAGAATATCCAATAAACAACACATATGGTAAAATACATTCTTTGGCAAGAAAATAAAACATTAAAGTTCAAATGGATCATGACATGCTATCCAACAAAATATTCTAGCCAAGATCAACAAAAAATATTACATGTCATAAAGTTCAAACTTGATACCAAAATACACCAAAAAAAAAAAAAAAATTAGACTAAGCAAGCTAGAAACCATCATATATTAAGCAAGCTAGAAACTATCATATACCTCCCTATATTTCTAACCCCCTCCCCCTCTTTACATGATATGAAGCCAAAAAGAAAGTATAAGAAAATATACCTCAAGACCATTTCTAGGCACATGTGCCACCAAGGAATGTTGTGCGATTTGATGATCTCACATAATGCTTTGTAGTAGATGCTTTGCTTTCCAATTCTTTGATCTTCACATCTTGAAGCACTACCTTAGCATTGAGTTCTTCAATCTTCCTTTGTGATGCCTCAATCAACCTTCTTGACTCTTCAACCTCACTCTTTAATTGCATAGCCCAATTTGGAAGAATAGTTGTGCTAGATACAAGGCTTGAATCATAAGATTCACCAAAAATCCTAAATGTATCACAAGACTTTCCCTTTTCCTTATAAGACATGGTAGCCATACGTTTATCACTAAAGTTCTCTAAGGGAGGAAGTAGCACATCATCTTCTTGTTTCTTCAATCCTTTAGCTAAACACAAATGAGAGATAAACCCCGAAAATGCCAACTTCTTGTCCAAACGACTTGAACAAGCTGCAAGCTCAATATGTTCTATAAGCACTTCACCAAGGTTTATGGGTTTGTTAGTCACTAAGGCATACACAATCTTGACCTTTTCTTTGTTTATTTCGGTAGCATTACAAGAACCTACAAGATTGGCACATACAAAGAGATGACAAAAGGCACTCACCTTAGTCAACTCACTTTGCATAATAAAGGCTCGTTTTACCCACTCAAAATCATCGTTGTCACAAAGAGTTCTACCCATCTCATTGAGGTTCTCCAAGACATCAACATCAAGAAAATCCGACTCCATATCATAGGGTAACTCAAGAAACTCATTCAAGATCCTCGAGTTGACTCTAAAGACAACACCTCTAAAATCCAACAATGCAATTTCAAAGAAAGTACTATCCTTATACACATGATAGAATTCTCTAAACATGGTATCATTCACTTTTCCTAGCATTTTAATCCAAGTACTCCAATTCCTTTTAGTAATGACCTTATGAACATAAGAACCACTACAAGAATCCAAATCAATACCTTTTTTCTTGAATAATCTTTTTGCGCTCGAAAATCTCCAAAAGCTTTAACTTGTTACTCTTGGCTATCTTTGAAGAAGAAGAGGATTTGGACTTGTCTATGGGATTAGAAGGGTTGCTAGTCCCAACTTTCTTGGATTTTCCCATAATCTTAAGTAATGTATCACTAAAACACGAAAACAAACGTGAGTAGGAAATGAAAATAAGTTAGTGACCAATAAACATATACAAAGGCAAAAACATCATTTTTGAACAAATCAATATGCATATAAGGAATTATCATAGCATCTTTAAGATTTATCAAAAACAAGAATAAAGCCAACAAACAACTATCTTGAAGTACATGTGAACATGTCATAAAAGAGAACAAAAATTTAGCATATAATGTTCCCCCTTTATAAATGCTCTATCTAAAATTTAAATAGACAATTGTTCACAAAAATAGCCACACAATCTCATCACCAAGGAATTTTAATAGATTTTTCAAATAAGCTCCACATAGCAATGAGAGTTACACCAAGATTTTCAATCACTCTCATATTTCTTCAAAAATTGCTAGAGTATCAAAACACCAAATAAGCAAATGTGAGTGTGTGAAGATTTTGCTTCAAGAATATGAAAAGAAGTATTTTGATAATCAAAGATGCAAACATTTTCAACACCTATTCATCTTAAGCCTTTACATAAAAATGTCAAACCGATTATCATCCGAATTTTGCTTTTAAAGAGAATAGATTTCAACATGTGAGCATTGTGTGTGCATATGGCTCATCATTCCATTTTTATTTGACAACCTGAGCTAATTTGATTATTCAACTATACTCCATAAAGCCTTTTGGTTTTGTTTTAGGCTTGAATCAATGACATTTTTTTTAAATGATTCTTTTCAACATTACTTTGATTTTTCTAACATAAACATATACACTGCATGTCGGCT
Organism: Acer campestre; assembly: GCA_954870605.1. Lineage (NCBI taxonomy): Eukaryota > Viridiplantae > Streptophyta > Magnoliopsida > Sapindales > Sapindaceae > Acer > Acer campestre. The sequence goes on from OX940807.1 coordinate 7,753,478, forward strand.
TTTGTAGGAACCTAGGGTTACAAATTGAGCAGTGGAAGGGTTTTAAAATTTTTTTATGCCGTCATCAAGTAAACCTAATTGTATAGTAATAATCGAAAACAACAAAGAAGGTGAAACGATTTCATACAAGCGTTGGAGGTTCATTCTCTTTAATACGATCTGCTCCCTGATTTGAACTACAAGATCTTCCTCGCTATGACCCGAGATTGATAACGGTGTGTGAGCGCGTCACGGTACTCAGGAACAAGGAGGATAAAAAGACACACAATAGCAACACCTTGCTATGTGTATAGAATGCGGCCACACTATTTGTGAAGAACAAAAAAAAAATTCTTTCTTTTATTTTTTTCTTGAGTTGGCCGTACCCATGTTTTACTCTTTCTTTCTTTTGTGTGTTGTTTTATATATCGTTCATCAGTTTCTTAAACAATATATCATATATATATATATATATATTTTAACTGATTACTTTAATTAATTAATCCTTTAAAATATCTAATATCTATAAGGATAATTAATAACTTTGAATTTAAACCTTTTTAAATTCAAATTTGATATTTAATTTAATAAAAATAAAATAATCAAATTATCTTATCTTCATTCAAACACAAATATCAATCAATATCCTCCAACTAATGATTAATCGCATAATTAAATAATCTTATTATTTAATTAACTTAATCACTAATATTCATTAATTAAATAATCTCATTATTCAATTAATTCGCAAATAAATACGTGTCACTTTCATAACACAATTAATTGGACAATCCAATTAATCAACCGTGACCCTTGTTACATAAATCGATCGGGCTAGCAAGGGGACCTAATGGACCCACAATATTTTGAGCTCTAATAATCCTTAGAATTAATTAATTAAACTCTTTATTTAATATTTCATGATTATTAACTCCAGTATTATTCCACTAAAAACCCGAAGCTGCACTCTCTCAACTGTAGATATTTTTACACAAACCAATAACTTTCGGTGTCCATCGATATAGCTATTACATATGGTATAATTCACCATAAGTAGTTCATAATTAGAGCTGGGTCATAATATTCATTATACCCCTCTAATTATATCTTTCCATTAAGTACCATTGATTCTCTAATGAATAATAAATCTTACATTCCTTACGGAATTAGGAGAGCACTCATATTGTTCAAGCCCCGAATCAACCTTAAGGGAATTACCATTGTTAGGTTTTTGGTTGTTGTTGGCATATATTCCATATCAAAACGTGTTTATCTTGTAAATGTTTATGTGGTCATGTTGATGATGATACAAAGCTTCAAAGAAAGATTTGACTATGGTACATACAAGATGATGGCTTGCTAATAGGAAATAAGCTTCATTGCTCATCAAAGGTAAAATCGACCTCATTCCTCTTACAAGGCATAGGCACACACACACAAATCATTCATGAGTGTCCCTGCATTGTTGTGCACCATTTTTATAACACATTCACATGATTTTGTATGCTCATGCATTGAACTCAAATGCTCATACATTTTAGAGTTGCATGTTCTAGGACTATGTCTAGGAAATGGCATTCATATGTGAACTTGTGTTTGTATGTTTGTGTTTCTTATGTTTTGGACTTTTATTAGTGCTTAATTGATTCCTTATTGAGTCCTGGTCATTTCGGTTACTCATTCGTTAAGTTTCGAGTCCAAACGATGTAGCTACGCTACTTTTCGTTCTCATTCGTTGAGTTGTGTTCGTCGTCATTTTCCGAGATGAATTCTCAACCATTTTTCAAAGTTTCATAGTTTTCATCGTGCGTAAGGGAGTCACGGTTCATAATCCAAAAACGGATTCGAATTCGGAGTTCGGATGCCCGAATACGGCTGAAGAACGCGAGAGGTGCGCGAGGAGGTCGCTTGGCCAAAAGCCAAGCAAGGGGTGGCCACGTGTGGACCACGTGTGCCACACGGCCAGAGCTCCTCTCTGGCCACGTGTGGCACACGCTGGCCACACGTGGACTTGCCAAAGTCCCCCCAAAAAATTGGACAATTTTGCCTCTCTTTTCATTCTTTTTAAATCCCTCCATTTCCCTCCATTCTTTTCTAAGAAGAAAAAGTGTGAAATCCCGTCTATGATTTTCTCCCAAATTTTCTCAACTTCCAAACACCATAACTTTCTCATACGGAGTCAGAATTGAGTGATTCAAGTTGGAGATTATTCGTATTCGAGTCCTCTACCTTTTCCAAGTGGTTGTGCATCTTTTTGATCGATTTTCTGACAGATCTCCTCAGAAAAACGAACCAGCTCTTGTAATTGAGGTAGAGTTCATAACTTTGTGATTTCATCTTTTTTAACCTCCAATTTGCTTGGGGTTTCTTCTTCTATATGTATATGTTTGTTTAGTGAATGCTATAGAGAAAGGTAGCTTCATAATCAATCTAATTGAATAATCTAATTAGAGACACATGTTGACTAGAATCTTTGATTCTTTGTTTTTAACATGATTGGGAGTTGTATTGTGATTAGATTGATATCTAGGATTGTTTGAGACTTGATTGATCAAGTTTATGATTAATAATCCTTTCTATGTGACTTTGATCCATGATTGATGAAATCTAGGATTAGAGCCTTTTTATGTGTTTTTAGAGATATATAGGATTGATTTGTTTTTAACATGTCTCCTATCTCTAAATCTTTGGCTAGAATAATTGTTGAATACATTTTATGATTCTAGCATTTTTGATGTATGTTTATGACATCTTGAACTTGTGCCTTATGAATATGAAATTGTTCAAGTGTTGTTTTGTATGAATGAATCTAGAAGTTTTATGTGTTAATTGTATTCACATGCTCTAGGTTTTCATTCATGATTTTGCATCTAGATTTCTATTGCTTGTGTTTTCACATCTCTAGATCTAGTTGTTCCATGGAATGTATTGATCACATGTTCTATGTTGTTTTGATTGATTGCATCACTTGCATTCACATGATCACACTAGGAAGTCCTTGTAAAAGGCATGAAGTCTTGGCTAGAGTTGGGATGACTCGGATAGCCAAGCAAGAAGTCTTGCCTAGAGTCTTGAGGACTTGGATAGGTAAGCAAGAAGTCTTGTCTAGAGTCGGGAGGACTTGGATAGACAAGCAAGAAGTCATGGCTAGAGTCGGGAGGACTTGGATAGTCATGCATGAGAGGCTTTCTAGAGGCACGTGTGCCTTATATAGAGAGTTGGCTTATATATTGGTAGGCCCGGGTGTTTGGTTAGACATAGAGTCCGATAGAGCGGGGTACATGGGATGTGTATGCACTCTTGAGGAATTTCTAATCTTCCAACGATGTTGGTTTTGGTATGAGTTCCAATATGTGGTGGTTTACATCATTGAGGGATTTTGTATCTTCCAATAGGGATTGGGTAAACATAGACTCCACATGGGTTGGTGACTAGGATTGGTCATTTTGTGGAATTTCTAATTTACTTTCCAAGTATATATATAAGTACCCAATGGTTGTAATTCAACCCGTGGATGTTTCCTCCTTGGAGGTTTTACCACGTTAAAAAAATCCCTTGTGTTAATTCTTCCTATCTCTCTCTTTTATATTTGTTTATGTATATGTTGTTATCTTGTGACACATCAATTACTTGTGAAGTATATTGATACAAGATTTTGTATAGTGTGATTTGTAAATATATTCTTTTGATCATATTTGTAAATACATTTTCTTTTGTATATTGTTTAGAATTTTATGTATAGCAATATTTGTATATACTTGTAATGATTGAACATATATTCATATACAAGTATTCTTGCTAATTGTTTTTGTATTTTCTTTATACCTCATACAACATATTGATACTTAGACAATGTATGAATGATCATATGATAACTTGTCTTAGTATGATTCCGTGATGTTTATGTTGTATGTAAGGCTACCTTGAGGGACAAACGTAAGTTTGTTCAAGGGATTGAAATTAGGCGAAAAACCTATTCACCCCCCCCCCCCCCTCTAGGTACGTCTTAAGCAATTTAACCTTGTTTGTATACTTTCAACCATCTATTTCTCGTAAGGAGTAGATTCCACTATTGTGTACAAACCTTCCCAGCCACCAGCCAAACCATGATCCCAATATACGGAGCATATTGATCAGGAATGCAACTCCGACCTCACCCATGGCATATCAAAAACCACATATAGCCATCATTAGTTGATATATATGAATCTCATCGTTAAACAGATCTTAGTGAGAGATTCATATAGATCATGGCCTAATCCTATATGATCACATCAAACAATGTACCTCCATTCTCATATCTCTATATGAATGATCCAGAATAGGATCACCATACACTACGAAATAGACCGCAGTTGTAGATTAGCCACAAATAGAGTACCTAGCTTTATTTGCTATCTATGGACTCTTTAGATTGCTCGTTTCAAACTAAACCTATCTATATATGACATTCATATACTCAATTTGAAATTACATCTGGCAATCTTCGATGTTAAGAGCACATGCTATATATATAAAGTATAACACAAAATGAATGAATATACTACTTCTTTTATTTATGTTCAAATCATATTACAAATTACAAGCTTTAGGTAAAAAAACCCCAACAATCTCCCACTTGCAATAAAGCATGTGAGTCATGTCTCATAACCCTAGACCTTCTAGGTGACCTTCAAACACTTTAGCCGGTAAGGTTTTCGTAAATGGATCAACATGATTGTCTTGTGAGGCTATCTTGGTGACGATCACATCTCTTCTCTGCACTATCTCTCTAATGAGATGATACTTTCTCTGTATATGCTTCCCTCTCTTGTGGCTTCTTAGTTCCTTGGAATTGGCCACATCACCACTATTATCACAATAAAGTGTAATAGGCTTATCTAGATCTAGAACAACTTCCAGATCACTCAAGAACTTACAGAGCCAAACAGCCTCTTTAGTAGCTTCACAAACGGCTACTTATTCGGCTTCCATGGTGGAGTCAGCAATGCAAGATTGCTTTATACTTCTCCACACAATAGCTCCACCACCTAGGGTGAATATTGATCCAAACATGGATTTCCTAGAATCCCTGTCTGACTGAAAACCAGAATCCGTGTATCCTAACGGGATCAAATCCTATCCGGAATACACTAGCATATATTTCTCATTCTCCGAAGATACTTGAGAATGGTCTTGACAGTAACCCAATGATCCAATCTTGGGTTGGACTAGTACCTGTTGACTACTCCCACTACATAGCAGATGTCCGGTTTCATGCATAACATAGCATACATGAGACTACCTACTGCTGATGCATAGGGAACACGTCTCATATCCTCAACTTCTTGAGGTGTCTTAGGACACTGTTCCTTAGACAAGTGAACTCCATGTCTAGAAGGTAAATTACTTTTCTTGGAGTTTTGCATCAAAAATCGCACAAGAATCTTATCGATATATGATGCATGAGATAGTGCTATGAATTTGTTCTTACGATCCATTATAAGTTAGATCCTTAGAACATAACTCGCCTCTCCGAAATCTTTCATTTGGAATTAGCTGGCCAACCAGCCAGCCCTTTAAGGAGCTTGCTCGGCCAAAAGCCAAGCAAGGAGGACCATGTGTGGGTCACGTGTGCCACACGACCAAAGTCCCTCTCTACCCACGTGTGCCACACGCGGACCACATGTGGCTGGTGATGTGGATCTTTTTGATTGGCCACCGAATCCCTCTCTTCTCCATCCCTTTTCCTTTATATATATTCAAAATCTTGAGCAGAATTCTACACAACTTTTAATTTTTTATTTTGATCATATCTCTCTCATTTCAACTCTGAATCTAGTGATTCAAAAGCCAAAAATGTTAGTCTTGAAGTGAGGAATAAGTCTCAAACATTTTTAGAGTCAAAAGATGTCCAAGTTTAACGTAGTCATCTGATTTTAGTTTGTGGTTCATCTTTGTGCATAGTAATCATCTTCTCTACATTTTTCTTATGATTAACTTTATGGATCTACTTTATTGATTGATGAAAAATGTTTAGAATGTATTTGATTCCATTTTTAGACTTGTTTGATTGATTTTCGAGTTTATTCTTTGTGATTTCATCTGAACATCTTTTTGATAAACTTGAAGAACATGAACTTGATTCTTGAAATATTTTTTGTTCTTGAGCTTCATTGTTGATTTCTAGGTTTTATTCACATGTTCAAAAACTATGATTTTTGATTGTGATATCTATCATTTAAATCTAGTTCTTGTTTGGATTGAATATGTTGTGGATTTCAAGTGTTAACTTGTTCACTTGATTTCAAAGCTAGTTTTGTGATTTCTATTGAAAACTTGTTACTCTAACTTTGCTTGACATGTTTAGGTTTCTAGATATTTTTGTGAATGAATTTGAATGTCTAATCTAGATTTCTAATCACATGTTCAAAAGAATTAGTTACATTTTCTTGTGAGCTTGATTTGTGCAAATCTAATTCTTCATAGTGTGTGTTTGATCTACTTGCTCTATTAACATGTGTTTGCATCATTTGCATCACTTAGAAAATTGCCTTGTGGAAAGGTTGAAGTTTCTTGTTAAGGTGAGTGAAGCCTTAATTCGAGTAAGAAGCCTTAATTTGAGTAAGAAGACTTGGCTAGGAAAGTGTTTCGGATAGCCAAGCAAAAGTCTTAGCTAGAAGTGTGGTACTCCGGATGGTTGAGCTAGGGAAGTTTTACTAGGATCTTTGTGATCTAGATAGCTGAGAGCCTTGGATAAGGAGTTGCTTCCTAGAGGTGTAGGACACACCTTGGATAGGGAGTAAGCTAAGTGGATCACTAGCCCGAGGGTAGATTAGGAGGAGATAGCTTAGGGTGGATATCATTGTATTGATATCCTTGAGTGTGTAAGTCTTTTTCATATAGTGGATTTGCTTTGCCGGTGGTTGTGGTATCAACTCGTGGATGTTTTCTCTTTGAGGTTTTACCACGTAAAAACATTGTGTCTCATTTTCGCTTTAAGTTTCTTCATCTTCCATATTTTACATTGATTGTATATTTTGTTTATTGATGTTCACATGTATTGATTCATACTATACAATTGTTAAATCATATCAAGTGCTCATTTCATTCTTGTATTCCGCAATTATTGAATATTGGAAGAATTTGGGTCTATACCTATTCACCCCCCTCTAGGTTTATTATACACTATTGCTTTAAGGGAATTTCACACTCATTTAAGTTGCACATGCATTATTCTCATATAAACAAACATTGTAGAATTGCATGTTTTATGACTATCGCTTGGATATGGCATGCTTGTGTGACATTGTATTTATTTGTTTATATTTCTTATATTTTGGACTTGAACATGATCTCATATGATTTCTTATTGAGTCCCAATCATTTTGGTTACTCATTCATTAGGTTTCGAGTCCATACGATGTAGCTACGCTACTTTACATTCTCATTCGTTGAGTTGTCTTCATTGTCATTTTTCGAGATGAATTCTCAACCTTTTATCAAAGTTTTGTTGTCATCTTTGTGCATGAGGGAGTCACGATTCATAATCTGAAAAACGGATTTGAAATCGGAGTTCGGAGGCCTGGATACGACCGAAGAACGCGAGAGGAGCAAGATTGGCCAACGGCCAACGTTGATGGCCACGTGTGAAGGCCGTGTGCCACACAGCCAGAGGTACTCTCTGCCCACATGTGCCACACATGCCCCACACAGGCATGGTGACATGGCACTCTTCAATTTGGTGCTTCCTTTCCCTCTCTCTCTCTTTTAAAAATCATTTTCCTTCTCTCTAAACATAACTTGAAGAAAATTGAAAAAGTAAACTGTGCAGAATTTCTTCATGATATTTGGTGTCTTGTTTCAATCGTAACTTTCTCATTTCAACTCCGAATCACTTGATTTAAAAGCCAAAAATGTTGGTCTTGATGAGAGCTAACAACCCCAAGCATTTTCAGAGCCAAGTGACTTCGTGGTTTTTCTCTGTGAGCAGATTTCAGTGTGAGGTTCATATTTGTAGGTGAAACATCTTCTTCTTACTTTCACTTTTGATCATCTCTTTTAATCTTCTTATTTGATTGATTAAATGTGTTAACTACTGTTAAGAATGATGTTAGTTCACATTCTAGGTTTGTGTGATTGATTGATTGTTGAGTTTTAGCCTTGTAATTTCATTTGAACATATTTTGCTAAACCTGATTAATCTTGAAATTGATTCTAGAAATAACTTGTACGATGTGTCTCTTGATAATTTCTAGGTTTCATTTCATGATCTAAGAACAAAGAATTTTTGTGTGATATATTGAATATTCTTGACTTGTTCTTATTGATTCACATGCTTTGATTTCTAGGTACATTTGTGATTGTTTATTGATAGCATATCTTAGATTATCTCTAAGCATGTTCATCGAGCTTGATTGATCATCTTGCTTTATTTGATTGTGATTTGCATCATTTGCATCAATTAGATCATTGCCTTGTGGAAAGGTTGAAGTCTCTTGTTAAGGTGAGTGAAGCCTTAATTTGAGCAAGAAGACTTGGCTAGGAAAGTGTTCCGGATAGCCAAGCAAAAGTCTTAGCTAGAAGTGTGGTACTCTGGATGGTTGAGCTAGGGAAGCTTGACTAGAATCTATGTGATCTAGATAGCTAAGTAAGGAAATCTTCCTAGAGGCTTGAGAGCCTTGGATAAGGAGTTGCTTCTGTAGGACACACCTTGGATAGGGAATAGGCTAAATGGATCACTAGCCCGAGAGTAGATTAGGAGGTGATATCTTAGGGCGGATATCATTGTGTTGATAGCCTTGAGTGTGCAAGTCCTTTTCATATAGTGTATTTGCTTTACCGGTGGTTGTAGTATCAACCCGTGGATGTTTCCTCTTTGAGGTTTTACCATGTAAAAACATTGTGTCTCATTTTCGCTTTAAGTTTCTTTATCTTCCATATTTTACATTGATTGTATATTTTGTTTATTGATGTTCACATGTATTGATTCATACTATACAATTGTTAAATCATATCAAGTGTTCATTTCATTCTTGTATTCCGCAATTTTTGAATATTGGAAGAATTTGGGTCTATACCTATTCAACCCCCTCTAGGTATATTATACACTATTGCTTTAAGGGAATTTCACCCCTCTAGGTATGCTTTAGGCTATTTTACCGCACTTGTATATTTCACCCTCACATCATTGAGTTGTGTGCATGCATGCAAAAAATTGGCCCTTAAAATATGTTTTTGCCCACATATGCTTCTTTTCATACATCCTACTCATCCAATCATTTTCTTTGAGACCATGCTGCTACAACATCTCGTTCCAAAGTTCCTTAAATTCGTCTTTTATTAGTTGCTTAAACAATAAGGATCGAATTGGTGATTTATTCTCCTCTTCGTGCATGTGAGTAAATACATTCTTGGCTTTGTGCCATCCACATATCATGTGCCGTGAGTTTGGAAATATCCCATCTGGCTTGTAGCATTGCTTCATCTCCGTCGGTCAGTATAGAAATGAGATGTTTGTGGCCCATGGATTCCATGAGAGTATTAAGGACCTATCTATACGATTGCACAATCTCATCAGACAATAGTGCAACTCTTAATACACAAGTCAAACGGTGGTTGTTTACACTGAAAACTATGACTATAGGCATGGCATATGCATTTGTCTTGTAAATGCTGTCGAAAACAAAAACATCTCTGAAGTACGGGTATTCAAATAAGGAATGTGATTCCCTCCAAAATATTTTAGCCACCCTATCTTTCTCGCCTATGCTGAACGTGCAGTAGAAATTGGTTTCAAAATACACCTTTGATTGCAGATACATAAGTGCGGCATGTGAATCGCTTTTGAAAGCTTCATCCCGTCTTTTAGCATCAATCATGTTGTGCATGTCCCGACCCGCGATCTAGCAATTGTGTGTGTGGGCACGTCACAGATTCCGAGAGTACTTGAATGGAGGCTTCAGAGATGGAGAAGACAACACCTTGTCTCCTTCGTTAAGTTCGGCCAAGCTTGAGCAAAAAAAAGTTTTATTCTTTCTCCTTTCTTCACTCTCTCTATCTCTGTATTAGGGTTAGGTTAGTTTATTTCCTGATAAGTATATCTTATATAATAGGATCCTAGGGTTTAGTTTGTAGGGAAAAATACCGTAGTACACGCAACGGAAGCGAGACTAAAAAGAGTTTTAGATTTAGTAGCTTTTAAAATTTTTCCTTTTATGAACCTTAACCCTTTTAATTAATTAAACATACATATAATCAACAAAAGAAGAATACATTTTGTCGTGTGATCCGATTGACTTACGTCGATGGTAATCCGCAAGATCTTCAATCCTAGCACGAACGTGAATCACCTAGGAGCATGGTCTCCCTTTTTCTTTTAATTGCAAACCTGTGAATGGACAAACAAACTTTTCTTTTCTTTTGTTAGTCACAAAACAATCAAAAGAAGACTAAGATTATTCCAGTCACTTTTGAGTTCTCAATCTAATTATCGAAACTCACATGAACCTCAATCGATGTTGTACACACAAGCTTATTGATGAACAAGCAATCAGTGTACCATCAAAGAATAATCTATTCACTCTTTTTTGTTTTTAGTAGAATAAAATTTCTTTCTATGAGTTGAGAAGAAGAAGAAGAAGAATTGTTTCAAGCACAACAACACCCAAAAAATTAAGTGGCCGAAAATCTCTTCTTTTTTCTATTTAGGGTGGCCGAATTCTCTTCTCTAAAAACACTAGGGTTGCCGCAATTTTCACTCCTAAAATATAGGAGTTTTAGTTGCACCCTAATTCCCTTCTAGTTTTAAGAGTTCAAACCCTAATCCAACTCATAGATATTTTTATTCTCTTATTTGACTAAATTAAAAAGACTTCTTATTTGATTAAATAAATAAAATTAATTATTTATTTTCTTGTCAAACAAGTCTTTTAATTTAAGTATAATACTACCAATAGTATACCTTTAGGAATCATATTTCCTAATCAGAAAAGATTTGTTTCTTAATTAAACAATTAATTAATTAATTAATTAATTCTCATTTAATTAAAACAATGAAACAAAATAATATATTAGGTTTAATATACACCTAGCCACCCCACTTATAAATATTTGGCCATATATTATTTTCTTATTTCATTTAATCCATTGGACTTTAAATAAAAAGCCCACATATGAACCAGACCCATTATTACTAAAAAAAACAAGCCCACATACCTTTCATTAATATATTAATATAATTGAGCAGCTCATTAAATAAATAATGTGCAAATTATATTCTTAATATATTAAATGCAATTCTAAATGGACCCATAATTGGTCCGGTAGAATATATCAAGTGATCCATGCAAGTCCGTGTGGATTTGGGATCTTGGCGGGCTATCTAAATTAAAGCTTCAATAGACATAACCTAATCACAATCAACAAATGATTCACTTAGGTCCGATCCATTAATTTTAACTCATTCCACTAAAGAGTTAAAATTGAACTCTTAAATAAAGACAGAAAAGGAAGATGTTCCTCATTCATACCCTAGACAATCATGTTGGAGATAGTGTATCCTCGTGATTAATATCAGTAATCGCCAAGAGTTCATAGACCGCCTATAACTCTCCAAGTTACCATATTTACTCATATGACCACGTTTTGAACTTGGATATTTTGACTTGTCCAGAAGCCATGTTTTCAATAGACACTATCGAAAACTCAACGTTGAGATTTAATATCCAATTACCTCAAAACATCAATATGATGATATTATACTCTCATTTAATAAATGGAGCCACGATGTCCATATCTATAAATGAAGTCCTCTATCGATTAACAAATGAATATCACCAAACTATCGAGGATAGACTATGCGATATAATCGTACTCATTGATAACTCAAATGATATCACTTGCAACCATAAGTCCATCATTTATCTCAGGATTAAGATAGACTCTCCGATTGTCCTGATAATGAAATGACTTTTATCTACTGACGGTTATAGATAAAGTATTTCATTGTGATCCAGTTCAATGCACCCAGTGCACTAAATTCTTTTGCTCGAAGACATTCCGATTATTTTAGACTCATCATATCTCATTTGATCCCACTCAAATGCTAACAAAAAAATTCTACAACTTTAACAAGATAAAGGTGCCCAACCTTTAACTTAAGTTGTGAACAATATTCAAGACTAACTAAAGAATTGTGTCTACCACATACATATCCAGATGTACGAACAATTCTTCTTTTCTCATAGTCTTTAGACCTTATGATTATTTACTTTGACAATTATAATATTAAACTATAAATACTATAAGATTTGTTTAAACCAGAAATCACTTTATTAATATGAAAAAGATTGTTAATTACAATATTACACTCTTGCTATTGAGCATAATCCTAACAATCTCCCACTTGCGCTATAGCAAATGTGTCATATCTCTCAAGCCCATATTCTCTAGATGCCCATCGAAACTCTTCTGAGGAAGAGCCTTTGTGAAGGGATCTGCTTGATTTTCTGCTAACGCGATTTTGGTAATCGTCACGTCACCTCTTTGAACAATCTCCCTTAAAAGATGATACTTTCTTTCAATGTGTTTACCTCTCTTGTGACTTCTTGGTTCTTTCGAATTAGCCACTGCTCCACTGTTGTCACAGTAGATAGTGATCTGCTTATTCGCACTAGGAACCACTTCCAAATCAATCAATAATTGGCGGAGACAAACAGCCACTTTGGCAGCCTCGCATGCAGCAACATACTCAGCTTCCATGGTGGAATCAGCAATACAAGATTGCTTGATACTCCTCCATATAACTGCTCCTCCTCCAATAGTAAACACAGCCCCTGATGTGGATTTTCCGGAGTCAGAATCTGATTGAAAATCAGAATCTGTATACCCAACGGGAATTAAATCCCCTCCAGAGTATACAAGCATATTATCTCTCGTTCTCTTAAGATACTTGAAAATATGCTTGACTGTCGTCCAGTGATCAGGACCAGGTTTCGATTGAAACCTGCTAACTATGCCAACAGCAAAACAAATATCTGGTCTAGTATAGAGCATTGCATACATGAGACTTCCAACTGCCGAGGCATATGGAACTCTACTCATGAATCGCTCTTCATGCTCATTCTTAGGAACTTGTTCCTTAGAAAGCTTGATTCCATGTCTGAAAGGTAACATACCTTTCTTGGAATCCTGCATGGAAAACCTAGACAAGATCTTGCTTTAATCCATATATGGATTTCTGCAACTTGCATACCTTTTTCATTTGGCCCTTTTCAACGAATCCCTCTGGTTGCATCATGTAGATGCTCTCGTCAAGACTTCCATTAAGGAAAGCTGACTTGACGTCCATTTGCCAAATCTCTAGATCTAAAGATGCTGCAATGGACAAGAGTATCCTATTGGATTTAAGCATGGCCACATGAGAGACGGTTTCCTTGTAATCGATACCTTCTTTCTGTGTATACCCTTTAGCTACCAATATAGCTTTAAAGGTTTCCACCTTTCCATCCATACCTCTTTTTCTCTTGTATACCCACTTGCACCCAATGGGTTTTATCCCTTTAGGCAAGTCTACAAGGGACCAGACTTTGTTATCGAACATAGATTCAATCTCAGATTGCATTGCCTTTTGCCAATGGCGACAATCAACATCCTCCATAGCTTCCTTGTAAGTGTAGGGATCATCGTCGTCCGGGAGATTCTCCATTGATTCTCCTAGACCGATGTATCTTTCGGGTTGTGTTCTAACCCTCCCACTACGACGAGGAATGGTAGGTTGTTGACTTTGTGTTGGATCGGAACTTACAATTGGGTTTGGTTGTGTAACCTCTCGTGGAATTGTATCTCCTGACATCTCATTCAGGACAATTCTATTTCTAGGCACAAAATCATTCATATAGTCCTTTTCTAGAAATTTAGCATTTGTCGAAACAAATACTTTAAGATCTGAAGGACTATAAAAATAATATCCTTTAGTTTCTTTTGGATACCCTACAAATATACATGTTTCCGAACGGGACTCCATCTTTTCTGTCTTTCCTTTTAAGACATGCACAGGACAACCAAATATCCTTAAGTGTTGTAAACTAGGCTTGCGCCCAGTCCACTACTCATGCGGTGTTTTAGGAACAGACTTAGATTGTACATCGTTTAGAATGTATATAGCAGTTTGTAAAGCATATCCCCAAAAAGAAATAGGAAGTGTTGAATAACTTAACATAGACCTAACCATATCCAAAAGAGTTCTATTTCTCCTTTATGCTATCCCATTTTGTTGAGGTGTACCTGGTGCAGAGAATTGAGAAACTATCCCATTATCAATAAGATATTGTTGAAACTCACCAGATAGATATTCTCTACCACGATCAGATCTCAAGATTTTTATGTGTTTCTCAAGCTGATTTTCCACTTCAGCTTTGAATGCTTTGAACATGTCAAAAGCATCCGACTTATATTGTATGAGATACACATAGCCAAATCTTGAGTAATCATCTGTGAAAGTGATGAAGTACTCATATCCACTTATAGCTTGAATGCTCATAGGTCCATATACATCAGTGTGTATCAATCCTAAACATTCAGTAGCTCTGGCACCTTTGGCAGAGAACGTCCTTTTGGTCATTTTACCTTCCAAACAAGATTCACAAGTTGGTAGATCATCAACCTTTAAGTCACTCAAAGGTCCGTCACTTACCAATCTTTTAATCCTATTAAGGTTAATATGACCTAGGCGTAAATGCCATAGATATGTTTCATCTTTTGATAATTTAACTCTTTTATGATTAGGTTCCGTTATTTCTGTGTCTAACGAGTGAGAGATATTTCTATGCAAAAAGTATAGACCGTTTTCCAATGTACCTTGGCAAATAATTTTGTCATTTTTACAAATAATAAAAACTTTATTAAAAGTAACCGAATATCCAAATTTATTCAAACAAGAAACTGAAATTAAATTCCTTTTGAATTGAGGTACATAATAAACGTCTATCAAATCTAAATGCCTTCTAGAATCCAAACAAACTCTAATATCTCCCACTGCACTTGCAGACACTAACGATCCGTTGCCTAAACGCAAGTTGATTTTATTCTTATTTAGCCTTCTCCTTTCTTGAAACCCCCGTAAGGAATAACAAACATGATTAGTGGCTCCAGAGTCTACGATCCAAGAATCTGTAGAATCTACCAGAAAAACATGTTTCAAGATAATTCATATTACCTTGTTCCTTCTTATTTTGAGACTTTGGAAAATTACTTTTCAAATGTCTCTTTTCACCACAAAAGAAGCACTTCCTTTTGATCTTGGTTACTTTCTTGGTAAGCCCAAGTTGCTTTTTCTTCTATTATTCCTTGACCTTCTGACGGGTCTTAATAGTAGCAACTTTACCAACCATATGAATCTCTTCTAGAGACATCATCATATCAGCAGCAGACCACTTTCCTTCATGCTGCTATTGCAACACATATGAGATTGTAGCCATTTGGCCATCTCATTATAGGTCTCCCACTGCTCATACTTGTCTCATTGCATCACATTAGATTCATTAGTAGGAGCAGGTGGTTTAGGAGTAGTTAGAACAAAATTTATGTTTTTCAGCTTGCAGCAACAACCCAATTTTCCTTTTCCATGTGACATAATTATCTCCAGTTAAAGTGTTATCTTTCAGGATGTTCATTAGGGATGGGGTCATGATTTCTTAATAAAACAAAATTATATATAAGTAAATAATCATTATACAGCACTTTAAATATTTATCTTGAATTAAATAAATAACTCAATCATAAAAACTCAACGGTGATCCAACACCCATAAATGTTACGCCTCCTTTGGGAGTTCGCACCATTTACTAGTTAGACTAGGTCCCACCTAATTGTTAACATAACAACCAGTGTTTTCAATTTTAGCCTTGCAATTTTACTGACAAGAACTCTTGGGAGGATATCAATGAAATTACATTGAGTGTATTACCAAGATATCGACCCTCAACTTTCTCTCACAAAAATCCCTCCTTGGGGAGTAGATCTCGTTTGAGTCCATTGTCTAGTCTATCCTTGTAAGAAAGTGTTAGGATTATGCTCAATAGCAAGAGTGTAATATTATAATTAACAATCTTGTTCATATTAACAAAGTGATTTTTGGTTTAAACAAATCTTATAGCATTTATAGTTTAATATTATAATTGTCAAAGTAAATAATCATAAGGTCTAAGACTATGAGAAAAGAAGAATTGTTCGTACATCTAGATATGTATGTGGTAGACACAATTCTTTAGTTAGTCTTGAATATTGTTCACAACTTAAGTTAAAGGTTGGGCACCTTTATCTTGTTAAAGTTGTAGAATTCTTTTGCTAGCATTTGAGTGGGATCAAATGAGATATGATGAGTCTAAAATCATCGGAGTGTCTTCGAGCAAAAGAATCTAGTGCACTGGGTGCATTGAACTGGATCACAATGAAATACTTTATCTATAACCGTCAGTAGATAAAAGTCTTTTCATTATCAGGACAATCGGAGAGTCTATCTTAATCCTGAGATAAATGATGGACTTATGGTTGCAAGTGATATCATTTGAGTTATCAATGAGTACGATTATATCGCATAGTCTATCCTCGATAGTTTGGTGATATTCATTTGTTAATCGATAGAGGACTTCATTTATAGATATGGACATCGTGGCTCCATTTATCAAATGAGAGTATAATATCATCATATGGATGTTTTGAGGTAATTGGATATTAAATCTCAACGTTGAGTTTTCGATAGTGTCTATTGAAAACATGGCTTCTGGACAAGTCAAAATATCCAAGTTCAAAACGTGGTCATATGAGTAAATATGGTAACTTGGAGAGTTATAAGCGGTCTACGAACTCTTGGCGATTACTGATATTAATCACGAGGATACACTATCTCCAACATGATTGTCTAGGGTATGAATGAGGAACATCTTCCTTTTCTGTCTTTATTTAAGAGTTCAATTTTAGCTCTTTAGTGGAATGAGTTAAAATTAATGGATCGGACCTAAGTGAATCATTTGTTGATTGTGATTAGGTTATGTCTATTGAAGCTTAAATTTAGATAGCCCGCCAAGATCCCCAATCCACACGGACTTGCATGGATCACTTGATATATTCTACCGGATCAATTTATGGGTCCATTTAGAATTGTATTTAATATATTAAGAATATAATTTGCACATTATTTATTTAATGGGCTGTTTAATTATATTAATATATTAATGAAAGGCATGTGGGCTTGTTTCTTTTAGTAAGAATGAGTCTAGTTCACATGTGGGCTTTTTATTAAAGTCCAAATGGATTAAATAAAATAAGAAAACAATATGTAGGCCCAAGTTCTAGTCATGGGCGGCAATGGCTAAATTTTTAGCCCATTATATTGTTTTATTTTATTATTTAATTAAATGGAAATTAATTAATATATTAATTAATTATTTAATTAAAAATCAAATCTTTTTCTGATTAGGAAATATGTTTCCTAGAAGTATACTATTGGTAGTAGTATATTTAAAATAAAAGACTATATTTGATAAGTAGATAAATAAGGATTATTATTTATCTAGTCAAATTAGGAAGTCTTTTATATAGTCACAAACACACTAAATAGTTGGATTAGGGTTTGTAAACAAATATGAATGCATGTGGAAATATATATACATGTATGCATGCGGAAATATATATAGTATATATGCATGTGTACCGAATGCATATTGAGATGTATAAGATATATATATATATATATAGTATATACGCATGCGTAATGAATATATATTAATATATAATGCATGAATGCATGCAGAGATATATGAAGTATATATATACATGCAGTGTTTTGATTGAAACAAGTTATATATAACAATATTTTAGGCGTATATATATATATTTTTATTAACTTTATATATGGTCGGTTACAATATTTTTGTTTGGCAATTGATGGCCGGCTAATAGACAAATATATATATTCTTAATATATTTTCTGAAACCCTAGTTTTTGTAATTGAGAGCTTTTTCTTTTGCTAGAAAAAAAATAAGATCCAACTCTAAGACTAGTGAGTGATTCGGCCTAGAGGTTTGTGAGAGAAGAATTGTTCTTGTTTCGATAGTGTACTAGTGATCTTAACATCAAGAGATCTTGTACACACTTTCGAATTAGGTTCACGCGAATTTTAATCTTACGATTGTGAATTCAAAAGTGACCGGAACGTTCTTAGCAACCTATTGGAATTTTTGTGACTAACAGAAATCAGAGAAGTTTGTTTGTCCATTCTCAGGTTTGCAATTGAAAGAAAAAGGGAGACCACGCTCCTAGGTGATTCACGTTCGTTCTAGGATTGAAGATCTTGCGGATTACCATCGACGTAAGTCAATCGGATCACGCGACAAAAGGTATTCTTCTTTTGTTGATTATATATATGTTTAATTAATTAAAGGGTTAAGGTTCATAAAAGGGAAAAATTTTAAAAGCTATCAAAACTATTTTCTAGTCTCGCTTCCGCTGCGGGTACGATTTTTCCCTACAATTGGTATCAGAGCCTGGTTGAACCCTTTTAATTAATTAACGTATAAATACGTGGATCGATTTCTTTTTATTGTGATTAAACATGTTTAGAAAGAGATGGCACTCTAGGTATTCGCATATATTATTACATGTGATGTATGGATTAATATATGTTTTTATGTGGATTGTTATTGCTCGATTTTGGCTCTAGATTTTCAATGTATTTTTGGTTTCGGAATTGTAACAAGAAGGGTGGTCTATCATCGCCATAATTCCCTCTTGGTAGTTGCTAGGATTTTTTTTTATGTATTAAATAGCTGCAGTTTTTTTTTTTTCTATTAAAAAAATTTAAGTGCAGTATTTTTTTTTCTGCAGTATTTTAGTGCAGTATTTTTACTGCTGTGATTAAAAAAAATATATATATATTTTCTGCAGTTATTTTTTTTGTTTAAATTAAATTGTAACACGTTCTACATCGAAGAATTGAAGACGTGAAGCAACCGGAACCGAGAACGAGCACCGTGCGCACCCTAGGAGTGGATTGGGCTGCGCATGGCAAGCCCAAAGCTTGGTGGGCTGCGCATGGCAGCCATGCAAAGCCTTATGGGCTGCGCATGGCAGCCCCTTTGTGGGGTGGTGGGCCGTGCAATCCCAAGGGTGGAAGCCGAAGGATGAGCGTATGGTTGATGGGCCACTTGAAGATCTTGTATTCCAAATTCATTGTAATTTACTTGTTTTTCTAGGATGGGCCAAAATTGTTGCTATTTATTTTATGCTTAAATATTACAATATTTGTTATTGTATGATAACATGTCATATAGAATAGGAGTGCCACTCATATATCTCTTTTGGTATGAACATGCATTGAATGATTTAGGTATCTAAATTGGCATCTAGATAACTTGGTAAATCATTCTATGGAATTTAATCACATGCCTTAAATAATTGAGTGGGAGAAGGTGTTTTTGTAACACCTATGGCTTCCAAGATTAGTTGAGCTTAATTATTTTATGGTAATTCCCCAAAGGGACATCCATGAATGGAATTAAGCAATATACTTCCTTACAAGGATAGACTAGACAATGGACTCAACGAGATCTACTCCCAAAGGAGGGATTTTCGTGAGAGAAAATTGAGGGTTGATATCTTGGTAACACACTCAATGTAATTTTATTGATATCCTCCAAAGAGTTCTTGTCAGTAAAATTGCAAGGCTAAAATTGAAAACGCTGGTTGTTATGTTAACAATTAGGTGGGACCTAGTCTAACTAGTAAATGGTGCGAACTCCCAAAGGAGGCGTAACATTTATGGGTGTTGGATCACCGTTGAATTTTTATGATTGAGTTATTCATTTAATTCAAGATAAATATTTAAAAGTGCTTTATAATGATTATTTACTTATATTAATTTTTGTTTAATTAAGAAATCATGACCCCATCACTTATGAACATCCTGAAAGATAAAAGTTTAACCGGTAATAATTATGTCACATGGAAAAGGAAAATTGGGTTGTTGCTGCAAGCTGAAAAAAAAATATAAATTTTGTTCTAACTACTCCTAAACCACCTGCTCTTACTAATGAATCTAATAAGACGAGTATGAGCAGTGGAAGACCTCTAATGAGATGGCCAAATGGCTACCATCTCCGACGTGTTGCAACAGCAGCATGAAGGAATAGGGTCTGCTGCTAATATGATGATGTCTCTAGAAGAGATTCATGTGGTTGGTAAAGTTGCTACTGTTAAGGCCCATCAAAAGGTCAAGAAACAACAGAAGAAAAAGCAACTTGGGCCTACCAAGAAGGAGACCAAGAAAGTAACCAAGATCAAAGGGAAATGCTTCCTTTGTGGTGAAAAGGGACATTGGAAAAGTAATTGCCCAAAGTCTCAGAATAAAAAGGAACAAGGTAATATGAATTATCTTGAAACATGTTTTTCTGGTAGATTCTACAGATTCTTGGATCGTAGACTCTGGAGCCACTAATCATGTTTGTTATTCCTTACGGGGGTGTCAAGAAAGGAGAAGGCTAAATAAGAATAAGATCAATTTGCGCTTGGGCAACGGAACGTTAGTGTCTGCAAGTGCAGTGGGAGATATTAGAGTTTTGTTTGGATTCTAGAAAGCATTTAGATTTGATAGACGTTTATTATGTACCTCAATTCAAGAGGAATTTAATTTCAGTTTCTTGTTTGAATAAATTTGGATATTCGGTTACTTTTAATAAAGCTTTTATTATTAGTAAGAATGACAAAGTTATTTGCAAAGGTACATTGGAAAACGGTCTATACTTCTTGCATAGAAATATCTCTCACTCGTTAGACACAGAAATAACGGAACCTGATCATAAAAGAGTTAAATTATCAAAAGATGAAACCTACCTTTGGCATTTACGCTTAGGTCATATTAACCTTAATAGGATTAAAAGATTGGTAAGTGACGGACCTTTGAGTGACTTAAAGGTTGATGATCTACCAACTTGTGAATCTTGTTTGGAAGGTAAAATGACCAAAAGGACGTTCTCTGCCAAAGGTGCCAGAGCCTCTGAATGTTTAGGATTGATACACATTGATGTATGTGGACCTATGAGCATTCAAGCTAGAGGTGGATATGAGTACTTCATCACTTTCACAGATGATTACTCAAGATTTGGCTATGTGCATCTCATGCGACATAAGTCGGATGCTTTTGACATGTTCAAAGCATTTAAAGCTGAAGTGGAAAATCAGCTTGAGAAACACATAAAAATCTTGAGATCTGATCGTGGTGGAGAATATCTATCTGGTGAGTTTCAGCAATATCTTATTGATAATGGGATAGTTTCTCAGTTTTCTGCACCTGGTACACCTCAACAAAATGGGGTAGCAGAAAGGAGAAATAGAACTCTTTTGGATATGGTTAGGTCTATGTTGAGTTATTCAACACTTCCTATTTCTTTCTGGGGATATGCTCTACAAACTGCAATATACATTCTAAACCATGTACCATCTAAGTCTGTTCCTAAAACACCGCATGAGTTGTGGACTGGGCGCAAGCCTAGTTTACGACACTTAAGGATATTTGGATGTCCTGCGCACGTGTTAAAAGGAAAGACAGAAAAGATGGAGTCCCGTTCAGAAACATGTATATTTGTAGGGTATCCGAAAGAAACTAAAGGATATTATTTTTATAGTCCTTCAGATCTTAAAGTATTTGTTTTGACAAATGCTAAATTTCTGGAAAAGGACTATATGAATGATTTTGTGCCTAAAAGTAGAATTGTCCTGAATGAGATGTCAGGAGATGCAATTCCACGAGAGGTTACACAACCTAACCCAATTGTAAGTTCCGATCCAACACAAGGTCAACAACCTACCATTCCTCGTCGTAGTGGGAGGGTTAGAACACAACCCGAAAGATACATCGGTCTGGGAGAATCTGTAGAGAATCTCCCGGACGACGATGATCCCTATACGTACAAGGAAGCTATGGAGGATGTTGATAGTCGCCATTGGCAAAAGGCAATGCAATCCGAGATTGAATCTATGTTCAATAACAAAGTCTGGTCCCTTGTAGACTTGCCTAAAGGGATAAAACCCATTGGGTGCAAGTGGGTATACAAGAGGAAAAGAGGTATGGATGGAAAGGTGGAAACCTTTAAAGCTAGATTGGTAGCTAAAGGGTATACACAGAAAGAAGGTATCGATTACGAGGAAACCTTCTCTCCTGTGGCCATGCTTAAATCCATTAGGATACTCTTATCCATTGCAGCATCTTTAGATCTAGAGATTTGGCAAATGGACGTCAAGACAGCTTTCCTAAATGGAAGTCTTGACGAGAGCATCTATATGATGCAATCAGAGGGATTCATTGAAAAGGGCCAAATGGAAAAGGTATGCAAGTTGCAGAAATCCATATATGGATTAAAGCAAGCATCCAGATCCTGGAACATAAGGTTCGATCAAGTTGTCAAAGGTTTTGGATTTATTCAGAATCTTGACGAACCTTGTGTATACAAAAGGATTAAGGGCGACAAGTTGGTTTTCCTGATTCTTTATGTTGATGATATACTACTCATCGGAAACGATGTAGGTGTATTGACATCAGTAAAAGAATGGTTAGCAAAACAATTTGATATGAAGGACTTAGGAGAAGCAAGTTTTATTCTAGGTATCCAAGTTATAAGGGATAGAAAGAATAGAATGATTGCATTATCCCAAGCTTCATACATAGACAAGATCTTGTCTAGGTTTTCCATGCAGGATTCCAAGAAAGGTATGTTACCTTTCAGACATGGAATCAAGCTTTCTAAGGAACAAGTTCCTAAGAATGAGCATGAAGAGCAATTCATGAGTAGAGTTCCATATGCCTCGGCAGTTGGAAGTCTCATGTATGCAATGCTCTGTACTAGACCAGATATTAGTTTTGCTGTTGGCATAGTTAGCAGGTTTCAATCGAAACCTGGTCCTGATCATTGGATGGCAGTCAAGCATATTTTCAAGTATCTTAAGAGAACGAGAGATAATATGCTTGTATACTCTAGAGGGGATTTAATTCCCGTTGGGTATACAGATTCTGATTTTCAATCAGATTCTGACTCCAGAAAATCCACATCAGGGGCTGTGTTTACTATTGGAGGAGGAGCATCAAGCAATCTTGTATTGCTGATTCCACCATGGAAGCTGAGTATGCTGCTGCATGCGAGGCTGCCAAAGAGGCTGTTTGGCTCCGCCAATTCTTGATTGACTTGGAAGTGGTTCCTATTGCGAATAAGCAGATCACTATCTACTGTGACAACAGTGGAGCAATGGCTAATTCGAAAGAACCAAGAAGTCACGAGAGAGGTAAACACATTGAAAGAAAATATCATCTTTTAAGGGAGATTGTTCAAAGAGGTGACGTGACGATTACCAAAATCGCGTCAGCAGAAAATCTAGCAGATCCCTTCACAAAGGCTCTACCTCAGAAGAGTTTCAATGGGCATCTAGAGAACATGGGCTTGAGAGATATGACACATTTGCTATAGCGCAAGTGGGAGATTGTTAGGATTATGCTCAATAGCAAGAGTGTAATATTATAATTAACAATCTTGTTCATATTAACAAAGTGATTTTTGGTTTAAACAAATCTTATAGCATTTATAGTTTAATATTATAATTGTCAAAGTAAATAATCATAAGGTCTAAAGACTATGAGAAAAGAAGAATTGTTCGTACATCTGGATATGTATGTGGTAGACACAATTCTTTAGTTAGTCTTGAATATTGTTCACAACTTAAGTTAAAGGTTGGGCACCTTTATCTTGTTAAAGTTGTAGAATTCTTTTGCTAGCATTTGAGTGGGATCAAATGAGATATGATGAGTCTAAAATCATCGGAGTGTCTTCGAGCAAAAGAATCTAGTGCACTGGGTGCATTGAACTGGATCACAATGAAATACTTTATCTATAACCGTCAGTAGATAAAAGTCTTTTCATTATCAGGACAATCGGAGAGTCTATCTTAATCCTGAGATAAATGATGGACTTATGGTTGCAAGTGATATCATTTGAGTTATCAATGAGTACGATTATATCGCATAGTCTATCCTCGATAGTTTGGTGATATTCATTTGTTAATCGATAGAGGACTTCATTTATAGATATGGACATCGTGGCTCCATTTATCAAATGAGAGTATAATATCATCATATGGATGTTTTGAGGTAATTGGATATTAAATCTCAACGTTGAGTTTTCGATAGTGTCTATTGAAAACATGGCTTCTGGACAAGTCAAAATATCCAAGTTCAAAATGTGGTCATATGAGTAAATATGGTAACTTGGAGAGTTATAGGCGGTCTATGAACTCTTGGCGATTACTGATATTAATCACGAGGATACACTATCTCCAACATGATTGTCTAGGGTATGAATGAGGAACATCTTCCTTTTCTGTCTTTATTTAAGAGTTCAATTTTAGCTCTTTAGTGGAATGAGTTAAAATTAATGGATCGCCCGCCAAGATTATGTCTATTGAGTGATTAGGTTATGTCTATTGAAGCTTAAATTTAGATAGCCCGCCAAGATCCCCAATCCACACGGACTTGCATGGATCACTTGATATATTCTACCGGATCAATTTATGGGTCCATTTAGAATTGTATTTAATATATTAAGAATATAATTTGCACATTATTTATTTAATGGGCTGTTTAATTATATTAATATATTAATGAAAGACATGTGGGCTTGTTTCTTTTAGTAAGAATGGGTCTAGTTCACATGTGGGCTTTTTATTAAAGTCCAAATGGATTAAATAAAATAAGAAAACAATATGTAGGCCCAAGTTCTAGTCATGGGCGGCAATGGCTAAATTTTTAGCCCATTATATTGTTTTATTTTATTATTTAATTAAATGGAAATTAATTAATATATTAATTAATTATTTAATTAAAAATCAAATCTTTTTCTGATTAGGAAATATGTTTCCTAGAAGTATACTATTGGTAGTAGTATATTTAAAATAAAAGACTATATTTGATAAGTAGATAAATAAGTATTATTATTTATCTAGTCAAATTAGGAAGTCTTTTATATAGTCACAAACACACTAAAGAGTTGGATTAGGGTTTGTAAACAAATATGAATGCATGTGGAAATATATATACATGTATGCATGCGGAAATATATATAGTATATATGCATGTGTACCGAATGCATATTGAGATGTATAAGATATATATATATAGTATATACGCATGCGTAATGAATATATATTAATATATAATGCATGAATGCATGCAGAGATATATGAAGTATATATATACATGCAGTGTTTTGATTGAAACAAGTTATATATAACAATATTTTAGGCGTATATATATATATTTTTATTAACTTTATATATGGTCGGTTACAATATTTTTGTTTGGCAATTGATGGCCGGCTAATAGACAAATATATATATTCTTAATATATTTTCTGAAACCCTAGTTTTTGTAATTGAGAGCTTTTTCTTTTGCTAGAAAAAAAATAAGATCCAACTCTAAGACTAGTGAGTGATTCGGCCTAGAGGTTTGTGAGAGAAGAATTGTTCTTGTTTCAATAGTGTACTAGTGATCTTAACATCAAGAGATCTTGTACACACTTTCGAATTAGGTTCACGCGAATTTCAATCTTACGATTGTGAATTCAAAAGTGACCGGAACGTTCTTAGCAACCTATTGGAATTTTTGTGACTAACAGAAATCAGAGAAGTTTGTTTGTCCATTCTCAGGTTTGCAATTGAAAGAAAAAGGGAGACCACGCTCCTAGGTGATTCACGTTCGTGCTAGGATTGAAGATCTTGCGGATTACCATCGACGTAAGTCAATCGGATCACGCGACAAAAGGTATTCTTCTTTTGTTGATTATATATATGTTTAATTAATTAAAGGGTTAAGGTTCATAAAAGGGAAAAATTTTAAAAGCTATCAAAACTATTTTCTAGTCTCGCTTTCGCTGCGGGTACGATTTTTCCCTACAGAAAGTATATTGCTAAATTCCATTCATGGACGCCCCTTGGGGGGATTACCAATAAACAATTAAGCTCAACTAATCTTGGAAGCCATAGGTGTTACAAAAACACCTTTTCCCACTCAATTATTTAAGGCGTGTGATTAAATCCCATAGAATGATTTACCAAGTTATCTAGATGCCAATTTAGATACCTAAATCGTTCAATGCATGTTCATACCAAAAGAGATATGAGTGGCACTCCTATTCTATATGTCATGTTATCATACAATAACAAATATTGTAATATTAAAGCAAAAATTAAATAGCAACAATTTTGGCCCATCCTAGAAAAACAAGTAAATTACAATTGTTTAAGAATACAAGATCTTCAAGTGGCCCATCAACCATACGCTCATCCTTCGGCCTCCTCCCATGGGCTTGCACAGCCCACAACCCCACAAAGGGGCTGCCATGCGCAGCCTATAAGGCCTTGCAAGGCTGCCGTGCGCAGCCCACCATGTTATGGGCTTGCCATGCGCAGCCCAATCCACTCCTAGGGTGCGCACGATGCTCGTTCTTGGTTCCGGTTGCTTCACGTCTTCGATTCTTCGATGTAGAACGCATTACAACTTTATTTAACAATAAAATACTGCAGCAAATTTTTTCTTTTTTTTATTCACTGCAGTGATTTTTTACAAAAAAAAAACTGCACATAAAATAAAAATATTGCACTTTAAAAAAAATAAAAAAAAATAAACTAGCAACTACCAAGAAGGAATTATGGCGATGATAGACCACCCTTCTTGTTACAATTCCGAAAACAAAATTACATTGAAAATCTAGGACCAAAATCGAGCAATAACAATCCACATAAACATATATAAATCCATACATCCACATGTAATTATATATGCGAATACTTAGAGTGCCATCTCTTTCTAAACATGCATAATCACAATCAAAAGAAATAGATTCACGTATATATACGTTAATTAATTAAAAGGGTTCAACCAGGCTTTGATACCAATTGTAGGGAAAAATACCGTAGTACACGCAGCGGAAGCGAGACTAAAAAGAGTTTTAGATTTAGTAGCTTTTAAAATTTTTCCTTTTATGAACCTTAACCCTTTTAATTAATTAAACATACATATAATCAACAAAAGAAGAATACCTTTTGTCCCGTGATCCGATTGACTTACGTCGATGGTAATCCGCAAGATCTTCAATCCTAGCACGAACGTGAATCACCTAGGAGCGTGGTCTCCCTTTTTCTTTTAATTGCAAACCTGAGAATGGACAAACAAACTTTTATTTTCTTTTGTTAGTCACAAAACAATCAAAAGAAGACTAAGATTATTCCGGTCACTTTTGAGTTCTCAATCTAATTATTGAAACTCGCGTGAACCTCAATCGATGTTGTACACACAAGCTTATTGATGAACAAGCAATCAGTGTACCATCAAAGAATAATCTATTCACTCTTTTTTGTTTTTAGTAGAATAAAATTTCTTTCTATGAGTTGAGAAGAAGAAGAAGAAGAATTGTTTCAAGCACAACAACACCCAAAAAATTAAGTGGCCGAAAATCTCTTCTTTTTTCTATTTAGGGTGGCCGAATTCTCTTCTCTAAAAACACTAGGGTTGCCGCAATTTTCACTCCTAAAATATAGGAGTTTTAGTTGCACCCTAATTCCCTTCTAGTTTTAAGAGTTCAAACCCTAATCCAACTCATAGATATTTTTATTCTCTTATTTGACTAAATTAAAAAGACTTCTTATTTGATTAAATAAATAAAATTAATTATTTATTTTCTTGTCAAACAAGTCTTTTAATTTAAGTATAATACTACCAATAGTATACCTTTAGGAATCATATTTCCTAATCAGAAAAGATTTGTTTCTTAATTAAACAATTAATTAATTCTCATTTAATTAAAACAATGAAACAAAATAATATATTAGGTTTAATATACACCTAGCCGCCCCACTTATAAATATTGGGCCATATATTATTTTCTTATTTCATTTAATCCATTGGACTTTAAATAAAAAGCCCACATGTGAACCATACCCATTATTACTAAAAAAAATAAGCCCACATGCCTTTCATTAAAATATTAATATAATTGAGCAGCCCATTAAATAAATAATGTGCAAATTATATTCTTAATATATTAAATGCAATTCTAAATGGACCCATAATTGGTCCGGTAGAATATATCAAGTGATCCATGCAAGTCCGTGTGGATTGGGGATCTTGGCGGGCTATCTAAATTTAAGCTTCAATAGACATAACCTAATCACAATCAACAAATGATTCACTTAGGTCCGATCCATTAATTTTAACTCATTCCACTAAAGAGTTAAAATTGAACTCTTAAATAAAGACAGAAAAGGAAGATGTTCCTCATTCATACCCTAGACAATCATGTTGGAGATAGTGTATCCTCGTGATTAATATCAGTAATCGCTAAGAGTTCATAGACCGCCTATAACTCTCCAAGTTACCATATTTACTCATATGACCACGTTTTGAACTTGGATATTTTGACTTGTCCAGAAGCCATGTTTTCAATAGACACTATCGAAAACTCAACGTTGAGATTTAATATCCAATTACCTCAAAACATCCATACGATGATATTATACTCTCATTTAATAAATGGAGCCACGATGTCCATATCTATAAATGAAGTCCTCTATCGATTAACAAATGAATATCACCAAACTATCGAGGATAGACTATGCGATATAATCGTACTCATTGATAACTCAAATGATATCACTTGCAACCATAAGTCCATCATTTATCTCAGGATTAAGATAGACTCTCCGATTGTCCTGATAATGAAATGACTTTTATCTACTGATGGTTATAGATAAAGTATTTCATTGTGATCCAGTTCAATGCACTCAGTGCACTAAATTCTTTTGCTCGAAGACACTCCGATGATTTTAGACTCATCATATCTCATTTGATCCCACTCAAATGCTAACAAAAGAATTCTACAACTTTAACAAGATAAAGGTGCCCAACCTTTAACTTAAGTTGTGAACAATATTCAAGACTAACTAAAGAATTGTGTCTACCACATACATATCCAGATGTACGAACAATTCTTCTTTTCTCATAGTCTTTAGACCTTATGATTATTTACTTTGACAATTATAATATTAAACTATAAATGCTATAAGATTTATTTAAACCAGAAATCACTTTATTAATATGAAAAAGATTGTTAATTACAATATTACACTCTTGCTATTGAGCATAATCCTAACATAGTTAACCAAGTTAAAATAGGATTATAAATCCTTTTTTTAATTCGGTCACCACTAGGACTTGAACCTTGGACCTCTTTAAAGTAAATAAAATAATCTCTATTATTTTATTCCTTTACTTTCATCAAGGTTCAAACCTGTAATCTCCAAATAACAATTAATAATTCTTAATTATTATTATATCAATTAAATAATCATATTATTTAATTATATTTAATTAATCAATTAAATAATTTATTAATTAAATAATCATATCATTTAATTAATTCCTAGACTATATCCAAGTTACTTTCATAATATTATTAATTGGACCATTCAATTTACCGTGAACCTTGTTACTAATAATCATAAAGGGCTAGCAAGGGGACCTAATGGACCCACAATTTTGAGCTCCAATAATACTTAGAAAAATTAATTAAACTCTTTAATTAATATTTCACGATTATTAACTTCAGAGTTATTCTACTAAAAACCCAAGGTTGCATTCTCGTAACTGTAGATGTTTTACACAACCAAAGTATCAGTGTCTATCGATATAACTATTTCATATGGTATGATCCTCCACAAATAGTTCATAATTAGAGTTAGGTCATAAAGTCCGCTATACCTCTCTAATTATATCTTTTTCTTTAAGTACCATTGATTCTCTAATCAACAATTATATCTTTTCTTCCTTTACGGAAGAAGGAGAGTGCTCTTAATCGTTCAAGTCCCGAATCAACCCTTAATGGAACTACTTCAATACTTCTCGCAAGAAGGAGTGGATTTCTTTGTTGTGTGCATACCTTCCCAACCAAAAGCCAAACTGTGATTCCAATATACGAAGTTATTGATCGGGAATGATATTCCGATCTCACTCATGGTACGTCAAGAAACACGATCTAAATTGAAGGAGTCAGTAAGACACTTAAGATTTAGATCACCCATATACAACCATCATTTGTCGATATATATGAATCTTTACATGAAACAGATCTTGCTGATAGATTCATATAGATCATGGTCCAATCATATATGATCACATTATATAAGGTGCTTTCATTCTCATATCACCATATGGGTAGTCTAGATTAACCACAAATAAAGTACTCAGCTTTATTTGCTTTCTACGGACTTTTTAGATTGCACATCTCAAACCGAATTCCTCTATATATGACATTCATATACTCAGTTTGAGATTTACATCTAGTAATCTTGGATGTTTAGTACATATAATATAAATGTATGAGTCATATTTATTGAATGAAAATATTACTTCTTTTATTAATGGATTTATAACATTTACAAATTACAAACTTTAGGACATAAATCTTAACAGACAAATCACTAACAATGCGACCATTAAGTATAGATAATTTTTTTTTGGAAAATATCGTATCAAAGATGAGAATGTGCAACCAAGTAATTCAAACTGCTGTGGTGGAGATGCACTTGATGAAGCTGCAAAGAATGGGTCGAAGTCAAAGATTTTTATGCAAAAAAGGATACAAAATTCTAGTCTCAAAAGAGCGACAGTTGATGGAAGAAATATATAAAGTGGGTTGTCAGTTATGTCGATTATGGATAAATGAAGAACTGAAGAACTTTAAGGCTGAAAGAAAAATATAAAGGAAAAAGTGAAGAAAAATGGTAAGAAATTAAGATGTTTATGGCTGGAAGATAAATATATAGGAAGAAAAGAAGAAAAATGGTAACCTTGGGGAGATGTGAAGAACAAACCGTCAAATTGGAAATGAGTGGGAAGTGACTTGCTTATAATGTCATCTTAGGATTAGGATTCCTAGACATGCATTAAAAGAATAAGTCATAACCATTGGATGTTTGTGTTAAAGTGATCAATGATTCGGATTAGAATTATGTTGATTGTTTTTTAAAATTTATGGTGCAATGGTGCACTAAACAATAGGCCTTTATGAAAATAGGTGTGTAAATAAGATGATTTGGTGGCAATATCTGCACTCTTAAAAAAAAAAAAAAAAAACAAAACAAAACAAAAACAAAAACAAAAACAAAAAATAATGATGCTAAGAGAAGTATTAAAAACGCGGTCGTTTCATCTAGTATCCCGTAGCCGTGATGCGGAGTACCATGGTTAGCTCGTACAACTAAAATTTCCAATCACTAGAGGAATAAACTGAAATTCTTTCGGTTTCTCGTCGTTTTCTTCATGATCACAACCATGCTCCTATCTAATCAACGCCGTCGATTTTAGGGTTTTCCAGGATAAATATGTCAAGAAATTTGCAAGCAACCATCAATATCAACACCACAGCCTCGGCGACTACTTCCGTCGCGAAAACCAACGGTGGTGACGAGAGCTTTAGGCAATGCCACGGTGTGTTGTACGATACCGTTTTGGTCGTGCCGGCGGTGCTGTTCGTGCTGTACCTGGCGGTTCACGCAAAGAGTAATGTCAAGAAGCTGTACTACGGGAGGTCTTATATTTTGATTTCCTATTATACCCTCCTGTGGCTCGCTAGTGCCCTCAATCTCCTTTGGTGCTCTCTCCAGGTCCATTGTTTTTTCTTCGATTTCTTTTAATTTTTTGTTTTGTTTCATTTATATATACATATGTTTGTATTTACTATTTAGAGCTACATAAATGGAAATTGGATTATCTGAGCTTAATTGAAGTTCTAATAAAAGAAATATATGTGTGTGTATGATGTATCCAAGTGTTCAGTTTTTGAAGGTTTGGTTTCGAAGAATTGTTATTTTATTTGTAAAATAGATGGTCTGGTTCATCAGTAAATTAGATTATATTAGTATTGAAACAGTGGACAGATAAAGCTTAAGTTGTGAGGTGACACAGACTCGATATGAGGCGAATGCTACAGTTTTGCTTAATTGAATTCTCACTTGAATTTCTTTGAAGTAACATGAGATGATGATTCCTTTTGTTTTGTTTGGAAGTGAAATTAGAGGGTTTCTTTGAGTAAATGCTTGCAATCCGGTGGTTGTGTTTAGATTCAATGCAGAAATGTTAGTTTTTTTTCTTAATATTTTAGTTCACTTCTTGTAATTGGTAAACAAGTATTGATTTGGCATCTGAAATGTAAACTTCTAATCATTGAATCGATTTTAGTGATGAAGCCCTTTTTTCTTCCTTCAACAGAGATAAGTATTTAGATGTATTTTACACTTGTTTTGATTGGTGTCTTTTTGTCATCTATTTGTTTTGATGCTCAGGCTTGGCAATGCTCTCCTGGGAAGGAGGCTGCTTGGGATCTCCTGTCATTATTTACATCATCTGGAATGCTGTATCTGGAAATCAGCTTAGTAGCTTTTTTGCTCCAGGAAAGCTATGCCAGTGGGTTGGATACTTTGGCACTTACTTTCATAGTCTCAGGGATAATTGTTGGTGTAGACATACTTCTTAAGGTAATGATTGTTTATGCCTTGGAAGATAACTTGCATAATGCGTTTTGGTTTCATAGCTAAGCTACTGTAACGTAAAAACTTGAATATTTAAATGAGTTTGGATATGATAGAATCAAGAGGTGGTTGAATTCAAGGTAACCAATCTTCAGAAGAAAAGAGAATAAGAATATCAGTAGAGATTCAATTGCATTTCAACTCTTTTCTTTTTCTTTATCGTCCAAACACTGAAATATAAGACTAACACTAAAAGTAACTTCTTATTAACCCCTAAAATAACTCCTATATAACTTACTACATAACTGCTAATTAATGACCAACCATATGCCATCAGGAACTTAATTCCTAATGTGTGTATAGGGTCCACGTAAAAATCCCAACGTTTTTAGTAAACTTAGTAATCACAAATTAGGAATTAGGTTCCCTTTCTCATATTAGGATTCCTAATTAGTAAACACACCCAAAATGGTATTTGAAAGGGATTCTAGCATCTATGCTTTAGTTTATGTGAAGAGATTACCCTACCAATTGAAGCAAAAATTTTCCAGACACCTGAAAGTAGTAATTTATCGTATAGTATTATTGTCTTTCTCATACACCTTTTTTAATTCCAATTTAACCATCTTGATTTTCTATCTTGTAACAATTTCAGTCCTTTCTTTTTCTTGAATGATTAATTATCAGGCGATATATGTTTTTGGATTTGGGTACCCTTTATTCATTGATGTGGAAAGTAATCATCAGATAAAGTGGGGCTTGTGGATCATCCACAAACTTTTACTTACTGCAGTTTATGGCTTCATTTTATTTGTGCATTTCTCGAAATGGAGAGAGAAGTTACCAAGTGAGTACAATATTTGACTGATATCATCATTACAGTAACTAAAATGGAATAAACTTAACACTGGGTTATCTTTTACAATTTGCAGCCAGACCAGCATTTTACCACTACATCATTGTGATGTTTGTCATTAGTGCAACCGCATTTTTTGGTAGTGTTCTTGCTGGAATTGGAGCTGGTTTTGGCATTTGGTAAAGGAATATCAATATTAATTTACAAAGAAAAGATGGCATTTAACTTGGTGCTTATGTAATTGTTATGTTTTCTTCTGCAGGTTGTACAATTTCACAGTTATCTCCTATCATTCGCTCTATCTTCCCTTTCTGTTTGTAACTTTCCTGGCAGGTTTTTTCCAGGTGATCATTCCCTCACAATGTATTGTTTAAACATTGTACATTTCCAGTTTTATATTTTTGTGGTCATGTGAGCTTGTATATGATGTTTTCAGGAGGAAGATTTTCTTTTGGATAATGAATATTACTCTGAAATGAAAGATGCTGTATTCTTCGATGCTGATTGGGATTAGCGCATTTAGTAATTTTTATATATGAACAAGAACATAGGCTTTAGTTGTATCCTTTGTAAATACATTCGACCATAATTTCTTTCCTTTTTTTTCCTTGTTTGTATTTGAGCCATAACCGTAAATGTAGCTATCATAATCGAAAAGATCTCAATATCGAGAAATAATATTGCTGAAGAATTCAATTTTTATGTGAACATCTTTTGCTGGGTGAAGAATTGTGTAAATTGAGTTTGAATGGTGTATAGTTTTCAAATATCATAAACCACATGTTTCATTCTCTTTTCATTTATCCTTCTTGAAATTCCATGGGGTGTGTCTAATACAACTTAGAGGGGGGTTAATTGGTTGTTAATCGATTATTATCAACTTTTCGATTAGTCAATATTAACAATAAAACTTAAAAAAAACATACAATATAAATCAAGTAAAGTGTGAAAAGTAAAGAACACTTGATTTTTAAATAGGAAATCTTCAACAAGGAAAAACCCATGAGACTAGCCATGTTAGCCACTTAGTCATCAAAATCCACTATATGAATAGAAAGGTACACCCTTAAGTGATAAACAGATTCTCACTCTCGATAACCTCAGGTTATGGACACTTTCACTCACCACTCTTGGTTCAATCCCTAGTGATATTCTCTGATCCACTACTCTTAGTATGAGCACCTCCTAATCTATCTGAAAGCCTTTTACAATGGCACTTGATAAATACTTTCCCACCAACCCTTGGCTGCTAGACTTCACTTGCTTGTGCAACAACCACATGTAGCCACAAGACTTTTACTTATTAAAGAGAATTAAAGTCTAAGTCAATATGCATGAATATTCATATGCAGTCAAGTGCTAGACTGTTAGGATTTTGAGTCTAGTTGGCATTATTCTACTTCAAAATGGTATTTCCTTTGTATTGTTATGGTGTCGTGTCCTAGTTGTATAGTTTATCAAGCTTCAAAGAGATGGACAACATCTCAAGCAAAGTGAAGCTTTCGTGCGAGGAAAGCGTTGTTGACTACAAAAGTATAAGACCTCTTTCCTCTTATAAGGCTTAGGTGCACACACACACTTCATTCATATGTGTTCCTGCATAGTAGTGCTAAAGTGGTATAACCATTCACACTTGTTTTAGTATGCTTATGCATTATTCTCAAATTGACAAACATTGTAGAAATGCATGTACTATAACTATCTCTAGGAAATTGCATACTTGTGTGGCCATGTGTTTATTTGTTTGTGTGTTAGTGATTTGGACTTGAATATGTTCTCATTCGATTCCTTGTTGAGTTCCAGTGTTTCGGTTACTCACTCATTCGATTTCGAGTTCAAACTAAGAAGTTATGAAACTTTACGTACTCTTACAATGTGTTGTCTTCGTCTTCATATATCGAGTCGAGTTCACATCCATTTGTCAAGGTTTCATAGTCATTCTTGTGTGTTAGTGAGTTACGGTTAGTAATCCGAAAACGGATTTGAATTCCAAGTTCTGAGGCCAAAGGACGGTCGAAGAACGCATGTGATGGGCGAGGAAAGGAGTGAAAGGAGAGAGGGCCAACATGGAGGCCTTCCCGTGGAGGTGCATGACCACCACGAGAAGGAGGCCTCTTGGCCTCCCTATGGTGGCCACGTGCCACCACAGGAAGGCAAAGAGGCCACCTCTAATGTGGGTCCCACTCACTTTCACATATCAACCATTTTTCAAGAGAGAAAAGTGCAAAATTTTCTCTTAGATTTTGCCAAATTCTAAACACCATAACTCTCTCATCTTTCATCCGATTTGAGTGATTTAAGTTGGAGAATCTTCTTATTGGAGTCCTCTACAAACCCTAAGCAACCTTGAGGTCATTTGATCAAGCTTTCATTTGGTTT
The DNA here is from genome assembly GCA_954870605.1 of Acer campestre. Lineage (NCBI taxonomy): Eukaryota > Viridiplantae > Streptophyta > Magnoliopsida > Sapindales > Sapindaceae > Acer > Acer campestre. The sequence goes on from OX940807.1 coordinate 7,789,291, forward strand.
CACACCAAATTCGAACTGCACTCCTTGTTCTAAGGTAATTGTCAAATCCTTTATGATCTTGAGATTAAATGTTCTTCAATTACCTTGGGATTTATTCCTATATATGTGTATGTTCTTGATCATATGCTTTTAGGTTTGTAGGCTTCAATTAAAAGCTAATTTGATCTTAATTAGAATCTTGAATGTGAGTTAGGTTTTTCTAAACCTATGTTTTCACATGCATATGAGTTGTATTGTCATTAGCTTTGAATCTAGGAGTGTTTGTGCATTGATTATGAATATTCTAATGATTAATAATTCCTAGTTGTGCTATATGTCTTTGATTGAACATATTTGGAATTAGCACAATTTGTTGTATGTTTAGAGCATTGAATAGATTCACTTAATGGATTATTGAATATATGCTCTAATTGATTTCTAGAGAAGTTTGTAAATCTAATATCATTTCTCTAGCATTCTAGTTTTTATACTAAAGGCTTGAATATGTGCTTCATGAACATGTGTTTATCTCAAGCTTTAGTTGCATGAATCAAATCTAGGATTAAAGTATGTTTGGTGCATTGGCATATCTAGATTTCGGTTTTCATGTGTTTATGACCTAGACTAATTTTGTTGTGATCTTTGTTGACTAAGTCTAGTTCTACATGAAGTGTATATAATCTATACATTTCATATGTTCATGCATCATCTTGTGTGATAGCATATTTTGGTTTATAAATTAGAAAATCATACATTGTGTGCTCATTGTCTAATTCTAGGTTCCATAGCTCATATTGATCATATGTTCTATGTTGGCTATGTTTGCATTATTTGCATCACTTAGATCGCTTGCCTTGTAAAAGGTGAAAGTCTCATATTGGGGTGGATTCCTCAATAGTGAGAAAGAGAAGTCTTGGCAAGAGGCATGTGATCTCAAGTAGGACCAAGCAAGAGAAGACTTGGCAAGAGGTGTGTGGCCTCATGTAAGACCAAGCAAAAGGAGTCTTGGCAAGAGGTGTGTGGTCTCAAGTAAGACCAAGCAAGGGAAGTCTTGGCATGAGGCGTGTGACTTCTAGTAAGAGCAAGCATGTATACTTTCTAGAGGCATGCAATTTGTCTCGGATAGGAAGTAGGCAAGTTTCTCTCTAGTGGGAATAGGTAGGAGGGATATCTAGTGATACATGTGAATTGGTCACTTTTAAGGGTGTACTCTTATTTAATTAGTGAAAAATATTTTGCTGGTAGTTGTGGATTGAACCCATGGATGAATCCTATTCGGAGGTTTATCACGTTAAAAATATCGTTTTCTCTTTCCTTATCTCTTTGATATTTGTTGAATTAATATTTGTCTCTTGTATCTTCTGATATTCTATATCAAGTTGTAAAGCTCTACTTAATGAATTTACATTGTAATATTCAAAGTACAACTTGTGGAGTTTGCTTTGCATTGAACATACTTTTATATAAGATACATTGTCTCTTGTTGTATGTTGTGTAGACTAAGGGTGGTGAATCAAATATACATGTGATTATTGTTTTCTCATAACAATCATATTAAAGAATAATTTATATGCTCACCAAGGTTTTGACAAAAGCATTGAAAGAGTTTTAAAAATAGAGTGCCAACCTATTCACCCCCTCTAGGTTGTTTAGTATAAGCTTGTAGGTACATTCGATTGGTATCAGAACAGATCACTTAAAGTAATTAGTGTGATTCGGGATCTACAAGGTTATTTACTAACTATGGATAACAACCTTAAGTCTATCAATGTTTGTGTTGATTGTCCTTCTCTTGTTGTTGAAACAAAAAGGTCATGGGATTATCTTGAAGCTATTTGTAAATGTGGTTCTTTATTTCCTGCTTTGTATTTGTCTACTAACAATCTTGTTGATAAGCTTAAAGAGAATATTAGTGACAAAAGCGAAGATGGAAAGGAAAAAGATTCCTTGGAATGTAATGTTTATGTAGGCTACCTATGTGACACGACTTTGCATCAAGTAGAAGAGGATTTCTCGAAGGATAATCAAGCTAAACATGATTAATTGACTTTGCAACTCAATGAAGAGATTTGCAAATTAAAGACTACCAACTTTAACTTGATGGCAAGAGTTCAAACTCTTGAGAAAGAAAGAGATGAAGCATTAAAAGAAGTTGAAGTGAAGAATGAAGTGATCAAATGTCAAGAAAAGAAGATGGTTGAAGATGCTCTTATGTTAGAAAATTTAATGAGTGATTTTGCTAATAATTTGTTTTTCTTGAAGGAAACAATCGAAGGTAAGGAAGAGCAATTGGCAATCATGAAGGCCAAAGAGCTTGGTAATCTTCATGAAGATTCAAGTGACTTAAGCTTTGTAGATGAGCAAGTGGAGTCTCCTACAACTAAAGGCAAGTCATTAAGGAACAAAAGGATTTCAAAGGCCAATACTTCCAAGGTCAAGAGCAAAATCAAGATGAGTAAGGAGCCTTCACCGTTGGTAAACTCTCACCTAAATAACATCTCTAAATTTATCCTGGTTTGTCATTTTTACAGTATTGTAGGGCACATTAAACCAAGATGCTGTGAGTATATTAGACAATGAAAACCAGGGAATGAGATGCATGCTTGTCAGAAAAGAAAATATTCTTTGAATGTTTCTAAACATGAGTATTGCTTTGATGCTTTGTATGATGTGCACATTGTCAATAATATTGTAAAGAAACATACTAGGAAAGCTTGGGTTATAAAGTATGATGTGAAAAATGTTCAAGGTTATCTTTCTAAACATGTTTCTAATGATAACACTTTGAGTGTTGTACTTGATAATGATAATCACGTGAAGAAGAATGTCAAGAAGATTTGGGTAAAAAAGAGTGTTTCACATGATCATATGCATAGTCTTGATAATATCTTTGTTGATGGTAATAATGATGTGAATAACATGAGAAATATATTTATAGAGAAGATAGTTGATGATTTATCTTCTAGATATAATATTGACATGAGATATGATCATGATGATTTATGTGTTTGTGCTCCCAAGACCAAATGGGTCAAGGGTGAGTGCTCTTATCATTAGTGTAAGTTGCACATATGAGTTAGCTTTAAGATTAGTGTCTAGTTTTGAGTAACATAGCTAGCTAGCTTTGTTTCTCTATGACTTTGACATGAACTTAGCTATCTCACATATTTGCTATGATAGTCGAAATTTGTTGATTAATTTTTGAGAAGTTGTATATCATGAAATCTATATGGTGATGACTATGTTAAGACTTTTGGAGAAAGTCATTTTTATTTGTGTTTGAGTTGAAATGCTAAGTCTTTTGTCTCTTGGATCGACACACCAACAACTTGTTGTAATTAGGACAAACAAGCCAAGAGGGCTCATAAAAAGGACGAAGACTTTACATTTGATGAAAAATAGCTTGTGAAGATATCTCTATATCACATTGCTTACTTACTTGATTTTTCATCTTTCAACTCATTGTTTGCACCACCTCATGAAGCATGTCATTTTAGAGAACTAATATAGTGTTCTTATGGTTTTCATTCACATTTGCTCTTTTAAGATCTTTTGGTGATATTGTTCACATTAATCTCAATCATGATGTGTGATTTGTTTTTATGAATGTTGAGTGACATTTTTTTAAGAAATATGAACTTTATATTCTTTGAAAAACTACTCTCTTGAAAAGTAATGATCTTAAGTAAGTTTATTTGTATTGCTTTTTGATCATGTGCTTGTAAGCCATAAAACTTGGTTTCAAAAATGCACTTTGCTTCTCTTGTATGCTTAGTTGAGTAAGTTGAGTTTGATATATGTAAGTTATGGAAACACCTTGATGTCCTATGACTAGTACATTTAAAGATGACCTATGGTTGGTATCCATTTTGCTTCGGCAACTACATAGAACTCAACGAGCAAGCACCCTCATGAAAATAGCTACACACCTTGGTTATGCAGCCGCCCAATGTAGGAAAGGGCTACACAATTGCGATGAGTGAAAGCCATCATGAAGCATATTTGTTTATGTTAGAAAAATCAAGGAAGTGTTGAAAATTGAATCAATAAAAAAAATTCTTCGATTCAAGCCTAAAATAAAACAAAAAGGCTTATAGGATTATAGTTGAATAATCAAAATTGCTCGGATTGTCAAATAGAAATGGAATAATGAGCCACATACACACACATGCTCATATGTTGAAATCTATTCTCTTTAAAAGCAAAATTTTCGGATGATAATCGGTTTGACCTTTTTATGGAAAGGTTTAAGATGAATAGATGTTGATATTGTTTGCATGTTTAAGTTACTTCTTTTCATATACTTGAAGTAAAATCTTCACACACTCACTTTTGCTTATTTGGTATTTTGATACTCTTGCAATTTTTGAAGAAATATGAGAGAGATTGAAAATCTTGGTGTAACTCTCATCATTTGTGAAGCTTAAATCTATTAAAATTGCTTGATGATGTGATTGTGTGGATATTTTTGTGAGCAATTTTCTATCTTGATCTTAGATAGAACATTTATCAAGGGCAAGCATTACATGCTATATTTTGTTCTCTTTTATGATATGTTCATATGTTTCAAGTTGATATGTGTTGCATTTAGTATGTTATGATAAATCCTATTGATGCAATTTCATTCCTTGATATGCATATTGATTTTTCATAATGGTTATTTGCCTTTGTATTTTTGGTCACTAACTTGCTTTGATGTTTCCGCTCTTGTTTTTGGTTTGCTTTTGTGTTAGTGCACCTTTACAAGATATGGGGAGATCAAAAGTATCTAGTGTTGAAAATCCAACTAAACCCATAGGAAATCCAAAATACACAAAACCATCCTCCAAGAAATCCAAACCTACTAGGTTAAACCCTTAAGGTATAATGGGAACCAAAAAGCTTATTCTTGATAGAGGGATAGAGTTGTGTGATTGTGAAGGATCTTATGTTCACAAATCAATTGTTGATAGGCATTGGGATTCGTGGGTTGAAATGCTTGGTGGAGTAAATGAAAATATGGTTAGATAATTCTACCATGAATTCAAGCATTGCACATTCCATGAAAATGCTTTGGTGAACATTAGAGGTGTTGCCTTTAGATTGTCTTCGGATCACATCAATAAGTTCCATGGTCTTTCATGTGACATATCTTCGGAATTACTTGATATGGATGATATTGATGATCTAAATGAAATAGGAAGAATTCTATGTGATGACAACAAGTTTGAGTGGGGAAAGTGAGTTTATATTAGTCAAAATGAGTTGACCAAAGTTAGTGCCTTTTGACATTTGTTTGTTTGAGCAAATCTTGTTCCTTCAACTAATGCAACCGAGTTGAATAAGGAGAAGGTCAAGATAGTGTATGCTTTGGTTACCAACAAGCCTTTAAACCTAGGAGAGATTCTTATTGAACACATTGAGAGTATGGCTTGCACACTTAGAGTAGATAAGAAACTTCTTTTTGCGGGCTTTATTACTTATTTATGAATGGCACATGGAGTAAATAGAGTTGAGAAGAATGTGCTTCTCCTACCATTGGAGAAATTTTGTGAAAAACGTGTGGCATACATGTCATACAAAAATAAGGGTGGTAATGATACTTTGAACATTTTTGGAGAGATTCGAGAGTCAAGCAATGTGTCAAGCTCATCTTGTCTTCCGGATTAGGCCATTCAATTGAAGGAAGAGCTTATGGAATCTAGGAAGGAGATAATGGAGTTAAAAGCAAGAGTCAAGTGCTTGGAGTAAGGCAACTCTTCAAGTAAGGCTTCAAACTCCATATGTTATGTGAGATCATCAAACCGAACAACGTTCTTTGTTTTCTCATAACAATCATATTAAAGGTTAATTTGTATGCTCACCAAGGTTTTGACAAAAGCAACGAAAGAGTTTTAAAAATAGAGTGTCAACCTATCCCCCCCCCAGGTTGTTTAGTATAACCTATAGGAACATTCATAGACAAAACACAAAATGCTTAACTAGGAATAAAGATACAATCAATAAATCCTAATTATCAATGTCTAAATGTAAACCATAAAGACTTAGTTAGATGTTATTAATGACATACAATCCTAGCTATCAAACAATGCCTACATGACCATACATGTGGATTCAATTAGAAGTGTAGAGAATTCTAACAACTTAATTGTCAATCAAATAACCATGAATATTCAAGAGAGTTTAACTAGATAAATAAACATAAATCTATCAACCTAGTTATCAAACAATCTCACAAGAATATTCAAAGCTTAGCTATTTAGGGAAAAATCAATCTAATCTTGCAAGCTATCACAAACAAACCCAATCATTCTATCAAGACTCATAAATATATGCAACAAAGAGAGTCAAGGTATTTAATCAAGCAATAAATACCTAATCTAGAGTAAGTACAACAATAAATGAGATTTAATGTAGTTGTAACTTACCTAGTCATGAAACCATAAAAACCCATGTTCAAATGATGATGGATGATGATAGATGCACATGGTTTTTGGGTTTAGAGAGTTAAATAACAACTCATGGAGCTTCTCTCTCTAGTGGAACTCTTCCTCTTTGTAAAATATGATTGTGTGAGCTCCAAAACGAATGGGGAAGAAGATAGGGTTTATAAAGGAACCCTAAATGAAACAATGTCGTTTTGGCAGATAGTGATATGAACCTCACCAAGAGTAGTGAGACCCAGAACCAAGATATGGCAACGAAGGATCGTTTTCTAATTCAAGTTTATAAAAATAAAGAAAATAAAAGGACCGCGACCCATTATCTATATGGAGATAAGAACCAACGGTATCAAGAAGGTTGTAGACGCCACACTCAAGAACAAGAAGAAGGTGAGTGATAAGTCAAGTTTGAACGCCACAAGGTATAAACCTTGATAAGTTCATAGTTCAATGAAGAACCAAGAGAAAACGTTCTCTCAAATAATATTATTCCATTCCAAGTTTTTTTTTGAATAATACATCAATGAATCCCTTAAATACTAAACTATCTAAGACCTAAAAGGGAACAAAATACTAAATACTAAACTAAAATTGAATCTTCTCTAACCCTAACTTGTACCACACACAAGTATGCTGAAATTAGGACTCCTCCAACCACATGGAATTAAGCTGAAATTCGGACTCCTCAACTCAAGTCTTCGCGCAACAATCTAGATGTCTAAATTCGGGCTTTTTGTGATCTGTTACGGAGGACGAAGTCTTCATAACATCTGTAGGGCTCGTCTTGGGCTTTCCGAAAACATATTATAATAGACGATCCGACTCCATATGCCTTCTATAGAGTTACACGAAGTTCTGCTTGGCGTCCAGCTCTTGTCCAGCTCAAGTCTGCGCGTAATAAGATAGATGGCTGTTTTTGGGCCTGTTGCGATCTGTTATGGATGACGGAGTCTTCATAACATCTGTAGGTCTTGTCTTGGGCTTTCCAGAAACATATTATAGTAGATAGTCCGACCTCATATGCCCCCTGTAGAGGTCTACAAAGTTTAGCCCGGATTTGGTCTTCATGTGGGCCGAACTTGTACTTCAGCAACTCAGAATCAATTATCATTAAATGCTTCTTTGATCCTCTTGACCCTTGCAATTGGCCCAACTGGAACATGCAATTGAGCCTTTGGTGATGCTTCTTGATTCTCATCATTCCCCCTCTCTTCAAAAGGATTCGTCCTCGAATCTTCACCGTAATGTTGTTGATTGCCTGCGACACTTCATCAAAGTCCTGCAAAAGAGAAACAAGAACACTAGGCCAAGAAGTTGGCTGATTTGAAAACAAGACCTTTTTGATCTCACTTTTTTTTGCATAGAAGTTCACTTGTTGTCTTTTTTTTTTGTTTCTCATCAGCCGAGATTTCTTTTTTTGTTGTTTCAATCTCTCTTTCTTTTGTCTCTCTTTCTTTTGAACTCTCACTCTCCTTTTTTTCATCTTTTCTTTCTTTTAATCTCACTTGATCTTCATAAACTTGTATTGGGGTTAAGGGTACAAGAGTGATTCGCTTTTTATTGAGTACAAAGGAGTATCTATTTGTGTAACCATCATGAGTTACACGCCTATCAAACTGCCACGGTCGCCCCAAAAGGATATGGCTCGCATGCATTGGTACCACATCACACAAGACTTCATCTTTGTACTTTCCAATGGAAAAAGACACCAACACCTGTTTAGTCACCTTGATTTCTTCACTATCATTCAACCATTGTAGCTTATAAGGTTTTGGGTGCTTTAAAGTGGCCAAATTTAGTTTTTCCACCAAACTAGTGCTAGCCAAATTAGTACAACTTCCCCCATCAATTATCATACTACATACCTTATCATTAACATGGCATCGGGTGTGAAAGACATTGTCACGTTGTACCTCATCATCTTCCTTTACTTGAGCACTAAGAGTTCTTCTTGCGACCAAAATCTCTCCATCTTTGTGATCTTTGGAAGGTTCGGCCTTGGCATTGAAACTAGGTTGGTCATCCCTCTCGTTCCAATTCGGTTCCCATAATGAAGAAGAACCCGAATGTTGCCCAACTCGTGTGGTACCCTTCCTCTTCGATTGTTGATCCAACCTCATCTCCAACTGATCAAACTTTTGATCAAAGAACTTTAAAAAAAGTTTGAGATCATACTTTTCTGGTGCATCATCAGACATTTTTTTTTCTTTAACCTGCGAAAACAAATTGGTAAGCCTCACAAACACTCCCTCACGTGTTTACTCTCAATAATGAAGGCACTCACACTCGTGTTTCACTCAATTTCAGCTGTTAACCTCTGATGAGCTCGCACTCTCTTGCCTTTTTTCACACTTCGTTCACTTTTTTTTTTTTTTTGATCTAATGAAATAAAAAGAAATAGGAAAAAAAAAAAGATATATCAAACCTGATTTAGAAGCCTAAGCTCTGATACCAACTGATATGAACCTCACCAAGAGTAGTGAGACTCGGAACCAAGATATGGCAACGAAGGATCGTTTTCTAATTCAAGTTTATAAAAATAAAGAAAATAAAAGGACCGCGACCCATTATCTATATGGAGATAAGAACCAACGGTATCAAGAAGGTTGTAGACGCCACACTCAAGAACAAGAAGAAGGTGAGTGATAAGTCAAGTTTGAACGCCACAAGATATAAACCTTGATAAGTTCATAGTTCAATGAATAACCAAGAGAAAACGTTCTCTCAAATAATATTATTCCATTCCAAGTTTTTTTTTGAATAATACATCAATGAGTCCCTTAAATACTAAACTATCTAAGACCTAAAAGGGAACAAAATACTAAATACTAAACTAAAATTGAATCTTCTTTAACCCTAACTTGTACCACACACAAGTATGCTGAAATTAGGACTCCTCCAACCACATGGAATTAAGCTGAAATTCGGACTCCTCAGCTCAAGTCTTCGCGCAACAATCTAGATGTCTAAATTTGGGCTTTTTGTGATCTGTTATGGAGGACGAAGTCTTCATAACATCTGTAGGGATCGTCTTGGGCTTTCCGAAAACATATTATAATAGACGATCCGACTCCATATGCCTTCTGTAGAGGCCCACGAAGTTCTACTTGGCGTCCAGCTCTTGTCCAGCTCAAGTCTGCGCGTAATAAGATAGATGTCTGTTTTTGGGCCTGTTGCGATCTGTTATGGATGACGGAGTCTTCATAACATCTGTAGGGCTCGTCTTGGGCTTTCCAGAAACATATTATAATAGATAGTCCGACCTCATATGCCCCCTGTAGAGGTCTACAAAGTTTAGCCCGGATTTGGTCTTCATGTGGGCCGAACTTGTACTTCAGCAACTCAGAATCAATTATCATTAAATGCTTCTTTGATCCTCTTGACCCTTGCAATTGGCCCAACTGGAACATGCAATTGAGCCTTTGGTGATGCTTCTTGATTCTCATCAGATAGCTTCTAGGTCGCTTTCTTCTCAGGAATAAAAAATGCGACAACAAAACAACTCCAAATTCGAACGACCCAAAACATAAACAAACGACATCGAAACCTTTTGTATGTGTTAGGTTTTAGGTTTTTCCTGGCATATATTCCATATTAAAATGATGTTTTTCTTGTATTGGTTAGTGGTCTTAGAAATGGTGATTCAAAGCTTCAAAGAAAGACTTGGCCACAATTCATACAAGATGGTGTCTTGAAAAGGGAAAAAGCTACATTGCTCATCAAATGTAATATTAACCTCATTCCTCTTACAAGGATTAGGCACACACACACATGGCATTCATTTATGTCCCTGCATAGTTGTACACCATTTGTATAACACATTCACACACTTGACAAAGTATGCACATGCATTAGTTTCAAATTGATAAACATTGTGAAATTGCATGTTATAGGACTATCTCTAGGAAATTGCATACTAGTGTGAATTTGTGTTTATTTATTTTTGTTTTATTGTCTTTAGACTTGAACATAATATACAAGTAAATTATAATGAATGGAATCTAATTAATTAGAATGAATAGAACACATAAGAGATTCATTACAAGCTAAGCTAAACCCACAACCAATTGATCCTCAAATCTATCCCCTAGATTAGGGGTTTAGTTACACATATTTGCAATAAATGAAAAGAAGTAAATGATAAGGAAATAACCCTTGGGTCACCTTCTTTAAGCTTGATCCTTCTTCTCCTCTATGCTCCTAGATGCAAGGAATGGAGGTTGAGGAAATGTCTTGGAATGTGGGTGTTTTGGTGGAAAGTTACTAAGGATTTTGGTGGAGAAATGGTGGGATGAGGAATGATGTAGTGAAGTAATCAAGGTTTTGTGTTGAGGGTTGGATGGATTAGATGAGTTCAAGGAGAGAAATGGAGGATAAGGTATGGTGTGCCATGGATGCTTGAGCTAGATCTTAGATTTGTTCACTCTATTTCTTATCTGATTTTGTGATGCTTTTGAAGATGGAGGGACGATCTATTTATATGCACTCTTGGACATGTACTGATAACTGCTTGATTCGCTGAGGTGGAGCCTTGGTCGCTATTTGGTCGCTATGGCGACCCTGGTGTGTAAAACGGTTATAAGAGAAGGTCGCCATGAAAACCATCTTTCTCGCTATTTGGCAAGTGGCGACCATGAGTGTTTTGTGTAGAGGTCGCCACTTGCACCTCTAGGTCGCCATGGCGACCATAAGTGGCGACCATGCAAAAGTGAGGAGGTCGCCATGGCAACCCTAAGTGGCGACCATGCCTTGAGTGCACTAGGTCGCCATTTGCAAGGGAGGTCGCCATGGCGACCCCAAATGGCGACCTCACCTGGTTGATTTGTGGACTTTCTGTCGCCATGGCGCCCAAGTGGTGACTTTCTGATGTCTTTGGAGAATCCTCTGTCGCCATGGCGCTCATGTAGCGACCTTTTGTGTCCAAGTGGCGAAAATGCCCTGTTCCTTCCCATTTGTGAGATATTTTCGCACAAGTCCTCCACCTTCATCTCAATTGCTTTTGAAACCTAATAAAACCTGAAACACTCAATTTAACAACATTAAACACGGGGAAATGCCTGAGAATCAAGCAAAAAGAATCGGAAATGAGGGCCAAAATCATACCAATTTTGGCTTGATCAAATACCCCCAAACCAATCTTTTGCTAGTCCTCGAGCAAAAACAATAACAAGCAAACCCCCAAAAACATGCATAGAGATATTTCAAAGGTTATTACTTCAAATGATCAATGTGCGAAGCCAAAATGAAGAGATTAAAACAGTTATGCCATGGTGAGGATTTAAACATGCAAGAGCATGTACAGTTAGGATTAAAAACGTGCCACCTTAGACATAATTGTACGCAATGCGATCTTACATTCAAAATGCCAAAGCTTCAAAGCAAAGGTGCTATTAGTTTAGAATGTAATTCGCTTTGATACTAAACCTCACCGGATTCTCTCTTCTTTTCTCCAAGACTCCTAGGTTCACTCAATATTGTACATGTGCAATATGCGTTCATGTTATGGTAACAAATTGATTGCACATGCTCATCATTAAAACGCAATCTCCTGAAAAGTGATCTCATGAATGGAATTGCAAGCCATGAATTAGAAAGAACATGCATCAACCAAATTGTACAAAATGGACAATCCTAAAGATCATGAAGGTCTTTTCTTTGGTTGTAATGGGGCCTAAGGTTATGGTGAAACAAAGAGTGGAAAAATGGATATCAAGGAACCTAATGATTACATTAAGGCATACATTCTAATTCTTTAAGTTCCATTAGATTCACACATATTGTTCACACTTCAAGGTGTCTAGGCTCACAATTAAACATGTGTATGCTACTCCTATTTTCAACTTGAGTAGTTCAATTACTTCTCTTTCTTTTCTAGGCCATTTGTGCCTAATTTCTTGATTCTCTTTTTCTTTGCTTTTCTTTGCTTGCCAATTCTTTTCTTTTCATGCTTTTCATCATTTTTTTTTATTTTCTTTTCTTTTCTCATTCTTCACAAGCTTTTGTTTTTTTTTCCACTTTCAAACATCTCTTGCTTTGCAAGACTCTTACACACATTCACATGCCTAGGTACACACCTTACATTTATAAATTCAAAATTTTACATTGATTTCCTAAGCCTTAGTGAATCATTTGGTCAAGGTAGGTCAATTATTATAAGGCTATAAGGTTCATGTAGATGTGGTTCATGAAAGAAAAGCTTCAAATGTGTTTGGCTTCAAAGGGGCTTGGGAGCACACATATTCAAATTGGTTGGAATTGTTTAGGCCAAAGAGGTTTTCACATGCATCGCCTAAAATCATTTCTAAAGATTTGTCCACTAAGCAAAATAAGGCATCCACAAGCAGACCATAATATTCTATGGCAAACAACATTTAGTGCAAATGAGACCAAAACATGCTTGTATGAGTGTTTGAGAATGAGTGTTTAAAGAGTGAATGTTTACAACTCAACGTATGCTTTTTTAAAGGCTGTGTTTGTGATCCTCACGGGAATCTCCACTATTAATTCTTAGCCTTCAAGCAAATTTGATCATTCACTCAACATTAAGAGAAAAAAGATTAACGCATTTTGTTCAATGACACCCTAAGTGGCATGGTGTTAATCTAAACCAAACACTCTCAAACATGCACAATTCCTCACTACATCATGTAAAGAACAATCTCCACAAGCAAAGCATGCTCAAATATGGCAATATCGCAAAAATTTTCGAAAAATTTGGCACACAATTCTTTTGAAAACCAAGCATCATGGCGTTGCGCAAAAGTACCCCCAAACCTAAATTTGACATTGTCCTCAATGTTCAAGGGTGGTAAAAATAAAGACAACAAGCGCAACCCAATAAGTTTCAAACAATAATCCAACAAGCAAAAGCAAAAACAAAATATTCCAATAATCCGGCATATTGCCCTCCAAATCAATCATACACAAAATCCCAACAACACATATAACAATAAAGCACAAATGTCCTAAATCCACTACCAAAATCCAATTCACACCCTTATTCTATGCGGACGCAAAATAAAGGCAACAATGAAAAATATAGATCAAAAGGAAAAAGAAATGCGAATAAGCATAAATCAACAAAAATATCCAACAATATAATCCAAAAGTAAAAACATAAAACTAGCAATGTCCCAATAAAGTGATAGAAAATGCAAATGATGGAAAGATAAAATAAATCCTAGGAATGCTAGTAGGCCAACTACTCTGAATCATCCTCCTCATCCTGCTCTACTCTACCCTTCCCTTTCGGGTCCTTCATTCTCTGCTCCCTAGCTAATGCTGCTCTCCTAGACTGCTCCTCTCTCCATTTCCTCTGTGCGGCTGCCTCATCAATAGGAGGACCTCCCACATAACGGGGCCCCTAATCAGTCAAGGAACGGGCCATGGCCTCCTCCAACTGTGCTGCCTCCTTGACAGCAGACTGTGCAGTCTGAAATACGAAGTCAGGCTCCTCTGTGCTATGTCCTGAAGGTGCAGTGGGGGTAGGTGGAATCACTGTAGTAGGCTTCTTCAGCCTCCTGACATATGAGGTGAGCCTTAGATCATGGCGGAGGTCTGTAAAACCTGTGATCACTGTCTCACTCAAATCCTGAATTAGGTTTTCCAACCTCAGCTGCCTGTCCTCTAAGGCCTTCTGCCTTCCTTCAATATCAAGTTTATTAGCATGAAGGATATCAAAATCACCAGTCTGAGTCTCCCTAATGCGCTGTACACCATTTAGAATCCGAAGACCTAACGGCTGCCCATGATCATCACAAATAGGAATCTCCTCCTCCTCATCATCATCGTCCTCCTCAGGGATCACTCTCTCGAATTCTTCCTTAACACTAGTGCCAGCTCTGAACTCCGCACTCTCCTACGTTTCCCACCAGTAGGTATCTCCCCACGCTTAATCATCAAACGTCCCCAGGTGGTCAAGTCCATATCTGACATGGGGGGCTTAAGTATGTCGCCGGAGATATCTACACCCGCCAACTTGCAGGCCTCTGTGATCAAACAAGGGAAAGGGAGGATATCTGTCTCTGATTCATTCCTCCCAATCCGCTGAATCTCCATCTTCATGATAATTCCCACATCAATAGGCTGCCTCTCACTAATACTGTGTAGAATCCTGGCTGCCTCAAATGGAACAGTGGACCTGTGGGAAACCGGCCTAAGGGAAGAGGTGAGGAAAATGTGCCAAAAGGCGTGCTCAATCTTCAAGTTTGACTGCCTGAGAGGGAACCTCTTCGCCATCCATATGGTCATAGGAGTGATGGTCATAGTGTTAGCAAATTCCACCAAATTCTTCACATACAAAGGATTTGTGGTGATTCCTTCCACCATCCTCTCACGTAACCCCTCAATTTCCAATAATGTCGTCCCAAAATAGATGTTAATGTCTGGTGCGTTCAAGTACACGGGAACCCCTCTCACTAGAATGGGACCACCCCTCATATACTCCCCCGGATTCATCCCCCCATAGAATTCTTTCACCAAACTCTCACTGTAATGTGGTGGAGTAGCTGTTAATCCTCGCCATCCCATGTCATTCACTGTTGTTGGGACAGGGGTATCCCTCAAATTCTCCAAATCAATGCCCCTCTCAGGCCACATTTTCTTCTCAGCAAATGTCTCCAATCTTTCATCAAAATTCCTATTTAGTTTGCATTCAGGGACCACTCTCCTCTTAGGAGTGGGGGTCTTGCTACCCTTGCCCCCCTTGCTTGGCAATTTCATCTTCAGAGCCATTTTTCACACTCAAATTCGGACTAAGCTTTCTGATAGAAATCCGGCAGCACAACGGCACTTCAATAACAATCCAGCACTCACCAAGTGCACCACAATCAACCAAAACCACTTCAACACTATCACAATCACTTCTGTATGAATCAAACCACACAAAAATCCAATCCTAAGCACTAATTACTTCAAATCAAACTCAAAACCACCCTTAGTGATTCTAGATGCAATGTAGGAAGGATTTGATCAAAGGAATTGAAGAACTAGAGTGATTGCTTACCGGATTTGGAGATTACGAGCGTGCCACGGCTTTGGAATTGAGAGAATTTGAGAAGAGAGAGCTTTTGTTTGTGTAGCGTTATGTTTTGAGCAGCAAATTTATAAGTGAACGCCCTATGTCGCCATTTGTGACTCTCGGTCGCCATGGCGACCAAATGGAGACCAAGAAGGATTTTTCAAGTTTGCATGTGGTCGCCATTTGCACAAGTAAGGTCGCTATGGCGACCAAATGGTGACCATACCTGATATGTAAAGGTCGCCATTTGCAACATGTGGTCGCCATGGCGACCATGTAAGTGGCGACCTCTGTATTCTTCTTGTAAGTGAGGTCGCCACTTGCGTGCAAATAGCGACCAAATGGCGACCCTTACTTGAGGTCCTCTTCTGAATGTATTTTCATCACCTGCAATGAAACAAAATCCACAAATAAGCTCATATTTCAAACCATTATCAAGAACAGGACACTTATTCAGAAAAACAAAACAAACCAAAAGAAATACACACAAAATGCAAAAAGTAAAACACAAAGATTTTTATTCTTGGCATGAAATGTAAAAACCAAATGTAACTCCTGCTACCGCATCCTATCATGCGAAATGGAATCATGATGCTCGTCACCCAAATCAACCACATTATAACTCATTTTCTTTTTGACTACCCAAATTGGACCCATAGACTCATCCCGGCTTTGATCTACCAAATCCTTCCTAACCCAAATTTTCTTTACATGGTTAGATCTCATTCTAGGTCTATTTTTCTCATGGTTAACATGCCTCAAAAATTCAAAGCTCCTAGACTTTACATGACCCCTTTTATGATAAAAATAACAAGTTAAAGGATATGAAGGAAATCTTCCCTTTTGCATAGGAGGTTTAGGCCTTGAGGGACCATTCTTGGTGAGTTCCTTGATGGCTTGATCCATCCGATCTATCTCCACCAAATAATCGCACTCCTTCACCTTAGCAACCTTCAATGACATCTCCCTCTTGCTCAATTCCTCCTTCAACTCCTCAATTGCCTTGTTATGGGCATCTACACTCATGAGGGTCTTTCTCATCTTTCTTGAGGACTCTTCCTCAAATTCTTCGGTGAGTTTAGCCAAATCCCCAAGCTCTTTTACCGTCACCTCATTCTCCATGGTGAGAGCCACATTTATCTTTTTGAGTTTATGGTTCCGTCTTGCTAAATCATCAAGCTTCTTCTCTAAGGCATCTTTCTCCGCCTTAAGAACCTCCACTTCAAGCATGAGCTCTTGGTTTGAATTCTTGAGCCCTTCAATCTCAGAGTCACCAATGCTCTCAACTTCGTCCTCTTGGCTACTCTTTTCAAACAATTGCACCAATTCACAAACTTTTCCCCCCGTTGACCTTGGTGGTTGCACCTCAACCACATAGCAACTCTCAATGCTTTTTAGGTCATCATTGCATATGGTTATGTCAATCTCAAGTTCTTTCTCAAATGCATGCATACAAACTTTCCTCTTGCAAACATCGATCTTCATTTGAGCGGTAGCCATGAATGGTCTACCAAGGAGAACTTGCCACTCCCTAACATCTTTTGACTTGTCACCAATGTCAAGAACTACAAAATCCGTTAACACCACTACTCCTTCAATGACAATTGGGACATCCTTTATTTCACCACTCGATGAAAGTGAGGTTTGATCCGCTAGCATAAGCTTCTTCCCGGTTGGCTTCAATCCTACCAAACCCAACTTCACATAAGTAGATAGGGGCATCATACTCACACTTGCTCCTAAATCTAGTACTCCTTTAAGCACTCCACTCTCTCCTATTGATATAGGAATCACAAAACTATCCAGATCTTCCACTTTCCGAACATATGTTTCTTCAAACAACATAGCTTCATCCCTAGCTCCATCCTTCTTGACAAAGTTTCCCTCCTTAGCTTGCTCGGTGTGGCTTGGAAACTTCCCCTTTTCTTGCTTTTGTAGGGCTTCGGCAATTTGCCCCATTTGGGTCTCCAATTTCCCGAAAGACGCTTCGAGGTTGCCAAACCTTTGGCCACTAGCTTGCATGAAACTTGTCAAGGTATTCTCGGCTCTTTGGAAACCTTGCATCATACCTCTCATCTCTTCATCAATGTTTTGGTGAGGTTGATACGAGCTAGATTAAGCATTGTTGTTGTTGTTCCATTGGTTTCCTCCCCATTGGTTTCCTCCTTGGGGAAATCCTCCTTGTGGTAATCCTCCTTGTGTTTGATTTTGACGGTAACCCCCTTGTGAGCTACCTCCTTGGTTGTACACCCCTTGTTGTTGACTTCCTTGTTGTTGATTTCTTGGTGGTGGGTTTAAAATGTTGTTGTTGTTTGACCAAGAGAGGTTTGGGTGATTCCTCCATAGTTGAGCATGGTTGTTGAAATATGAGTTGTTTCCTTGTCCTTGTAATCCCATAGCTTGAACCTCCTCTTGCTTTTGACCTTGAAAAGTGTCCTCAAACCCTTCGTTCTCATTGAATTGCCCGCTAGAGCATCCTTCTTGCCTTCCTAGCAACTTCACTCCCGCTTTCGGAAATCCCATACTCTCTATATGAGAAGTCAAGGTCTCCACCTTCGTGTTGATCCTCGAGATTTCGATGGTGGCTTTCGTACTAGCATTTACATCAAACTACCCACCTCGAATACTGTTGGCATTCCTTTGCTGAGAGTTTTGTGCCAACATCTCATAGATGTCATATATCTCTGAAGCGGTCTTGGTGTCATATGAACCTCCACAAGCATTATCCACCAACACTTGGGAGAACCGAGTTAAACCTCCTTGGAAACAAGACACCTTGTATTCCTCAGTGAACATGTGAGGAGGGCATTGGGCCACAAGGCGTTGATACCTCTCCCATGACTCATGAAATAGCTCCCCCTCACTCTCATAAAAATCTGTTATCTTCACCTTTAACTCCTTTGCTTTCCTAGCCGGAAAGAATCTGTTGAAAAACACTTTGCAAATTTGACCCCAACTTGTCAATGATCCCGGCCTAAGCCCCATGAGCAATGTCATAGCCGCATCCTTCATACAATACTGGAAGCAATGCATTTGCAACTGTTCGTGCATGAGACGCATGATGGGGAAGGTCTCAATAATAGCACTGTACTCCTTCATGAACTGAAGGCAGTCTTCATTCAACTTCCCATGAAATGACAGCAAGAGGTTGACGTGCATTATCCTCAACTCATAACCCCTAGCAACCGGGCCTAGCACGATCGGCGATGGTTGGTTCCCGATATCCGGCAAGGCATACTCACCCATGGTCATCCTTTGACCACGGTTGGTTTGAGTCTCTTCCGTCATCTCCTCTCTAAAAGGAGCTTCGTCCTCCCTACCATGTTGTTGTCCTTCGGTACTCATAACTTGACTTGGAATTGGTTCGAACTCTCTCACGCGGCTAGTGCCTTCTAGTGGGGGATGAACACCTCTACCTAGAGATCTCCTACCGTGCATAAAACTAAGCACCTGAAAGAGGAATAAATAAAGAGATACAAGGAAAGAAAAAAAGTAAAAACAGCACTATGAACAAGTCAATAACGACAAAACAAAATACTAAACTAACAATCTACAAAATACCAACAAAATGTGAAGAAAAGTCAATCTATGTAATCAACGCTACCATTCCCCGGCAGCGGCGCCATTTTTTGATGAGGTCGTTTGTGTACTCAACAAAATAGTAATAATATAGATTATGATTGATTCTTGAAAACTCTTTTTAAGCCACTTAATCCTTTTAAAATGTGATTGGATAGCAAAATAGTGAGCAAGTTCGTTCCACATGGAATGGAGTGTTAATTAGATAAATTGACTAATCTTAGAGCAATAAGGTAAATCATATTGTTTGATAGATGTGTGGTTTCTAAAACCACAAATGCTAACTACTCAAATGAAAATACACAAAATATGTTATGAAAAATAGAATACTCAACACCTTGATAAGAATTGTGATAAAATCAATTAATGAGATAGCTAGGGAATAGATCGATTAACAATTGAAAGTGGGTAAGCTAACTAGCTTCATTAATGTACCAATCTCATTATGTTAACCACTTAGAGGCTTAGATTAGTGGGATTGATATACCCACCACTAATCTATCCTATCCAATGGGTTCTTAATCACACAAGGATTGTCAATCCACATATGAATATATAACAAATTACTCCACTTAAGATAGCAATCAACAAGTGATATACAAGTCAATTATAATGAATGGAATCTAATTAATTAGAATGAATAGAACACATAAGAGATTCATTACAAGCTAAGCTAAACCCACAACCAATTGATCCTCAAATCTATCCCCTAGATTAGGGGTTTAGTTACACATATTTGCAATAAATGAAAAGAAGTAAATGATAAGGAAATAACCCTTGGGTCACCTTCTTTAAGCTTGATCCTTCTTCTCCTCTATGCTCCTAGATGCAAGGAATGGAGGTTGAGGAAATGTCTTGGAATGTGGGTGTTTTGGTGGAAAGTTACTAAGGATTTTGGTGGAGAAATGGTGGGATGAGGAATAATGTAGTGAAGTAATCAAGGTTTTGTGTTGAGGGTTGGATGGATTAGATGAGTTCAAGGAGAGAAATGGAGGATGAGGTATGGTGTGCCATGGATGCTTGAGCTAGATCTCAGATTTGTTCACTCTATTTCTTATCTGATTTTGCGATGCTTTTGAAGATGGAGGGACGATCTATTTATATGCACTCTTGGACATGTACTGATAACTGCTTGATTCGCTGAGGTGGAGCCTTGGTCGTTATTTGGTCGCTATGGCGACCCTGGTGCGTAAAACGGTTAGAAGAGAAGGTCGCCATGAAAACCATCTTTCTCGCTATTTGGCAAGTGGCGACCATGAGTGTTTTGTGTAGAGGTTGCCACTTGCAGCGACCCTACAAAAGTGAGGAGGTCGCCACTTGCAACATCAAGGTCGCCATGGCGACCCTAAGTGGCGACCATGCCTTGAGTGCACTAGGTCGCCATTTGCAAGGGAGGTCGCCATGGCGACCCCAAATGGCGACCTCACCTGGTTGATTTGTGGACTTTCTGTCGCCATGACGCTCAAGTGGCGCCCAAGTGGCGACCTTCTGATGTCTTTGGAGAATCCTCTGTCGCCATGGCGCTCATGTAGCGACCTTTTATGTCCAAGTGGCGAAAATGCCCTGTTCCTTCCAAATTGTGAGATATTTTCGCACAAGTCCTCCACCTTCATCTCAATTGCTTCTGAAACCTAATAAAATCTGAAACACTCAGTTTAACAACATTAAACACGGGGAAATGCCCGAGAATCAAGCAAAAAGAATCGGAAATGAGGGCCAAAATCATACCAATTTTGGCTTGATCAGTCGCCATTTGGGGGTCGCCATAGCGACCCACCTTTGCAAATGGCGACCTCACAAGTTTAGTCAGGGTTGCCATATATGGTCGCCATAGCGACCTTCTCATGCAAATGGTGACCTCACCACGAATTGCTCATGGTCGCCACTTGCTATATGGTGAAAAAGATGATGTTCATGGTGACCTTTGTATCTAACCGTTTTACGTACCAGGGTCGCTATAGCGACAAAATGATGAACTTTGTGCCACATCAGCGAATCAAGCAGTTATCAGTACATGTCCAAGAGTGTGTATATATATAGTGGCCTTTCATCTTCAGCAAAGGGATCCCATCTTAGAGAGCACGAAAATCCTCTCATTGAGATCTAGATTTCTCATCCATGGCTCATCATTCCTCATCCTCCATTTCTCTACTTGTACTCATCTAATTCCATCCAAACCTCAACACCAAACCTTGACTACTTCCCTAAATCATTTCTCTCCTACCATTTCTCCACCCAAATTCCTTTGTCACTTTCCACTAAACATTCACACTTCAAGACACATCCTCTACTTCCATTCTTTGCATTTAGGAGCATAAAGGAAAATAATGATCAAGCTTAAAGAAGGAGGCCCAAGGGTGATTTCCTTACTATTTACTTCCTTTCATTTATTGCTAATATGTGTAACTAAACCCCTAATCTAGGGGATAGACTTGAGGATCATTTGGTTGTGGGTATTAGCCTTAGCTTTGTAATGAATCTCTTATGTGTTCTATTCATTCAAATCATTATATTCTATTCATTATGTAATTGACTTGTATATCCACTTGTTAATTGCAATCTTGATTAGAGTAATATGTTATATATTCATATTTGGATTGACACTCCTTGTGTGATTAAGAACCCATTGAATATAATAGATTGGTGGTGGGTATATCAACCCCACTAATCTAAGCCTTAAGTGGTTGACATAGAGAGATTGGTACATTAAAGTGGCTATAAGGCATTACCCACACTCAATTGCTAATCAATCTATTCCCTAGCAATCATATTAATTGTTTTCATCATTATTTTTATCAAGGTTGTTGAGTATTCTATTTTTCATATCACTTTTGCATTTTCAATTTAGTAGTTAACATTGGTGGTTTTTGAAACCACACATCTATCAAACATCATGATTTATTTTACTTGTCTAAGATTAGTCAATCTATATAATTAGCACTCCATATCCCTGTGGAACGAACTTGCTTACCATTTGCTATAAAATCACACTTTAAAGGATTTAAATGGCTTAAAAGGGTTTTCAAAGATCAAACAAAATTATATCATTTTTGTGAGTGCACGACGGCTCATCAAAAATTGGCGCCGCTGCTGGGGAATGGTAGCGTTGATTACATAGATCGACTTCTCTTTTTAGTGTGCATTTTCTTTAGTTGCTCATATTGTCAAGTGGTGTTAAATTGTAGGCTTCATTGGAATTCTTTACGTGGTAGTGTGGTGTTGTGCGAATTTCAGGAAATGGATTCTCTTGCGGAACAAATGGCAAATTTCAATAGAGAAATGACGACATTCGCCACAAAGACCTCAAGGGGAGTGGAGAGACAAGTAAGAGAGCATGAGGAGGTGGAATTCCATGAAAAAGGTATAGAAGATGAGATGAGACGAAACCTTCAAGAAACACAAGCAACCTATGAGAAACTTTTTAATGGATTTATGGACGCCAGTCAAAGTCGGTTCTTAAAGCTAGAGGAATCAATTGGTAGACTTGAAGGGCACGTAGGAAGGATTGCGGATAAGGTGTTAAGTGGAGAGGCGGTAGGCTCAAGTGACTCTCTCAATTTTGGTAGTGCAAGAGCCATTTTGAGAAGCGGTAAAATAGTGAATAATGGAAGAAATGAGGGGATCACTATTGTTAACAAAAACTCACCTGTAGAAGGTAACGATTGAAAATAAATATAAACGAATCCTAATATAATCTAGAGGGGGGGGGGGGGGGTGAATAGATTTTAATCCATTTTTACCAATTTTCGAGATTAATCAAGATTACAAAATAAACCCCAACTAGTCAACAAATGAAATCAAGTGTAGAGAATGCGGAAAGTAAATAACACATGATTTTTACGTGGAAACCCACACGGGGAAAAACCATGGGCTGTTTAGTGCGCCACACTAGAACCTCAATCCACTACTTGCAAATACGATTACAATCTAGGTTGACCGCATCACACCTAAGATTACTAATCCGTCTTTGCTACCCACGGGCCTTTAGAAGTGAACCTAGTTCATGCTTGCAAACTACCAACAAGGCAAATACAAGACTTGACTCTAAATGAAGAGATAAAACAACCTAGTGTGAATATGTGCAATATTCAAGATGCTCAAAATGCAAGGTTAGACATTTTAGCTTATCTAGGCATGGATGAACATGTTAGACATTCCTAGATATCATCTTACTAAGTGGCATGCATAAAACATAACAAAATAGACAAACAAAGTCCTATATGCAATATCTACCACAATACAACTCACAAAACACAATAACACAATCTTGAACCTAAGTCAAGTCATAAAGGAGCAATCTTGAACCTATTCAAGTCATAAATGAGCAATCTTGTAGAGAGAGAACATGTGACATGACGCAAGAGATGTTCTAACTACAAGTCATGTAAGCAAAGATGAAAACCTTAATAGAATCGTACTAGAATATGCTAGATGATGAATGAATCATGCAAGAATGATGGGTTTTGATGTTTTGAGAGATAAAAAAGTGTTCTTGATACCTTAGCTCAGAAGCAACTCAAAAGACTCTCAAAAGTGTAATATTTGCTCTCTATCTAAGACCAAAGGCTATCAACATATATATATGAGATCCAAGTAAAGTGGTGTCGTTTTGAGTAAAGAAAACGCTTCAGTTACTTGCTGACGTACTGTCGCGGTCTCGACTGTCGCGGTTGTTCAACCGCGGCAGATGCATTGCGGCGAGAGAAAGACATCTCTATCGCTCGACTGTCGCGGTTGGCTAGCCGCGGCAGGAGCCGCGACAGAGATAATACATCTCTGTCGCTTGAGTGCTGCGGTCGACCAAGACAGCGGCACAACCGCGGCAGAGAAGGGCTGAGCATTCTCATGCAACTTCTCACATGAAGAACACATGCAATTGTGCAAGTGTGTGTGAGTGAATATCAAAAACTCAAAAAGCAATAAACACACATGCTAGCAAGAGTTGTGAGTGTGTGCAAGCTAAATCTCTTCACATAGAGAGTCAAGATCAAGAAACTACCTTCCATGAAGCTTTTGAAATCCACAATGAGGCCTATAAGCGATTGAGAAGAGAATCTTCAAACCTAAGCTACCCTTACAAGAATGAACCCCATTGCGGTTTTGTCAACGAAATAAGCCAATCAACAAAGAGGCACTTACAATCTCCCCCTTTGGCTATTTCGTGACAAAATCACCACTCACAAGCAACCTCACAAAAACAAAAAATGGTTGGTCAACAAAATTTTTCTGCTTTACAAAATAAGTCCTGGTCTAAGTCTTGAACAACTTCAAGTCATTTCCAAGCTTGTAGAAAAAATCCAACCTACACACAAACAACAAGAAATATACCTTACAAGAACAAGTGTGTGAGAGGTGCTTGATCAAAAGGAATTACAATCAAATAATGTAATCATGCAATGCAATGCAACTCCCCCTAAATGCATCAACGCCCAATAAGGGTTACTCTCTCTCTCAGCTCCCCCTAAGTGCAATGCCAAATTAAAACAAATCTCCCCAACCTTACTCCCCCTTTTTTGTTAGGATTATGCTCAATAGCAAGAGTGTAATAGTGTAATTAACAATCTTTTTCATATTAATAAAGTGATTTCTGATTTAAACAAATCTTATAGCATTTATAGTTTAATAATTGTTAAAGTAAATGATCATAAGGTCTAAAGACTATGAGAAAAGAAGAATTGTTCATACATCTGGATATGTATGTGGTAGACACAATTCTTTAGTTAGTCTTGAATATCGTTCACAACTTAAGTTAAAGGTTGGGCACCTTTATCTTGTTAAAGTTGTAGTATTCTTTTGCTAGCATTTGAGTGGGATCAAATGAGATATGATGAGTCTAAAATCATCGGAGTGTCTTCGAGCAAAAGAATCTAGTGCACTGGGTGCATTGAACAGGATCACAATGAAATACTTTATCTATAACCGTCAGTAGATAAAAGTAATTTCATTATCAGGACAATCGGAGAGTCTATCTTAATCCTGAGATAAATGATGGACTTATGGTTGCAGGTGATATCATTTGAGCTATCAATGAGTACGATTATATCGCATAGTCTATCCTCGATAGTTTGGTGATATTCATTTGTTAATCGATAGAGGACTTCATTTATAGATATGGACATCATGGCTCCATTTATTAAATGAGAGTATAATATCATCATATGGATGTTTTGAGGTAATTGTATATTAAATCTCAACGTTGAGTTTTCAATAGTGTCTATTGAAAACATGGCTTCTGGACAAGTCAAAATATCCAAGTTCAAAACGTGGTCATATGAGTAAATATGGTAACTTGGAGAGTTATAGGCGGTCTATGAACTCTTGGCGATTACTGATATTAATCACGAGGATACACTATCTCCAATATGATTGTCTAGGGTATGAATGAGGAAGCATCTTCCTTTTCTGTCTTTATTTAAGAGTTCAATTTTAGCTCTTTAGTGGAATGAGCTAAAATTAATGGATCGGACCTAAGTGAATCATTTGTTGATTGTGATTAGGTTATGTCTATTGGAGCTTAAATTTAGATAGCCCGCCAAGATCCTCAATCCACACGGACTTGCATGGATCACTTGATATATTCTACCGGACCAATTTAGGGTCCATCTAGAATTGCATTTAATATATTAAGAATATAATTTGCACATTATTTATGTAATGGGCTACTAAATTATATTTATATATTAATGGATGACATGTGGGCTTGTTTCTTTTAGTAAGAATGGGTCTAGTTCACATGTGGGCTTTTTATTTAAAGTCCTATGGATTTAATGAAATAAGAAAAATAATATTTGGCCCAATATATACATGTGGGGCGGCAAGGTGATTTAAAAGCCTTAAATATTTTTTTTTTTTCATTGTTTAATTAAATAAGAATTAATTAATTTATTAATTAATTGTTTAATTAAGAAACAAATCTTTTCTGAATAGGAAATATGATTCCTATTGGTATACTATTGGTAGTAGTATACTTAAATTAAAAGACTTGTTTGACAAGGAAATAAATAATTAATTTTATTTATTTAATCAAATAGGAAGTCTTTTTATTTTAGTCAAATAAGGAATAAAAGATTATTGAGTTGGATTAGGGTTTGGAAATCTTAAACAAAATAGGAATTAGGGTGCAAAACATACTCCTTTTTGTAGGAGGATTTGCGGCAACCCTAATTAACTTTGGGGAAGAATTCGGCCACCCTAGGGTAAAAAGAAGAAGAAATTCGGCCACCTATATAAGACCACATATAGAATTCGGCCACCCCTCTAAGGGTTTATGTGCAAAAATTTTATTTCTTCTTCTTCTTCTTCTCAACTCATAGTTAGAGATCTATTATTCTACTAAAAACAAAAGGAACATAGATTATTCTTTGATGGTATATTATTTGCTTGTTCATTAATAAGCTTGTATATACTATATCGATTAAGGTTCACGCGAGTTTCGATCATAAGATTGAGAACTCAAAAGTGACCGGAATAATCTTAGGTTCCTTTAGATTGTTTTTGGGACTAACGAATCAAGAAAAGTTTGTTTAATCCAATCACAGATTTGCAATTCAAAGAAAGGGAGACCACGCTCCTAGGTGATCCACGTTCGTGCTAGGATTGAAGATCTTGCGGATTACCATCGACGCAAGTCAATCGGATCACGCGACAAGAGGTATTAATCTTTTGTTTATTTTTATATATCTTTAATTAATCAAAAGGGTTTAAGGTTCATAAAATTGGAAAAATTTTAAAAGCTACTCAAACTATTTTTTTAGTCTCGCTTCCGCTGCGGGTACAATTTTTCCCTACAATTGGTATCAGAGCCTAGGTTGAACCCTTTTAATTAATTAACGTATATATACGTGGATCGATTTCTTTTTATTGTGATTATGCATGTTTTAGAAAGAGATGGCACTCTAGGTATTCGCATATATAATTACATGTGATGTATGGATTTATATATGTTTTTATGTGGATTGTTATTGCTCGATTTTGGTCCTAGATTTTCAATGTATTTTTTGTTATGGAATTGTAACAAGAAGGGTGGTCTATCATCGCCATAATTCCTTCTTGGTAGTTGCTAGGTTTTATTTTTTTCATATGTGCAGTATTTTTTTTAATACTACTGCAGTTTTTTATATTTTATTTTTAAGTGCAGTTTTTTTTTTATGTAAAAATACTGCAGTGATTAAAAAAAAAAAAAAAAAAGGAATACTGCAGTATTTATTATTTTATATCGCTGTAATATATTTGGGTGTTGAAGATTTGAAGACACGAAGAAAAACAAAGCAACTGGAACCGAGAACGAGCACCGTGCGCACCCTAGGAGTGGATTGGGCTGCGCATGGCAAGCCCAAACCTTGGTGGGCTGCGCATGGCAGCCTTGTGTGGTCTCATTGGCTGCGCAAGGCAGCCCCTTATGTGGGGTTGTGGGCTGTGCAAGCCTAAGGGAGGAGGCCGAAGGATGAGCTTATGGTTGATGGGCCACTCGAAGATCTTGTATTTCTATTTCAATGTAATTTACTTGTTTTTCTAGGATGGGCCAAAATTGTTGCTATTTATTTTATACTTAAATATTACAATATTTGTTATTGTATGATAACATGTCATATAGAATAGGAGTGCCACTCATATATCTCTTTTGGTATGAACATGCATTGAATGATTTAGGTATCTAAATTGGCATCTAGATAACTTGGTAAATCATTCCATGGGATTTAATCACATGCCTTAAATAATTGAGTGGGAGAAGGTGTTTTTGTAACACCTATGGCTTCCAAGATTAGTTGAGCTTAATTATTTTTGGTAATCCCCCAAAGGGGCGTCCATGAATGGAATTAAGCAATATACTTCCTTACAAGGATAGACTAGACAATGGACTCAAACGAGATCTACTCCCAAAGGAGGGATTTTCGTGAGAGAAAATTGAGGGTCGATATCTTGGTAACACACTCAATGTAATTTTATTGATATCCTCCAAAGAGTTCTTGTCAGTAAAATTGCAAGGCTAAAATTGAAAACGCTGGTTGTTATGTTAACAATTAGGTGGGACCTAGTCTAACTAGTAAATGGTGCGAACTCCCAAAGGAGGCGTAACATTTATGGGTGTTAGATCACCGTTGAATTTTTATGATTGAGTTATTCATTTAATTCAAGATAAATTTTTAAAAGTGCTTTATAATGATTATTTACTTATATATGATTTGTTTTCATTCAGAAATCATGACCCCATCACTTATGAACATCCTGAAAGATAACACCTTAACTGGAGATAACTATGTAACATGGAAAAGGAAAATTGGGTTGTTGCTGCAAAGTGAAAAACATAAGTTTGTTCTAACTACTCCTAAACCACCTGCTCCTAATATTGAATCAAGCATAATGCAAAGAGATGAGTATGAGCAGTGGAAGACTTCAGATGATATGGCCAAATGTTATATCATGGCCACTATCTCCGACGTGTTGCAACAGCAGCATGAAGGAATGGAGTCTGCTGCTGATATAATGATGTCTCTAGAGGAGATGTTTGCTATGAAGTCCAGGACGACTAAGAGAGAGGCAGTGACTGCTTTTATGAATCTTAGGATGAAACCTGGACAGACTGTGAAGGATCACATGATGAAAGTCATAACATCTCAACATTGCTGAACTGCATGGCGCTGAGATAGATGGTGAGACAAAAATTGATATGGTTGTCAATTCATTGTCAGATTCCTTTGATCAGTTCAAATTGGACTACACTTTAAACAAAAAGGAATACACCTTACAGAGCCTGATGCAAGATGTTCAAAGTGCTGAAAAGATCCTTGTGAAAGGAAAAGGTCAAGAGATTCATATGGTTGGTAAAGTTGCTACTGTTAAGGCCCGTCAAAAGGTCAAGAAACAACAGAAGAAAAAGCAACTTGGGCCTACCAAGAAGGAGACCAAGAAAGTAACCAAGATCAAAGGGAAATGCTTCCTTTGTGGTGAAAAGGGACATTGGAAGAGAAATTGCCCAAAGTCCCAGAACAAGTAGGAAGAAGGTAATTTGAATTATCTTGAAACATGTTTTTTGGCTGATTCTACAGATTCTTGGATCATAGACTCAGGAGCCACTAATCATGTTTGTTATTCCTTGCAGGGGTTCCAAGAAAGGAGAAGGCTGAATAAAGATGAGATCAATTTGCGTTTGGGCAACAGAACGTTAGTGTCTGCAAGTGCAGTGGGAGATATTAGAGTTTATGTAGATTCTAGAAGGCATTTAGATTTAATAGACGTTTATTATGTACCTCAATTCAAGAGGAATTTAATTTCAGTTTCTTGTTTGAATAATTTTGGATATTCGGTTACTTTTAATAAAGTTTTTATTATTAGTAAGAATGACAAAGTTATTTGCAAAGGTACATTGGAAAATGGTCTATACTTCTTGCATAGAAATATCTCTCACTCGTTAGACAAAGAAATAACGGAACCTAATCATAAAAGAGTAAAATTATCAACAGATGAAACCTACCTTTGGCATTTACGCTTAGGTCATATTAACCTTAATAGGATTAAAAGATTGGTAAGTGACGGACCTTTGAGTGACTTAAAGGTTGATGATCTACCAACTTGTGAATCTTGTTTGGAAGGTAAAATGACCAAAAGGACGTTCTCTGCCAAAGGTGCCAGAGCCACTGAATGTTTAGGATTGATACACACTGATGTATGTGGACCTATGAGCATTCAAGCTAGAGGTGGATATGAGTACTTCATCACTTTCACAGATGATTACTCAAGATTTGGCTATGTGTATCTCATGCGACATAAGTCGGATGCTTTTGACATGTTCAAAGCATTTAAAGCTGAAGTGAAAATCAGCTTGAGAAACACATAAAAATCTTGAGATCTGATCATGGTGGAGAATATCTATCTGGTGAGTTTCAGCAATATCTTATTGATAATGGGATAGTTTCTAAGTTTTCTGCACCTGGTACACCTCAACAAAATGGGGTAGCAGAAAGGAGAAATAGAACTCTTTTGGATATGGTTAGGTCTATGTTGAGTTATTCAACACTTCCTATTTCTTTCTGGGGATATGCTTTACAAACTGCAATATACATTCTAAACCATGTACCATCTAAGTCTGTTCCTAAAACACCGCATGAGTTGTGGACTGGGCGCAATCCTAGTTTACGACACTTAAGGATATTTGGATGTCCTGCGCACGTGTTAAAAGGAAAGACAGAAAAGATGGAGTCCCGTTCAGAAACATGTATATTTGTAGGGTATCCGAAAGAAACTAAAGGATATTATTTTTATAGTCCTTCAGATCTTAAAGTATTTGTTTCGACAATTGCTAAATTTCTGGAAAAGGACTATATGAATGATTTTGTGACTAAAAGTAGAATTGTCCTGAATGAGATGTCAGGAGATACAATTCCACGAGAGGTTACACAACCTAACCCAATTGTAAGTTCCGATCCAACACAAGATCAACAACCTACCATTCCTCGTCGTAGTGGGAGGGTTAGAACACAACCCGAAAGATACATCGGTCTAGGAGAATCTGTAGAGAGTCTCCCGGATGACGATGATCCCTATACGTACAAGGAAGCTATGGAGGATGTTGATAGTCGCCATTGGCAAAAGGCAATGCAATCCGAGATTGAATCTATGTTCGATAACAAAGTCTGGTCCCTTGTAGACTTGCCTAAAGGGATAAAACCCATTGGGTGCAAGTGGGTATACAAGAGGAAAAGAGGTATGGATGGAAAGGTGGAAACCTTTAAAGCTAGATTGGTAGCTAAAGGGTATACACAGAAAGAAGGTATCGATTACGTGGAAACCTTCTCTCCTGTGGCCATGCTTAAATCCATTAGGATACTCTTATCCATTGCAGCATCTTTAGATCTAGAGATTTGGCACATGGACGTCAAGACAGCTTTCCTTAATGGAAGTCTTGACGAAAGCATCTACATGATGCAACCAGAGGGATTCATTGAAAAGGGCCAAATGGAAAAGGTATGCAAGTTGCAGAAATCCATATATGGATTAAAGCAAGCATCCAGATCCTGGAACATAAGGTTCGATCAAGCTGTCAAAGGTTTTGGATTTATTCAGAATCTTGACGAACCTTGTGTATACAAAAGGATTAAGGGCGACAAGTTGGTTTTCCTGATTCTTTATGTTGATGATATACTACTCATCGGAAACGATGTAGGTGTATTGACATCAGTAAAAGAATGGTTAGCAAAACAATTTGATATGAAGGACTTAGGAGAAGCAAGTTTTATTCTAGGTATCCAAGTTATAAGGGATAGAAAGAATAGAACGATTGCATTATCCCAAGCTTCATACATAGACAAAATCTTGTCTAGGTTTTCCATGCAGGATTCCAAGAAAGGTATGTTACCTTTCAGACATGGAATTAAGCTTTCTAAGGAACAAGTTCCTAAGAATGTAATAGTGTAATTAACAATCTTTTTCATATTAATAAAGTGATTTCTGATTTAAACAAATCTTATAGCATTTATAGTTTAATAATTGTTAAAGTAAATGATCATAAGGTCTAAAGACTATGAGAAAAGAAGAATTGTTCATACATCTGGATATGTATGTGGTAGACACAATTCTTTAGTTAGTCTTGAATATCGTTCACAACTTAAGTTAAAGGTTGGGCACCTTTATCTTGTTAAAGTTGTAGTATTCTTTTGCTAGCATTTGAGTGGGATCAAATGAGATATGATGAGTCTAAAATCATCGGAGTGTCTTCGAGCAAAAGGATCTAGTGCACTGGGTGCATTGAACAGGATCACAATGAAATACTTTATCTATAACCGTCAGTAGATAAAAGTAATTTCATTATCAGGACAATCGGAGAGTCTATCTTAATCCTGAGATAAATGATGGACTTATGGTTGCAGGTGATATCATTTGAGCTATCAATGAGTACGATTATATCGCATAGTCTATCCTCGATAGTTTGGTGATATTCATTTGTTAATCGATAGAGGACTTCATTTATAGATATGGACATCGTGGCTCCATTTATTAAATGAGAGTATAATATCATCATATGGATGTTTTGAGGTAATTGGATATTAAATCTCAACGTTGAGTTTTCAATAGTGTCTATTGAAAACATGGCTTCTGGACAAGTCATAATATCCAAGTTCAAAACGTGGTCATATGAGTAAATATGGTAACTTGGAGAGTTATAGGCGGTCTATGAACTCTTGGCGATTACTGATATTAATCACGAGGATACACTATCTCCAATATGATTGTCTAGGGTATGAATGAGGAAGCATCTTCCTTTTCTGTCTTTATTTAAGAGTTCAATTTTAGCTCTTTAGTGGAATGAGCTAAAATTAATGGATCGGACCTAAGTGAATCATTTGTTGATTGTGATTAGGTTATGTCTATTGGAGCTTAAATTTAGATAGCCCGCCAAGATCCCCAATCCACACGGACTTGCATGGATCACTTGTTATATTCTACCGGACCAATTTAAGGTCCATCTAGAATTGCAATTTAATATATTAAGAATATAATTTGCACATTATTTATGTAATGGGCTGCACAATTATATTTATATATTAATGGATGACATGTGGGCTTGTTTCTTTTAGTAAGAATGGGTCTAGTTCACATGTGGGCTTTTTATTTAAAGTCCTATGGATTTAATGAAATAAGAAAAATAATATTTGGCCCAATATATATATGTGGGGCGGCAAGATGCTATAATAGCATTTAATATTATTTTGTTTCATTATTTAATTAAATAAGAATTAATTAATTTATTAATTAATTGTTTAATTAAGTAACAAATCTTTTCTAAATAGGAAATATGATTCCTATTTGTATACTATTGGTAGTAGTATAATTAAATAGAAAGACTTGTTTGACAAGGAAATAAATAAATAATTTTATTTATTTAATCAAATAGGAAGTCTTTTTATTTTAGTCAAATAAGGAATAAAAGATTATTGAGTTGGATTAGGGTTTGGAAATCTTAAACAAAATAGGAATTAGGGTGCAAAACATACTCCTTTTTGTAGGAGGATTTGCGGCAACCCTAATTAATTTTGGGGAAGAATTCGGCCACCCTAGGGTAAAAAGAAGAAGAAATTCGGCCACCTATATAAGACCACATATAGAATTCGGCCACCCCTCTAAGGGTTTATGTGCAGAAATTTTATTTCTTCTTCTTCTTCTTCTCAACTCATAGTTAGAGATCTATTATTCTACTAAAAACAAAAGGAACATAGATTATTCTTTGATGGTATATTGTTTGCTTGTTCATTAATAAGCTTGTATATACTATATCGATTAAGGTTCACGCGAGTTTCGATCATAAGATTGAGAACTCAAAAGTGACCGGAATAATCTTAGGTTCCTTTAGATTGTTTTTGGGACTAACGAATCAAGAAAAGTTTGTTTAATCCAATCACAGGTTTGCAATTCAAAGAAAGGGAGACCACGCTTCTAGGTGATCCACGTTCGTGCTAGGATTGAAGATCTTGCGGATTACCATCGACGCAAGTCAATCGGATCACGCGACAAGAGGTATTAATCTTTTGTTTATTTTTATATATCTTTAATTAATCAAAAGGGTTTAAGGTTCATAAAATTGGAAAAATTTTAAAAGCTACTCAAACTATATTTTTAGTCTCGCTTCCGCTGCGGGTACAATTTTTCCCTACATTTTTGTCATGAGATAGGCAAAGGGAGTCTCCCCTAATAGGTAACCATTTAGCAATGAGAGCTTGTAGCACAAAAACATATGCATAATCATATAAGCAATTTTATGCAACTCAATTAAGTAAGAGAGATTCTAGGAGTTTTATTATAAGAAAATTATGTGACAGGTATGCTTTGCATGCAAGACATGTTGCATTCAAGCACAAAAGCAATGGTATTTGACAAAGCAAACAACAAGGGTTTCCTAAAGGAATTCAAACCAATTTCACCCTTTGCACGGAAAAAGATAAGGATATAGAGTTTAAACATTTCAAATTTTAACAAGCAACTATATCCAACTTTATAAGCAAAACAAGACATGGGCGAATTTGCACCTTATTTGATTTTTCCGGGTGAGATTCTCATATGATAGTAGCCTTGTTCTACAAATAAAGAGGGAGAGACTATGGATATAAAAATCCTTATTGATTGAAGTCTCAAAGTTTGCTTTTGCACACATATTTTCCATTCAAGATAAAGCAATTAAGCATATCATACTTTTCACTTAAGCAAGTCAACAAAAAGAATCATCATGTCATAGGAATCAATTAAATGTCATTCATCAAGTACTTCCAAAGTACATTTCCTATTCCAAAAATGCATGTTTGAGCATAAATATGACATGGTTTGCAAGCAAGTCAATAAATCACACTTATTAAGAAAATACATATAAGCAAGTACAACCAATCATCTCAAGCAATTAAAAAAGAGGCATAAAATATTTCAACATAGCACAATGCATGTTCATGCAACTTTGCTCTCTTTGCTTGAGCTCCCCATATGGGGTCAAGACAAACCACTTCAATCCAAGTGACAAATCCCAACAGACTTGCTAAGGTTTCCAAATCTAAGAGTGTCTAAGGGTTTTGTAAACAAATCCGCTAGTTGGTCATCTGTTCCCACATGTTCCAATGCAATGATTTTACTCTCAACTAGCTCTCTTATGAAGTGGTGTCTAATGTCAATGTGCTTGGTCCTAGAATGTTGGACGGGATTCTTAGAAATGTTTATGGCACTCATGTTATCACAAAATAAAGTAAGAGTACCTTGCTCCAAGCCATAGTCGGCTAGCATTTGTTTCATCCACATCAATTGAGTACAAGCACTACCGGCGGCAATATATTCTGCCTCGGCTGTGGATAGGGAAATTGAGTTTTGTTTCTTACAAAACCAAGAAACCAAATTGTTTCCAAGGAAAAAGTAACCGCCCGATGTACTTTTCCTATCTTCACAATTTTCCGTCCAATCGGCATCACTATATCCAACAAGATTTGGATTAGTGTCAAAAGAGTACCAAATCCCATGGTTTGAGGTAAAATTCACAAACCGAATGATCCTCTTTACCGCAACAAGGTGAGATTCCTTGGGATTAGCTTGGTACCTAGCACAAACACCCACACTAAATGCTATATCGGGCCTACTTGCGGTCAAGTAAAGCAAGCTCCCTATCATGCCACGATATAGACTTTGCTCCACATCCTTTCCACTAGCATCTTTGCTTAGTTTCAAGGTGGTGCTCATGGGTGTGTCACAATGTTTGGCATTCTCAAGGCCAAACTTCTTCACTAGGCTCGTTGCATATTTAGCTTGGGATATGAAGATCTCATCATGCATTTGCTTAATTTGCAAGCCTAGGAAGTAATTTAGTTCACCAACCATGCTCATCTCAAACTCATGAGACATGACATCAACAAATTGTTGAACTTTCAAGTTGTTGGTGGAACCAAAAACAATGTCATCCACATAAATTTGAGCTATGAATAGCTCATCTTTAGTGCACTTGATGAACAATGTCTTGTCAATACTACCTCTAGAGTAGCCATTGTCAACAAGATAAAGAGTGAGGCGCTCATACCAAGCCCTCGGTGCTTGTTTCAACCCATATAAAGCCTTTTTGAGGCGATAGACATGAGAGGGGTGGTGTGGATCCACAAACCCCTTGGGTTGCTCAACAAACACTTCCTCATGCAAAAAGCCATTGAGGAAGGCACTCTTAACATCCATTTGGTGTAATTTGAACTTGTACACACAAGAAATGGACAAGAGAAGCCTAATGGACTCTAAGCGGGCAACGGGAGCAAAAGTCTCCTCAAAGTCAATACCCTCAATTTGAGAGTACCCTTGTGCAACAAGCCTTGCCTTGTTTCACACAATGTTGCCATCCTCATCGGATTTGTTCCTAAACACCTATTTAGTGCCTATGACATTGGTGTTTTTAGGTCTAGGAACAAGAGTCCAAACCTCATTTCTCTCAAATTGGTTTAGCTCTTCTTGCATGGCAAGAACCCAATATTCATCATTTAAGGCCTCATCAACCTTTTTTGGGTTCTATTTGAGAGGTGTAACAAGTGTAGCTAATTTGATTAGCTATTTGACGTCTAGTCCTAACACCCTCTCTAACCTCTCCAATGATATCATCCTTATCATGGAGTTTTCTAACCCAAGGAGCGGGTTCATTGGAGTCCAATGGAGGAACTCTATTTAGAGGTAAATCATCCTCTTCATCTTGGTTTGACTTCACACCACTTGAAGTCTCACCACTTTCCTTCAAAGGAAGGTTATCTAACTCACAAACATCCTCCTCATGGTCATCATGTTTTGGCCTACAATCATCAAAGACCACATTTGATGATTCCATCACACTTCGAGTCTTAAGATTAAAAACTCTATAGGCCTTGCTATTAAGTGCATATCCAATAAAAATACCCTCATCACTCTTAGCATCAAACTTGCCAAGTTGATCACGGTCATTAAGTATATAGCACTTACTTCCAAAGATATGGAAATAGCTCACATTGGGTTTTCTACCCTTCCATAACTCATAGGATGTTTGTTTAGTCCCGGGCCTAAGGAATACTCTATTCCCTATGTAGCAAGCCGTATTAATGGCTTCGGCCCAAAGATTTCTAGGGACTTTGTTGCTAAGCAACATCACACGGGCCATCTCTTGAAGGACTCTATTCTTCCTCTCAACAACTCCATTTTGTTGAGGAGTCCTAGGGGCCGAAAATTCATGGGAAATGCCTAAGCTAT
Organism: Acer campestre; assembly: GCA_954870605.1. Lineage (NCBI taxonomy): Eukaryota > Viridiplantae > Streptophyta > Magnoliopsida > Sapindales > Sapindaceae > Acer > Acer campestre. The sequence goes on from OX940807.1 coordinate 7,826,005, forward strand.
TACAAAAATTCTCAAAGCTAGCATTTTCAAACTCTTTCCCATGATCACTTCTAATTTTCTTAATGCTTTTAATGTGAGAGGTTTTCTCATTTTGAATTTTGACACAAAGCATTTTAAATTTCTCAAAGGCTTCGAACTTTTCCCTTAGGATGTAAGTCCATGTAAACTTAGAGAAGTCATCAACAACCACAAGAATGTACCTTCTACCACCTAAGCTTTCGGTTTGAATGGGACCCATAAGGTCCATATGGAGAAGCTCCAATGGTTCTTTGGTGGAAAGGTATTTGCCTTTCTTGTGGACACTTTTGGTTTGCTTGCCTTGTTGGCATGGTCCACAAACATCTTCAATCTTTTTCCCAAGCTTGGGAAGGCCTCTAACTACATTCAATCTATCAAGGACTTTCAAGTCCCTATAGTTCATATGGCCAAGTCTTTGGTGCCACACTTCAACTTGCTCACTAGTGGACAAGTTACAAGAGATGAGATTTAACTCAAGACAATAACAATTGTCACTTGATCTCTTGCCTTTCAACAAAACTTGCCCATTTTCTTTAAGAACAGAGCAATCGATTTTGCCAAACATAACTGAAAGCCCTTCATCACTTAAGTGTGATATGCTAATAAGATTGGCTTGCAAGCCATCTACATAAAGAGCATTGGGCAAGGAGGGCAACCCGGGAATAGATATGTTACCTTTCCCTATAACTTTTTTCTTAGACCCATCACCAAAGGTGACGAATCCACCATCCTCCATTATAAGAGTTTTAAAGAAACTCTTGTTTCCGGTCATGTGCCTAGAACACCCACTATCAAGGTACCAAGTGTTAGAGGCATTTGCTTTCAAGGCAACTTGGGCCACATAGCAATAATAATCATCATTCCTATTCAATCTAGGTGAAACAAAGTCATTCCTAGGAGCCATTGGTCCATTGTCTCTAAATTTCCTAGGAGCATGCATTGTGGCTCTTCTAAGCATATTTTTCTCAATCATGCTTTCTCTTCTACACAATTTAATATACTTGAAACAATTAGGCCTAATGTGGCCTTCAATTCCACAAAAATGGCAAGTAGGAGAGAAATAAGGATTCATACCATAGCCTTGTGCAAGCATTTGTGGCCTCCTTCTATTTTGAGTTGCTCTTGGGTGTTAAGGCAACTCTCTTCTTTGTTGTTGAGCACGATTGACATGTCTCCTCGCTTGAGCATGAAAGACTCCATGTTGAACTTGTGGGATCCTTTGTTGTGGAGGTCTTGGTTGAGGAGGTCTTCGTTGAGGAGGTCTTGGTTGTGGGGGTCTAGCTTGAGGAGCTCTAGCTTGTGGTGGTGCTCTTGTTGGAATCCTTGCTTGTGCTTGCTTGGAGGATTCACCAACTTCAACCCACTTAGTTGAATGTTGTGGGGTTTGAGCACTTTCAACTTCTTTGCTCTTGACAAAAGTTGTCTTCTTCAAAGGTGTGGCTTCCACTTCTTCCACATATCCTAGCCCCTTTTTGTCACACGGACTTTTCCCACAAGAAAGCATTTTGTCAAGCTTCTCGGTTCCGGAAGTCATCTTAGCCATCAATCCTCTTGCTTCCATGAGCTCTTTCCTCAGGCTTTCTTCATTCTTCTTAGCCAAGACTAGCTCCATTTTTAAACCTTCTTCCATCTCTTTAGCTTTACTCATTTCCTTACTCAAATGAGTTATCTTGGAGGTCAATTCAAGCTTCTCCTCCTTTAACTTTTGTATCTCCTTCTTCTTCTTTGATCTTGAGTTATGAAAGAATCTCATGAAGTCATCATAGCCCATTTCTTCATCAAACTCAAAGTTGGAGCTAGAAGAGTTGCTCTCACCATTTGAGTCACTTTCTTCTTGCTTGTCCTCTTTTTCTTCTTTGTCACTCACAACCTCATTGCTATTGTGAGAAGATGAGAAGGCAATGAAGTTGGCAAATTGGTCTTCATCATCATCCAAAGACCTATCTTCCTCTTCTAAGTCATCACTATCACTCCACGTCACGGCCATGGCTTTTCCTTTCTTCTTCTTTAAGTTAGCACATTCGGGAGCAATGTGTCCAAAACCACTACACTCATAGCATTGGACACCCTTCTTGTGGTCCTTCTCTTGAGTTTGCTCCATTTTCTTGAAATGAGCCTTCTTCTTCACAAACTTTTGTAAGGAAAAATACCGTATAGTACACACAGCGGAAGCGAGACTAAAAATAGATTTAGTAACTTTTAAAAAATTTTCCTTTTATGAACCTTAAACCCTTTAATCAATTAAACATATATATTATCTAACAAAAGAAGAATACCTTTTGTCACGTGATCCGATTGACTTGCGTCGATGGTAATCCGCAAGATCTTCAATCCTAGCATGAACGTGGATCACCTAGGAGCGTGGTCTCCCTTTTTCTTTGAATTGCAAACCTGTGAATGGACAAAACAAACTTTTCTTTTCTTTGTTAGTCACAAAAACAATCAAAAGAATACTAAGATTATTCCGGTCACTTTTGAGTTCTCAATCTAATGATCGAAACTCGCGTGAACCAAGATCGATGTTGTACACACAAGCTTATTGATGAATAAGCAAATAGTATACCATCAAAGAATAATCTATATCTCTTTTATGTTTTTAGTAGAATAAAAATAATCTTTCTATGAATTGAGAAGAAGAAGAAAATAGAATCAAGCACCAAAAACCCCTAAAGTGGCCGAATTCTATAAGTCCACATATATAGGTGGCAAAATTTTCTTTCTCTCTTTCTATTAGGGTGGCCGAAAATAATAATCTAAAAGGGACTAGGGTTGCCGCAATACTCAAGCCAAAAAGGAGTTTGTATTGCACCCTAATTCCTATTTAGTTTAAGACTCCCAAACCCTAATCCAACTCATAAATCTTTTATTCTTTTATTTGATTAAATAAAAAGACTTCTTATTTGATTAAATAAATAAAATTAATTATTTATTTTCTTGTCAAACAAGTCTTTTAATTTAAGTATACTACTACCAATAGTATACCTTTATGAATCATATTTCCTAATCAGAAAAGATTTGTTTCTTAATTAAACAATTAATTAATAAATTAATTAATTCTTATTTAATTAAACAATGAAACAAAATAATATATTAGGTTAATTAATTCACCTTTGCCGCCCCACTAAAATAAATGGGCTATATATAATTTTCTTATTCCATTTAATCCATTGGACTTTAAATAAAAAGCCCACATGTGAACTAGACCCATTCTTACTAAAAGAAACAAGCCCACATGTCATTCATTAATATATAAATATAATTGAGCAGCCCATTACATAAATAATGTGCAAATTATATTCTTAATATATTAAATGCAATTCTAGATGGACCCTTAAATTGGTCCGGTAGAATATATCAAGTGATCCATGCAAGTCCGTGTGGATTGGGGATCTTGGCGGGCTATCTAAATTTAAGCTTCAATAGACATAACCTAATCACAATCAACAAATGATTCACTTATGTCCGATCCATTAATTTTAACTCATTCCACTAAAGAGCTAAAATTGAACTCTTAAATAAAGACAGAAAAGGAAGATGTTTCCTCATTCATACCCTAGACATTCATGTTGGAGATAGTGTATCCTCGTGATTAATATCAGTAATCGCCAAGAGTTCATAGACCGCCTATAACTCTCCAAGTTACCATATTTACTCATATGACCACGTTTTGAACTTGGATATTTTGACTTGTCCAGAAGCCATGTTTTCAATAGACACTATCGAAAACTCAACGTTGAGATTTAATATCCAATTAACTCAAAACATCCATATGATGATATTATACTCTCATTTGATAAATGGAGCCACGATGTCCATATATATAAATGAAGTCCTCTATCGATTAACAAATGAATATCACCAAACTATCGAGGATAGACTATGCGATATAATCATACTCATTGATAACTCAAATGATATCACTTGCAACCATAAGTCCATCATTTTTCTCAGGATTAAGATAGACTCTCCGATTGTCCTGATAATGAAATGACTTTTATCTACTGACGGTTATAGATAAAGTATTTCATTGTGATCCAGTTCAATGCACCCAGTGCACTAGATTCTTTTGCTCGAAGACACTCCGATGATTTTAGACTCATCATATCTCATTTGATCCCACTCAAATGCTAGCAAAAGAATTCTACAACTTTAACAAGATAAAGGTGCCCAACCTTTAACTTAAGTTGTGAACAATATTCAAGACTAACTAAAGAATTGTGTCTACCACATACATATCCAGATGTACGAACAATTCTTCTTTTCTCATAGTCTTTAGACCTTATGATTATTTACTTTGACAATTATAATATTAAACTATAAATGCTATAATATTTGTTTAAACCAGAAATCACTTTATTAATATGAAAAAGATTGTTAATTACAATATTACACTCTTGCTATTGAGCATAATCCTAACAACTTTCCCTTGGGGCCAAACCCTTTCTTCTCAAACCTCATAAATTGCTTGAATTTCTTTGCCATCAAAGCAATTTCTTCATCCGAGTCTTCTTCATCCTTTTCTACCTTGATGCTTTTCAAGGCAAGACTCTTTTGCTTCTTTTGAGGTGTAGATGTAGGACCCTTCCTAGATTCATAAGCTAAAAGCCTTCCAATAACTTCACTTGGCTTCATCTTTGAGTAATCACTATTCTCTTCCAATGCCATCACCTTAGATTCAAACCTCTCGGGAAGCGACCTCATGATCTTTTGCTTAATTCTTCTATCTAAGTAGGGATCACCAAGTTGGTGACTTTGGTTCACTATATCCATGAGCTTCACTTGGAAGTCATTGAAGCACTCATCCTCCTCCATCCTTATAGTCTCAAATTGTGTTTGGAGGACTTGAAGCTTGGAGTCCTTTACCACCTCGGTTCCTTCATGAGCCGTCTCCAATATATCCCAAGCTTCCTTTGCTATCCTAGTGGTTTGGATGAGTTTGTATTGGTTGTCATCCATGGCACATAGAATAGCATGCATGGCCTTGTTGTTCCATTTTGAGGCTTCAAACTCTTGAGGGGTCCATTGTGCCTTTGGCTTGGGAACTTCCTCTCCACCTCCCGTAGGAGTCATCATAGGTGGCGTATATCCATCTTCAATCGCCATCCAAGCCCGATCATGAATTTGGCACACATAAGCTTCCATTTTGCCCTTCCATGATGCGTAGTTGACCCCAGTAAGCAAAGGGGGTCTTGTGCTAGAGGCACCCTCGCCTCCAATTCCATTTCCACTCATAGTGTTTGGGTGAGAATGATATGAATGCACACAAACAAGCAAAACACACAAAGAAATGCAAACAAATGCAAAGGACTCTAACAAGAGCAAGGGATCTCCTAATTATGTTAAGGAACACACTCTGATACCAATTGAAAATAAATATAAACGAGTCCTAATATAATCTAGAGGGGGGGGGGGGGGGGGTGAATAGATTTTAATCCCTTTTTACCAATTTTCGAGATTAATCAAGATTACAAAATAAACCCCAACTAGTCAACAAATGAAATCAAGTGTAGAGAATGCGGAAAGTAAATAACACATGATTTTTACGTGGAAACCCACACGGGGAAAAACCACGGGCTGTTTAGTGTGCCACACTAGAACCTCAATTCACTACTTGCAAATACGATTACAATCTAGGTTGACCGCATCACACCTAAGATTACTAATCCGTCTTTGCTACCCACGGGCCTTTAGAAGTGAACCTAGTTCATGCTTGCAAACTACCAACAAGGCAAATACAAGACTTGACTCTAAATGAAGAGATAAAACAACCTAGTGTGAATATGTACAATATTCAAGATGCTCAAAATGCAAGGTTAGACATTTTAGCTTATCTAGGCATGGATGAACATGTTAGACATTCCTAGATATCATCTTACTAAGTGGCATGCATAAAACATAACAAAATAGACAAACAAAGTCCTATATGCAATATCTACCACAATACAACTCACAAAACACAATAACACAATCTTGAACCTAAGTCAAGTCATAAAGGAGCAATCTTAAACCTATTCAAGTCATAAATGAGCAATCTTGTAGAGAGAGAACATGTGACATGATGCAAGAGATGTTCTAACTACAAGTCATGTAAGCAAAGATGAAAACCCTAATAGAATCATACTAGAACATGCTAGATGATGAATGAATCATGCAAGAATGATGGGTTTTGATGTTTTGAGAGATAAAAAAGTGTTCTTGATACCTTAGCTTAGAAGCAACTCAAAAGACTCTCAAAAGTGTAATATTTGCTCTCTGTCTAAGACCAAAGGCTATCAACATATATATATATGAGATCCAAGTAAAGTGGTGTCGTTTTGAGTAAAGAAAACGCTTCAGTTACTTGCTGACGTACTGCCGCGGTACCGACTGTCGAGGTTGTTCAACCGCGGCAGATGCACCGTGGCGAGAGAAAGACATCTCTGTCGCTCGACTGTCGCGGTTGGCCAGCCGCGGCAGGAGCCGCGACAGAGATAATACATCTTTGTCGCTTGAGTGCCGCGGTCCACCAAGACAGCGGCACAACCGCGGCAGAGAAGGGCTGAGCCTTCTCATGCAGCTTCTCACATGAAGAACACATGCAATTGTGCAAGTGTGTGTGAGTGAATATCAAAAACTCAAAAAGCAATAAACCCACATGCTGGCAAGAGTTGTGAGTGTGTGCAAGCTAAATCTCTTCACATAGAGAGTCAAGATCAAGAAACTACCTTCCATGAAGCTCTTGAAATCCACAATGAGGCCTATAAGCAATTGAGAAGAGAATCTTCAAACCTAAGCTACCCTTACAAGAATGAACCCCATTGCAGTTTTGTCAACGAAATAAGCCAATCAACAAAGAGTCACTTACAATGATGAAGAAAATGTAGTGCCAATAAGAGAGATCGTTGAAAGGGAGAAGATTCTAATTCCGGAAGGAATAGAATCACCTAAGGGAAAACCTAGCAACAACACACCTCTTAACCCCAGTTTCTCCAGAGTACCATATCCAGGAAGGTTGAAGAAGGATAGAATGGAACAATAGTTCAAGGATATCTATGATGTGTTTTCAAAAGTAACAATCAATCTACCTCTTCTAGAGGCAATTCAGAAGATGTCAGCGTATGGGAAGTTTTTCAAAGAGTTGAATAAGGAGAAGTATAGGTTTAGGCCGAAGAATCAAGAGAGACTTGACGAGAATGCAAGTGCGGTCATTCAGAAGAGGCTTCCACCGAAGCTTAAAGATCTAGGAAGTTTCATTATCAATATAACAATTGGTGGAGAGGGACAAGTGAGGGCCATGCTTGATCTAGGGGCAAGCATCAACTTGATGCCCTTCTCAATTTACAAGAAGTTGGGGTTGAATGAGTTAAGACCAACTAAAATTTCTCTCATTTTGGCGGATTAATCGGCTAGGCAACCTAGAGGGATAGTTGAAGATGTCCTTATCCAAGTTGATAAGCTAATCATTCATGCAGACTTCGTAGTACTAGATATGGAGATCGATCTGGACGAAAAAGATTCTGTGATTCTTTTGGGATGTCCTTTCATGGCTACAGCAGAGGCAATGATTAATGTGCATGAGGGGAAGTTGACGTTGAAGGTTCTTGATGAAGTGGTGGAGTATAAGGTATTTAAGTATTTGGCTTTTCCAATTTGGGGCACATGATTGCTATAGTGTGGATATCTTGGATGACATTGAGGAAGAAGCTAATATGAGGGTATGTTATCATGAGGTAGTAGACGAAGTGATTACTGAGGTCATTAGAGTAGAGAATGGTTTGGTTGAACAACGAGGGAGCGACAAGGATGAACCCTCCCCAAAGAAACTAAAGTTGAAAGAGCTCCCTTCCAACTTGAATTATGCATTCTTAGATGATAGTCAAGCCTTTCCGGTTATCACTGCGGCTAACCTAGACCCAAGTGAGGAGCAGAGATTGCTTGTGATCTTGAGGAAGTACAAAAAAACTATAGGATGGACACTAGACGATATCAAAGGAATTAGTCCGACGTTGTGCATGCATAAGATCCTTTTGGAAGAAGACACAAAGCCGACTAGGGAGGCGCAACATAGGTTGAATCCGATTATGCAAAAGGTTGTCAAAAAGGAGGTGTTGAAGCTTTTAGACGTCAAAATCATTTACCCGATTTCGGATAGCAAGTGGGTAAGCCCTATACATGTGGTACCGAAAAAATTCGGAATCACGGTTGTGAAGAATGAGTAGAATGAGTTGATTCCTCAACGGTTACAGATAGGATGGAAAGTGTGTATTGATTATAGGAAATTGAACACAAGCACTCAGAAAGACCATTTTCCTCTTCCTTTTATTGACCAAATGTTGGAGTGTCTCGCAGGTCATAGCCATTACTGTTTCCTATATGGTTATTCCAGGTATAACCAAATAGCCATAGCTCCTGAAGATCAAGAGAATACTACATTTACATGTCCGTTTGGCATTTATGCTTATAGGAGAATGCCCTTCGGGCTATGCAACGCACCGGCCACCTTCCAAAGGTGCATGACCTCAATTTTCTCAAATATGGTAGAAGACATTATAGAGATTTTCATGGACTTTTTTAGTATTTGGGGCTTCATTTGATGAGTGTTTGAAGAATCTGTCTTTCGTACTCCAGAGATGTGAGGAGACAAGTCTAGTACTTAATTGGGAAAAATACCACTTTATGGTTAAAAGTGGTATTTTCTCAAATATGGTAGAAGACATTATAGAGATTTTCATGGACTTTTTCAGTATTTGGGGCTTCATTTGATGAGTGTTTGAAGAATCTATCTTTCATACTCCAGAGATGTGAGGAGACAAGTCTAGTGCTTAATTGGGAAAAATACCACTTTATGGTTAAAAGTGGTATTGTTTTAGGCCATGTGATTTCCAAAAAGGGCATTGAGTTTGATAAGGCGAAAATTGAAGTAATGAAGAGTTTGCCTCCTCTTAGATCAGTAAAAGATATCAGATCATTCCTAGGTCATGCGGGGTTTTATAGGCGGTTCATAAAAGACTTCTCGAAGATTGCAAGACCATTGTGCACCCTTCTTCAAAAGGTTGTAGAATTTAAGTTCAATGAAGATTGTAGCATTGCTTTTAAGATTTTGAAAGAAGCGCTAACCACGGCTCCCATCATCATGCCACCACAATGGAGTTTTCCCTTTGAACTTGTGTGTGAAGCCTCCGATTATGCCATAGGGGCAGTTTTGGGACAGCGCGTAAAGAAGCTTCTGCATGTCATTTATTACGCATCAAGAACTCTCAATGATGCTCAAATGAACTACTCAACTACGGAAAATGAGCTATTGGCAATAATATTTTTCCTTGGAAAAGTTTAGGCAATACTTGGTGGGCGCTAAAGTTGTTGTATACATGGATCATAAAAGGACGCAAAGCCTAGGTTGATTAGGTGAATACTCTTATTGTAGGAATTCGACCTTGAAATTAGAGATAAAAAGGGGTGTGAGAATGTGGTGGCGGATCATTTGAGTGGACTAACTTAAGGAACTCTGAAAGTATACAAACAAGGTTAAATTGCTTAAGACGTACCTAGAAGGGGGGGGGGGGGGGTGTTAGGATTATGCTCAATAGCAAGAGTGTAATAATGTAATTAACAATCTTATTCATATTAATAAAGTGATTTCTGGTTTAAACAAATATTATAGCATTTATAGTTGAATATTATAATTGTTAAAGTAAATAATCATAAGGTCTAAAGACTATGAGAAAAGAAGAATTGTTCATACATCTGGATATGTATGTGGTAGACACAATTCTTTAGTTAGTCTTGAATATCGTTCACAACTTAAGTTAAAGGTTGGGCACCTTTATCTTGTTAAAGTTGTAGAATTCTTTTGCTAGCATTTGAGTGGGATCAAATGAGATATGATGAGTCTAAAATCATCGGAGTGTCTTCGAGCAAAAGGATCTAGTGCACTGGGTGCATTGAACTGGATCACAATGAAATACTTTATCTATAACCGTCAGTAGATAACAGTAATTTCATTATCAGGACAATCGGAGAGTCTATCTTAATCCTGAGATAAATGATGGACTTATGGTTGCAAGTGATATCATTTGAGTTATCAATGAGTACGATTATATCGCATAGTCTATCCTCGATAATTTGGTGGTATTCATTTGTTAATCGATAGAGGACTTCATTTATAGATATGGACATCGTGGCTCCATTTATCAAATGAGAGTATAAAATCATCGTATGGATGTTTTGAGGTAATTGGATATTAAATCTCAACGTTGAGTTTTCGATAGTATCTATTGAAAACATGGCTTCTGGACAAGTCAAAATATCCAAGTTCAAAACGTGGTCATATGAGTAAATATGGTAACTTGGAGAGTTATAGGCGGTCTATGAACTCTTGGCGATTACTGATATTATTCACGAGGATACACTATCTCCAATATGATTGTCTAGGGTAAGAATGAGGAAGCATCTTCCTTTTCTGTCTTTATTTAAGAGTTCAATTTTAGCTCTTTAGTGGAATGAGCTAAAATTAATGGATCGGACCTAAGTGAATCATTTGTTGATTGTGATTAGGTTATGTCTATTGTAGCTTAAATTTAGATAGCCCGCCAAGATCCCCAATCCACACGGACTTGCATGGATCACTTGATATATTCTACCGGACCAATTTAGGGTCCATCTAGAATTGCAATTTAATATATTAAGAATATAATTTGCACATTATTTATGTAATGGGCTGCACAATTATATTTATATATTAATGGATGACATGTGGGCTTGTTTCTTTTAGTAAGATTGGGTCTAGTTCACATGTGGGCTTTTTATTTAAAGTCCTATGGATTAAATGAAATAGGAAAAATAATATTTGGCCCAATACACATATGGGGCGGCAAGGTTATATATTAACCTAAAATATTATTTTGTTTTCATTATTTAATTAAATAAGAATTAATTAATTCATTAATTAATTATTTAATTAAGATACAAATCTTTTCTCATTAGGAAATATGTTTCCTAAAGGTATACTATTGGTAGTAGTATAATTAAATAGAAAGACTTGTTTGACAAGGAAATAAATAATTAGTTTTATTTATTCAAACAGGAAGTCTTTTTATTTTAGTCAAATATGAGAATAAAAAGATTTATGAGTTTGATTAGGTTTTGGAAATCTTTTCTAAATAGGAATTAGGGTGCAATTCAAACTAATTAATTTTGTTTGGAAATTGCGGCAACCCTAATTAATTTAGGAAGAGAATTCGGCCAACCCTAAAAAGAAAGAAGAAAAATTTCGGCCACCTATATATGTATACATATAATTTTCGGCCAGCCCTAGTGCTAAGGTGCAGAATTTTTTCTTCTTCTTCTTCTTAACTCATAGATAGAGAATTTATTCAACTAAGACAAAAGAAAAAGGAACATAGATTATTCTTTGATGGTGTACTATTTGCTTAATCATTGATAAGCTTGTGTATACAACATCGACCAAGGTTCACGCGAGTTTCGATCATTAGATTGAGAACTCAAAAGTGACCGGAATAATCTTAGGTTTCTTTTGATTGTTTTTGTGACTAACGAACAAGAGAGAAAAGTTTGTTTAATCCAATCACAGGTTTGCAATTCAAAGAGAAGGGAGATCACGCTCCTAGGAGATCCACGTTCGTGCTAGGATTGAAGATCTTGCGGATTACCATCGACGCAAGTCAATCGGATCACGCGACAAGAGGTATTAAACTTTTATTACTTCTTTATATATCTTTAATTAATCAAAAGGGTTTAAGGTTCATAAAATTGGAAAAATTTTAAAAGCTACTCAAAACTATTTTTTTAGTCTCGCTTCCGCTGCGGGTACAATTTTTCCCTACAGGGGGGGGTGGGGGGTGAATAGGTTTTTCGCCTAATTTCAATCCCTTGAACAAACTTACGTTTGTCCCTTAAGGTAGCCTTACATACAACACAAACATCACGGAATCATACTAAGACAAGTCTAAGTATCAATAAGTTGTATGAGGTATAAAGAAAATACAAAAACAATTAACAAGAATACTTGTATATCAATATATGTTCAATCGTTACAAGTATATACAAATATTGCTATACATAAAATTCTAAACAATATACAAAAGAAATGTAATTACAAATATGATCAAAAGAATATATTTACAAATCACACTTTACCAAATCTTGTATCCAAAAACATCACAAGTGAAGATTGTACTGTAGGGAAAAATATCGTAGTACACGCAGCGGAAGCGAGACTAAAAAAAAATATTGATTTAGTAGCTTTTAAAATTTTTCCTTTTATGAACCTTAACCCTTTTAATTAATTAAACATACATATAATCAACAAAAGAAGAATACCTTTTGTCACGTGATCCGATTGACTTACGTCGATGGTAATTTGCAAGATCTTCAATCCTAGCACGAACGTGAATCACCTAAGAGCGTGGTCTCCCTTTTTCTTTGAATTGCAAACCTGTGAATGGACAAACAAACTTTTCTTTTCTTTTGTTAGTCACAAAAAAATCAAAAGAAGACTAAGATTATTCCGGTCACTTTTGAGTTCTCAATCTAATGATCGAAACTCGTGTGAACCTCAATCGATGTTGTACACACAAGCTTATTGATGAACAAGCAATCAGTGTACCATCAAAAGAATAATCTATTCACTCTTTTTTGTTTTTAGTAGAATAATATTCCTTTCTATGAGTTGAGAAGAAGAAGAAGAAGAATAATTGTTTCAAGCACAACAACACCTAATTTCTTGGTGGCCGAATTCTCTCTCTTTTCTATTTAGGGTGGCCGAATTCTTTCTCCCAAAAGCATTAGGGTTGCCGCAATTTTCACTCCAAAAATATAGGAGTTTTAGTTGCACCCTAATTCACTTCTAGTTTTCTTAAGAGTTCAAACCCTAATCCAACTCATAGATACTTTTATTCTCTTATTTTGACTAAATTAAAAAGACTTCTTATTTGATTAAATAAATAAAATTAATTATTTATTTTCTTGTCAAACAAGTCTTTTAATTTAAGTATACTACTACCAATAGTATACCTTTAGGAATCATATTTCCTAATCAGAAAAGATTTGTTTCTTTAATTAAACAATTAATTAATAAATTAATTAATTCTCATTTAATTAAAACAATGAAACAAAATAATATATTAGGTTAAATATGACCTTGCCGCCCCACTTGTATAAAATGGGCCATATATTATTTTCTTATTTCATTTAATCCATTGGATTTTAAATACAAAGCCCACATGTGAACTAGACCCATTCTTACTAAAAGAAACAAGCCCACATGCCTTTCATTAATATATTAATATAATTGTGCAGCCCATTAAATAAATAATGTGCAAATTATATTCTTAATATATTAAATGCAATTCTAAATGGACCCATAAATTGGTCTGGTAGAATATATCAAGTGATCCATGCAAGTCCGTGTGGATTGGGGATCTTGGCAGGCTATCTAAATTTAAGCTTCAATAGACATAACCTAATCACAATCAACAAATGATTCACTTAGGTCCGATCCATTAATTTTAACTCATTCCACTAAAGAGCCAAAATTGAACTCTTAAATAAAGACAGAAAAGGAAGAAGTTCCTCATTCATACCCTAGACAATCATGTTGGAGATAGTGTATCCTCGTGATTAATATCAGTAATCGCCAAGAGTTCATAGACCGCCTATAACTCTCCAAGTTACCATATTTACTCATATGACCACGTTTTGAACTTGGATATTTTGACTTGTCCAGAAGCCATGTTTTCAATAGACACTATCGAAAACTCAACGTTGAGATTTAATATCCAATTACCTCAAAACATCCATATGATGATATTATACTCTCATTTAATAAATGGAGCCATGATGTCCATATCTATAAATGAAGTCCTCTATCGATTAACAAATGAATATCACCAAACTATCGAGGATCGACTATGCGATATAATCGTACTCATTGATAACTCAAATGATATCACTTGCAACCATAAGTCCATCATTTATCTCAGGATTGAGATAGACTCTCTGATTGTCCTGATAATGAAATGACTTTTATCTACTGACGGTTATAGATAAAGTATTTCATTGTGATCCAGTTCAATGCACCCAGTGCACTAGATTCTTTTGCTCGAAGACACTCTGATGATTTTAGACTCATCATATCCCATTTGATCCCACTCAAATGATAACAAAAGAATTCTACAACTTTAACAAGATAAAGGTGCCCAACCTTTAACTTAAGTTGTGAACAATATTCAAGACTAACTAAAGAATTGTGTCTACCACATACATATCCAGATGTACGAACAATTCTTCTTTTCTCATAGTCTTTAGACCTTATGATTATTTACTTTGACAAATATTAAACTATAAATGCTATAAGATTTGTTTAAACCAGAAATCGCTTTATTAATATGAAAAAGATTGTTAATTACAATATTACACTCTTGCTATTGAGCATAATCCTAACATGTACTACAAGATTAAAACATACACAAAAACAAATATAAAATATAGAGATAGAAAGAATTAACACAAGGGATTTTTTAACGTGGTAAAACCTCCAAGAAGGAAACATCCACGGGTTGAATTACAACCATTGTGTACTTATATATATTTGGAAAGTAAATTAGAAATTCCACAAAGTGACCAATCCTAGATCACCAACCCATGTGGAGTCTATGTTTACCCAATCCCTATTGGAAGATACAAAATCCCTCAATGATGTAAACCACATATTGGAACTCATACCAAACCAACATCATTGGAAGATTAGAAATTCCTCAAGAGCGCATACATATTCCATGTACCCCGCTCTATCGGACTCTATGTCTAACCAAACACCCGGGACTACCAATATATAAGCCAACTCTCTATATAAGGCACATGTGCCTCTAGAAAGCCTCCCATGCATGACTATCCAAGTCCTCCCGACTCTAGCCATGACTTCTTGCTTGTCTATCCAAGTCCTCCCAACTCTAGACAAGACTTCTTGCTTACCTATCCAAGTCCTCAAGACTCTAGGCAAGACTTCTTGCTTGGCTATCCGAGTCATCCCAACTCTAGCCAAGACTTCATGCCTTTTACAAGGACTTCCTAGTGTGATCATGTGAATGCAAATGATGCAAACAATCAAAACAATATAGAACATGTGATCTGAAACAAATTATGGTGTGTTCAATATTAATCTAGAGGGGGGGTGAATAGATTTTATCCAATTTTACCAAATTTTCGTTAATGGTCAAGATTACGAAAATACCCTCTACTAGTCAATATACAATAGCAAGTGTAATATGGTGCGGAAATTAAAAGACACTTGATATTTACGTGGAAACCCTCACGGGAAAAACCACGGGCTATGTAAGTGAGCCACACTTGAACCTCGAATCCACTAAATGTGTAAAACGATTACAACCTAATCCCGGAAGTAATCACACACCTACCTACTCCCGGTATAAGTGAACCTAGTCCCAATGCTTGTGATTTATGCAACCTAATCCCGGAAGCAACACAAGACTTAGTTCTCAATGAAGAGAAAACAACCTAAGTGAATATATGAAATACTCAAAATGCAACAAGAGCAAGGCAACTCTATATGCTTACCTAGAATGATGATATATCAATGAAATCAATCCTAGATATCAAAAGCTAAATGAAAATCACAAAGACTTAGCTAGATGTTATCAATCACAAAACAATCCTAGCTATCAAACAATGTCAACATGTCCAAACATGTGAACTCAATTAGTTGTAGAGAATTTCTAACAACATAATTGTCAATTAAATCCACAAGAACATTCAATTAAGCTTGACTAGATAAATAAACATTAATCTATCAACCTAATCATCAACCAATTGTACAAGAATGTTCTAGGGTTAGCTATTTAGGGAAAATCATCCTAATCATGTAAGCTACCACAAACAAAACCCAATCATGTCATAACTTCACTAAATATGCAATAAGAGTGAAGATTTGCTAAACTAAGCAATAAAAGACATGTCTTGACTAAGATAGAACAATAAATGAAGATGTTGTGTTTGTTCTACTTACCAAGTCATAAATGAAGAAGACCCATGGAAGATTGATGCATGAAACATGTTAGATGCACATGGGTTTTGGGTTTGGAGAGTTAAAGAAGCAAGTTTGAAGCTTTCTCTCTCTAGGGTTTGAGTTTCTCACTCTAAGGTCTGATTTTGAGCTCTCAAAAACGAGCTAGGAAGAAGATGATACTTAAATAGGACCCCTAGATGAAATGACGTCGTTTTGAAAAAATTGCAAAAGAACCGCCGATTCTGCGCCCTGTTCTGCGTCCTTGCCCGCAGAACACAAGGGCGCAGAAATGCACCTGACAGATTTTGTGGCCCCTAAACGCAAAATCCAAGGGCGCAGAAAAGAGGACAGAGAGTATGAATTCTGATCCTTATTCTGCGGCCTTATTTCTGCGGCCTGGCCGCAGAACAGGGCGCAAAATGCGCTTGATGGAGCATCCTAAAATCTAACCATGCTATGCAATACTAAGCAAGATGCAACCAAATAAACATGCATGAAGAGAGATGAAATAGGCAATAATGCATACACAATAAATACACAACACATTCAAGAATGAGAATTATGCAAGTGTTGTGTGTGTGTGCATCTACTTCTCTTCATTGCAAGAAACACTAAGTATAATACCTTTGGAGTGCTTCTTCCCTTGAAGTCTTGAAAAGGGCCTTTGAGCATGATCTTCAATCACCTAACTACCCTTACAATTCAAACCCCCAATATGTGGTTTGTCTACGAAATAAGCCAATCAACAATGGGAATCCTTACAATCTCCCCCTTTGGCTATTTCGTGACAAAACCACCACTCACATTGATCCTCACAAGATAAAAGAAACTTCGGGAAATTCTACATTACAAAGTACAAAGAGATAAGAAAATAAAACTTCAAGTCTTCAATCTCTTGTAGAATAACCAAACCTTCAAAACAATTAGATTACACTTCCAAAGCAAGTGTATGTGAGATGATCAAGTGAAAGAAAAACAAGCATTTGCATATGAATCTTTTAACCACAATATCATGCAATGTATGAGAATGCAATGCTCCCCCTCAAAGTGTTACTCCCCCTCAAACCATCAAACCATAAACTCCCCATATGCACAATTGCTACAACAATTAGCAACTCCCCTTACCACATCCTACTCCCCCTTTTTGTCATGATATAGGCAAAGGAGTAGTCCCCAACCGGGTCACTCATAGCAAAGAGAGAAAGAAGCATACAAGATAATGCATAGTTAGATAAGCCACTTTATGCACTCAAGTAATTGGAGAGAATCAAGGAGATTTATTTTATTGAAAATGTGTGAATTAGAAATGCTTTGCAAACAAGACATGTTGCATTCAAGTCCAAAAAACAATGGTATTTGGCAAAGCAAATGACAAAGGTTTCCAAATAGAATTCAAACCAATTTTACCATTTGTCATGAGAAAAGCAAGAATATAGAGAATATATTGATTTTCATTTTTAACAACAACTATATCCAACTTTATAAGCGAAACATGGCATGAGCGACTTTGCACCCTATTTGATTTTTTCGGGTATGAAACCCGTATGATAGTAACCATGTTCAACAAATAAAGAAAGAGAGACTTTGAATGGATACATGATCCTTTATCAATTTTAGTCTCACTAGCTTTTTCACACATTGTTTTGCATTTAAAAATATGCAATCATCAATTCATGCTTTTCCAATTTAGCAAGGCATTTGAATTTCATGCTTTTCAAGTTCATTAGCATGTCAATTAAGAATCATCATGTCATGGAAATAACTATAGGTCATTCAAATCATACTTCCTATGAAAATTTCCTAGTCCAAAAATGCATGTTTGAACATAAATATGACATGGATTGAAAACAAAGCAAGGTTCACACTTATTGAGATAAAAGCATATATACATATGTCCAACCAAGCTTACTTCAAGCAATTAAAAGAGAAGCACAAGATCTTTCAAATAATTTGCATGCATCAAGTATACAAAAAGCTCTCTTTGCTTGAGTTCCCCTTATGGGGTCAATAACTAGAACTCATCACTCCACAAGACATATTCCAATAGATCTACTAAGAGTTTTAAATCGAGTAGCATCTAGAGGTTTTGTAAACAAGTCGGCTAGTTGATCATTTGTACCTACATGCTCAAGTACAATGCATTTATTTTCAACTAGTTCTCTAATGAAATGATGACGGATGTCAATATGCTTAGTTCTAGAATGTTGAACCGGATTCTTGGAAATATTAATAGCACTCATGTTATCACAAAAGAGAGTGAGTGTACCTTGGTTGAATCCGTAGTCTACTAGCATTTGCTTCATCCATAGGAGTTGTGTGCATCCACTCCCCGCGGCTATGTACTCGGCCTCCGCCGTGGACAAGGAAATTGAGTTTTGCTTCTTGCAAAACCAAGAAACAAGATTGTTTCCAAGGAAAAAGCAACCGCCCGATGTGCTTTTCCTATCATCACAATTTCCGGCCCAATCCGCGTCACTAAAGCCTACAAGACTAGCATTAGTGTCAAATGAGTACCAAATCCCATAGTTAGAAGTCCCATTCACAAATCGAATGATTCTCTTGACGCAAGAGAGATGGGACTCCTTGGGATCGGATTGGTACCTTGCACACACACCCACACTAAAGGATATGTCGGGCCTACTTGCGGTCAAATAAAGCAAGCTTCCTATCATACCCCTATAAAGTGTTTGTTCTACACTTTTACCACTAGCATCTTTGCTTAGTTTCAAAGTGGTGCTCATGGGTGTGTTACAATGTTTGGCTTTCTCAAGACCAAACTTCTTCACTAGGTTTTTGGCATATTTGGCTTGGGATATGAAGATCCCATCACTTAATTGCCTAATTTGCAAACCTAGGAAGTAACTAAGCTCACCAACAAGGCTCATCTCAAATTCATGAGACATAACATCAACAAATTGTTGGACTTTGGTGTTGTTGGTGGATCCAAACACTATATCATCAACATATATTTGAGCTATAAAAAGCTCATCATTGTCTTTCTTGATGAATAGTGTCTTGTCAACACTACCTCTTGTGTAGTCATTGTTGACAAGAAATTGAGTGAGGCGCTCATACCAAGCCCTCGGTGCTTGTTTCAACCCATAAAGAGCCTTCTTGAGGCGATAGACATGGTTGGGGTGGTGTGCATCCACAAACCCCTTAGGTTGCTCAACAAACACTTCCTCTTGCAAGAAGCCATTGAGGAAGGCACTCTTAACATCCATTTGGTGCAATTTGAACTTGTGCACACAAGAGATGGACAAGAGAAGCCTAATGGACTCTAGGCGGGCAACGGGAGCAAAAGTCTCCTCAAAGTCGATACCCTCAATTTGAGAGTACCCTTGTGCAACAAGTCTTGCCTTGTTACGCACTACGTTGCCATCCTCATCGGATTTGTTCCTATATATCCATTTTGTGCCTATGACATTAGTGGTCTTAGGCCTAGGAACTAGAGTCCAAACCTCATTCCTTTCGAATTGGTTTAGCTCTTCTTGCATGGCAAGAACCCAAAACTCATCATTTAGAGCTTCATCAATCTTTTTGGGTTCTATTTGAGAGGTGTAGCATGTGAAGCTAATAAGATTAGCTATTTGCCTTCTAGTCCTAACACCCTCATTCACATCTCCAATAACATCCTCTTTGTTATGGAGTCTTCTAACCCATGGAGCGGGTTCATTAGAGTCCAAGTTAGGAACTCTATCAATAGGTTGTGTGTCATTTTCAACAACATTGGATGTCCCCACATTAGGAGTCACAACAACCTTCTCCAAAGGAGAATCATCACTAAGAATAACCTCCTCCTCATGATTACTACACTTGAGCCTTTCATCATCAAATACAACATTAGATGATTCCATGACACTTAGAGTTTTCTTATTGAAAACTCTATAGGCTCTACTATTTAAGGCATAGCCAATAAATATACCCTCATCACTCTTGGCATCAAATTTGCCAAGTTGATCTCGGTCATTTAAAATGAAGCATTTGCTTCCAAATGTGTGGAAGTAGCTAACATTTGGCCTCTTGCCTTTCCATAACTCATAGGAGGTATTCCTAGTACCGGGCCTTAGAAAAACTCTATTTCCTATATAACAAGCCGTGTTGATGGCTTCGGCCCATAGATTCCTAGGCACATTGTTGCTAAGCAACATCACACGGGCCATCTCTTGAAGGACCCTATTTTTCCTCTCAACAACTCCATTTTGTTGAGGTGTCCTAGGAGCCGAAAACTCATGGGAGATACCTATACTATCACAATAGGTTTCAAAAGAAGCATTCTCAAATTCCCTCCCATGGTCACTTCTAATCCGTTTTATGCTTTTAATGTTAGAATTCATTTCATTTTGAAGTTTAGTACAAAGCATTTTAAACTTATCAAAAGTTTCGGATTTTTCTCTAAGAAAATATGTCCATGTGAACCTAGAGAAATCATCTACACAAACAAAAATGTATCTCTTTCCACCCAAGCTCTCGGTTTGCATAGGACCCATAAGATCCATATGGAGAAGCTCTAGAGGCTCCTTGGTGGAGAGATACTTGCCCTTTTTATGCATGCTTTTAGTTTGTTTTCCTTGTTGACAAGGTCCACAAATACCATTGGCTTTCTTCCCAAGCTTAGGGAGGCCACGCACACATTCAAACTTTCCAAGGGTCCGTAGATCCCGAAAGTTCATATGGCCAAGTCTTTCATGCCACAACTCAATTTGCTCATCCTTGGACACATTGTTTGAGACTATTCTAGCTTCAAGACAATAGCAATTGTCGCTAGATCTCATACCTTTCAATAAGGTTTGTCCATTGGGCTTTAGGATAGAGCAATTCTCTTTGTTAAACAAGACGGAATATCCTTCATCACTAAGATGAGAAATGCTAATCAAATTGGCTTTCAAGCCATCAACAAGTAAAGCATTGGATAAGGAGGGTAATCCGGGAACGGAGATGGTTCCTTTCCCTATGACATTCTTTTTGGATCCATCACCAAAGGTGACATTTCCTCCTTCCTCCATAACAAGAGTCTCGAAGAAACTCTTGTTTCCCGTCATGTGCCTAGAGCACCCACTATCAAGATACCAAAGATTAGAAGAATTTGCCTTCAAGGCAATTTGTGCAACATGGCAAACATTTTCATTCTTTCTAATCCATTTAAGAGCAACATTTTCTTTCTTAAAGGTCTTTGGTACATGGGCTCTAGTAATCCTAGGATCATGCAAATTAGTCTTATTATTCCTAGGAACATGCATCTTGGCTCTATTCTTTCTCTTTTCAATCATGCTTCGAGTTCTACACATTTTTATATAACGAAAGCAATTTGGTCGAATGTGACCATTAAAACCACAAAAATGACAAATTGGAATGAAATGAGAAATCATACCATTGCCTTGAGCATTTATGGGAGCCTTCCCTTTTCTTTGTGGTTGAGTGGGTTCAATCCATCTCCTTTGTTGAACCGGTCTATCTTGCTTCCAATGTTGGACTTGCATGATTGGATTTTTCCCTTTTTGAGCCAATAGATGAGGAATGTTGGCTTGAGGTTGTCTCCTTGGTGCCACCTTCACTTGTGCACTTTTTGAGCTTTGTCCTAGATCTATTTTCTTCCTAGGAGTGTGCACCGAAGAAGCTTCTATGTTGCCCAAGCTCTTAACAAACACGGTCTTCTTAGAGGAGGTGGTCTCTTGACAATCTTCAAACCCAAGACCTCTCTTGTCACATGGACTCTTTCCAACACCAAGCATGTGATCTAATTTTTTGGTGCTAGAGTCCATCCCAGTAAGTGACTTCTTAGCTTCAACAAGCTCCCTCTTCAAACCTTCTTCATTCCTCCTAGATAAAGCTAACTCCTCTTTTAGCTTATCTTCTCTCTTCTTAAGTCTTTCCACTTCTTCACTTAAGAGATCATTGTGAGATGAAAGCTCAACATTTTCTTCTCTCAACATCTTGATCTTCTTAGTTGTTTTCATCTCTAAGCTCCTAAACTCCTTAAGATATTCAACTAACACTTCTTTCTCCACATATCCATTAGTGGAGTTAGCATCGGAGTCATCTTCACTAGAGTCACTTTCCCTTTGACTCTCTTCCTCTTTTTCACTACCACTTTTGCTCTTGTGAGAAGAGGCAAAAGCTAGGAAGTTAGCCATGATGTCTTCATCATCCGAAGAATCATCTTCTTCATTGGAGTCATCACTACTTCCACTCCAAGTGGCGGCCATCACTTTTCCCTTCTTCTTTTCCTTGTGATTAGCACATTCGGGAGCAAAGTGACCAATCCCGCCACACTCAAAGCAACGGACCCCTTTCCTTTCGGTCCTCTCTTGCCTTGGTTCAAACTTCTTGAAGGGAACCTTTTTCTTGTCTTGGCCTCTAAAACCAAATCCCTTCTTTCCAAACTTCATAACCTTGTTGAATCTTTTCACAAACAAGGCCATGTCTTCATCCGAGTCATTCTTCACCTCCTTTTCATCCTTAGATGCTTTCAAAGCAATTCCCTTTTGCTTTTTAGGAGGAGTGGAGCTAGGAACCTTCCTAGACTCGTAGGCGAGAAGTCTTCCAATGACCTCGCTCGGCTTCATATCCTTATATCCACTATTTTCTTCTAAAGCCGTCACCTTTGACTCAAACCTATCCGGTAGGGATCTCATTATCTTTTGCTTGATCCTCCTATCCGAATAGGGATCACCAAGTTGATGACTTTGGTTGACTATGTCCATGTTGACTATGTCCATCAACTTGATCTCAAAGTCGTTGAAGCACTCATTTTCCTCCATCTTGAGCATCTCAAATTGGGTTTGGAGAACTTGGAGCTTGGAGTCCTTCACAACTTCGGTTCCCTCATGAGCAACTTCTAGGATTGTCCATGCCTCCTTAGCAATCCTAGTATTTTGAATCAACTTGTATTGATTCTCATCCATGGCACATAGGATGGCATGCATTGCCTTCCTATTCCATTTTGACGCCTCAAATTCTTGTGCATTCCATTGTGCCTTGGGCTTCAAAACTTCTTCTCCTCCACCCGTAGGAGTCATCATGGGAAGATCGTATCCATCTTCAACCGACATCCATGCTCGGTCATGAAGTTGGCATATGTAGGATTCCATCTTCCCTTTCCATGAGGAGTAATTTAATCCGGTGAGAAGGGGAGGACGTGTGCTAGAAGCCCCCTCGTTGTTGCCACTGTTTCCACTCATTTTGTATATGAATGAAATGAAATGAATGCAAAATGTATGAATGAACAAAAAAACACACAAATGCAAAACACACCAAAATGAGCAAGGATCACCTATGTATATCTAGGAACCCGCTCTGATACCAATTGAAACAAATTATGGTGTGTTCAATATTAATCTAGAGGGGGGGTGAATAGATTTTATCCAATTTTACCAAATTTTCGTTAATGGTCAAGATTACGAAAATACCCTCTACTAGTCAATATACAATAGCAAGTGTAATATGGTGCGGAAATTAAAAGACACTTGATATTTACGTGGAAACCCTCACGGGAAAAACCACGGGCTATGTAAGTGAGCCACACTTGAACCTCGAATCCACTAAATGTGTAAAACGATTACAACCTAATCCCGGAAGTAATCACACACCTACCTACTCCCGGTATAAGTGAACCTAGTCCCAATGCTTGTGATTTATGCAACCTAATCCCGGAAGCAACACAAGACTTAGTTCTCAATGAAGAGAAAACAACCTAAGTGAATATATGAAATACTCAAAATGCAACAAGAGCAAGGCAACTCTATATGCTTACCTAGAATGATGATATATCAATGAAATCAATCCTAGATATCAAAAGCTAAATGAAAATCACAAAGACTTAGCTAGATGTTATCAATCACAAAACAATCCTAGCTATCAAACAATGTCAACATGTCCAAACATGTGAACTCAATTAGTTGTAGAGAATTTCTAACAACATAATTGTCAATTAAATCCACAAGAACATTCAATTAAGCTTGACTAGATAAATAAACATTAATCTATCAACCTAATCATCAACCAATTGTACAAGAATGTTCTAGGGTTAGCTATTTAGGGAAAATCATCCTAATCATGTAAGCTACCACAAACAAAACCCAATCATGTCATAACTTCACTAAATATGCAATAAGAGTGAAGATTTGCTAAACTAAGCAATAAAAGACATGTCTTGACTAAGATAGAACAATAAATGAAGATGTTGTGTTTGTTCTACTTACCAAGTCATAAATGAAGAAGACCCATGGAAGATTGATGCATGAAACATGTTAGATGCACATGGGTTTTGGGTTTGGAGAGTTAAAGAAGCAAGTTTGAAGCTTTCTCTCTCTAGGGTTTGAGTTTCTCACTCTAAGGTCTGATTTTGAGCTCTCAAAAACGAGCTAGGAAGAAGATGATACTTAAATAGGACCCCTAGATGAAATGACGTCGTTTTGAAAAAATTGCAAAAGAACCGCCGATTCTGCGCCCTGTTCTGCGTCCTTGCCCGCAGAACACAAGGGCGCAGAAATGCACCTGACAGATTTTGCGGCCCCTAAACGCAAAATCCAAGGGCGCAGAAAAGAGGACAGAGAGTATGAATTCTGATCCTTATTCTGCGGCCTTATTTCTGCGGCCTGGCCGCAGAACAGGGCGCAAAATGCGCTTGATGGAGCATCCTAAAATCTAACCATGCTATGCAATACTAAGCAAGATGCAACCAAATAAACATGCATGAAGAGAGATGAAATAGGCAATAATGCATACACAATAAATACACAACACATTCAAGAATGAGAATTATGCAAGTGTTGTGTGTGTGTGCATCTACTTCTCTTCATTGCAAGAAACACTAAGTATAATACCTTTGGAGTGCTTCTTCCCTTGAAGTCTTGAAAAGGGCCTTTGAGCATGATCTTCAATCACCTAACTACCCTTACAATTCAAACCCCCAATATGTGGTTTGTCTACGAAATAAGCCAATCAACAATGGGAATCCTTACATGATCAATACATTCCATGGAACAACTAGATCTAGAGATGTGAAAACACAAGCAATAGAAATCTAGATGCAAAATCATGAATGAAAACCTAGAGCATGTGAAAACAATTAACACATAAAACTACTAGATTCATTCATACAAATAACACTTGAACAATTCATATACATGAGGCATAAGTTCAAGATATTATAAACATACATAAAAATCTAGAATCACAAAATGTATTCAACAAGTATTCTAGCCAAAGATTTAGAGATAGGAGATTATGTTAAAAACAAATCAATCCTAAATATCTCTAAAAACACATACAAAAGCTCTAATCCTAGATTTCATCAATCAAGGATCTAAGACACATTATGGGCTCGTTTGGTATGCTGTATTGTATTGTATTGGATTGTATTGGACTGTATTGAATTGGATTGTATTGTATTGGACTGTATTATTCTTATACAATCATGTGTTTGGTTATATTTTGTATTAGATTGTATTATGTTGTATTAACTAATACAACCTTATATTCTGTATTAGATAATACGATATCCACCGTATTAAACCAATTAAAATGTATTAGCTAATACAATACAGTAAACAGTGCAAAATAAACCAAACATTGTATTGTATTATTCTAATACATTTTAAACTCCTAATACAATACAGTGCGGCGCACCAAACGAGCCCATAAAGGATTATTAATCATAAAATAGATCAATCAAGTCTCAAATAATCCTAGATATCAATCTAATCACAATACAACTCCCAATCATGCTAAAAACAAATAATCCAAGATTCTAGTCAACATGTGTCTCTAATTAGACTATTCAATTAGATTGATCGTGAAGCTATCTTTCTCAATAGCATTCACCAAACATACATATACATATAGAAGAAGAAACCTAAAGCAAATTGAAGGTTTAAAAAGATGAAATCACCAAGATATGAACTCTACCTTGATTTCACGAGCTGGTTCGGTTTTCTGAGTGGATGACTCTCAATATCAATCAAACAGGTACAAGATCACTCAGAAAAGGTAGACGACTCAATTATGAACAATCTCCAACTTGAATCACTCAATTCTGACTTCATATGAGAAAGTTATGGTGTTTGGAAGTTGAGAAAATTGGAGAGAAACTCTAGACGGGATTTCACAATTTTTCTTCTTGAAAAACAAATGGAGGGAATTGGAGAGATTTAAAAGAAATGGAAGAAGGGCATTTTTATCCACAAAAATTAGGCCAACCCAGCCTTGCCCATGTGTGGGGCGCGTGTGGCACACGCGGCCAGAGAGCTGGCTGGGCCGTGTGGCACACGGCCTCCACACGTGGATGCCTAGCCAAGGCCTTTGGCCACCAAACTTCTCCCACGCACCTCTCACGTTCTTCAGCCGTATTCGGGCATCCGAACTCCGATTTCGAATCCATTTTTGGATTACGAACCGCGACTCCCTCATGCACAATGAAAACTATGAAACTTTGACAAAAGGTTGAGAATTCATCTCGGAAAATGACGACGAACACAACTCAACGAATGAGAACGAAAAGTAGCGTAGCTACATCGTCTGGACTCGAAACTGTTAGGATTATGCTCAATAGCAAGAGTGTAATATTGTAATTAACAATCTTTTTCATATTAATAAAGTGATTTCTGGTTTAAACAAATCTTATAGCATTTATAGTTTAATATTATAATTGTCAAAGTAAATAATCATAAGGTCTAAAGACTATGAGAAAAGAAGAATTGTTCGTACATCTGGATATGTATGTGGTAGACACAATTCTTTAGTTAGTCTTGAATATTGTTCACAACTTAAGTTAAAGGTTAGGCATCTTTATCTTGTTAAAGTTGTAGAATTCTTTTGCTAGCATTTGAGTGGGATCAAATGAGATATGATGAGTCTAAAATCATCAGAGTGTCTTCGAGCAAAAGAATCTAGTGCACTGGGTGCATTGAACTGGATCACAATGAAATACTTTATCTATAACCGTCAGTAGATAAAAGTCATTTCATTATCAGAACAATCGGAGAGTCTATCTTAATCCTGAGATAAATGATGGACTTATGGTTGCAAGTGATATCATTTGAGTTATCAATGAGTACGATTATATTGCATAGTCTATCCTCGATAGTTTGGTGATATTCATTTGTTAATCGATAGAGGACTTCATTTATAGATATGGACATCGTGGCTCCATTTATCAAATGAGAGTATAATATCATCATATGGATGTTTTGAGGTAATTGGATATTAAATCTCAACGTTGAGTTTTCGATAGTGTCTATTGAAAACATGGCTTCTGGACAAGTCAAAATATCCAAGTTCAAAACGTGGTCATATGAGTAAATATGGTAACTTGGAGAGTTATAGGCGGTCTATGAACTCTTGGCGATTACTGATATTAATCACGAGGATACACTATCTCCAACATGATTGTCTAGGGTATGAATGAGGAAGCATCTTCCTTTTCTGTCTTTATTTAAGAGTTCAATTTTAGCTCTTTAGTGGAATGAGTTAAAATTAATGGATCGGACCTAAGTGAATCATTTGTTGATTGTGATTAGGTTATGTCTATTGAAGCTTAAATTTATATAGCCCGCCAAGATCCCCAATCCACACGGACTTGCATGGATCACTTGATATATTCTACCGGACCAATTTAAGGGTCCATCTAGAATTGCATTTAATATATTAAGAATATAATTTGCACATTATTTATGTAATGGGCTGCTCAATTATATTTATATATTAATGAATGACATGTGGGCTTGTTTCTTTTAGTAAGAATGGGTCTAGTTCACATGTGGGCTTTTTATTTAAAGTCCAATGGATTAAATGAAAGAAGAAAATAATATATAGCCCATTTATTTTAAGTGGGGCGGCAAAGGTGAATTAATTAACCTAATATATTATTTTGTTTCATTGTTTAATTAAATAAGAATTAATTAATTTATTAATTAATTGTTTAATTAAGAAACAAATCTTTTCTGATTAGGAAATATGATTCCTAAAGGTATACTATTGGTAGTAGTATACTTAAATTAAAAGACTTGTTTGACAAGAAAATAAATAATTAATTTTATTTATTTAATCAAATAAGAAGTCTTGTTATTTAGTCAAATAAAAGAATAAAAGATTTATGAGTTGGATTAGGGTTTGGGAGTCTTAAACTAAATAGGAATTAGGGTGTAATACAAACTCTTTTTTGGCTTGAGTATTGCGGCAACCCTAGTCCCTTTTAGGTTATTATTTTCGGCCACCCTAATAGAAAGAGAGAAAGAAAATTTTGCCACCTATATATGTGGACTTATAGAATTTGGCCACTTTAGGGTTTTTGGTGCTTGATTCTATTTTCTTCTTCTTCTCAATTCATAGAAAGATTATTATTATTCTACTAAAAACATAAAATAGATATAGATTATTCTTTGATGGTATACTATTTGCTTATTCATCAATAAGCTTGTGTGTACAACATCGATCTTGGTTCACGCGAGTTTCGATCATTAGATTGAGAACTCAAAAGTGACCAGAATAATCTTAGTATTCTTTTGATTGTTTTGTGACTAACAAAGAAAAGAAAAGTTTGTTTTGTCCATTCACAGGTTTGCAATTCAAAGAAAAGGGAGACCACGCTCCTAGGTGATCCACGTTCGTGCTAGGATTGAAGATCTTGCGGATTACCATCGACCCAAGTCAATCGGATCACGCGACAAAAGGTATTCTTCTTTTGTTAGATAATATATATGTTTAATTGATTAAAGGGTTTAAGGTTCATAAAAGGAAATTTTTTTAAAAGCTACTAAATCTATTTTATTTTTAGTCTTGCTTCCGCTGCGTGTACTACGATATTTTTCCCTATAGAAACTTAACATATGAGTAACCAAAATGACCGGGACTCAATAAAGAATCAATTAAGATCAAGTACAAGTCCAAAACACAAGAAACACAAACATACAAACACAAGTTCACATATGAATGCCATTTCCTAGAAATAGTTCTAGAACATGCAACTCTAAAATGTATGAGCATTTGAGTACAATTCATGAGCATACAAAATCATGTGAATGTGTTATATAAATGGTGCACAATGATGCAGGGACACTTATGAATAATTTGTGTGTGTGTGCCTATGCCTTGTAAGAGGAATGAGGTCAATTATACCTTTGATGAGCAATGAAGCTAATTCCCCTTATCAAGCCATCATCTTGCATGTACCGTAGTCAAATCTTTCTTTGAAGCTTTGTATCATCATCAATATGACCACATAAACATTACAAGATAAACACGTTTTGATATGGAATATATGCCAACAACAACCAAAAACCTAACAAACTCTTATGGAGGAAGATGTGATACCATTAAGAGAAAGTTTCCCCGATGAACAATTATGGGTAATACAAGATAAAGACCTATGGTATGCGGATATAGTCAACTTTTTAGCATCAAATATGATCCCTTCGGAATAGAACCCTCAAGCGAGGAAGAGGTTCATTGCTAGTACTAGATTTTACTTTTGGGATGAGCCGTACTTGTTTAAGCGTGGTCCAGATCAAGTTATTAGAAGATGTGTTCCGGAAAACGAGCAAGGAGAAATACTAAGATTCTGTCATGAACGCGAATGTGGAGGACATTATAGTGGTAAGAAGACAATGATAAAGATTCTCTAATGTGGGTTCTATTGGACAACCTTGGCAAAAGATGCTTATGGATTTTTTTTGAAGTGTGATAGATGCCAAAGGTCAGGGAACATTGGAAAAAGAGACGAGATGCCATTGAATAGTGAGCATGTGATTGAATTATTTGATGTATGGGGGATAGATTTTATGGGGCCATCTGTTACATCCCAAGGTTATAATTTCATCTTGGTGGCGGTAGATTATGTATTTAAGTGGGTTGAAGCAATCCTCATAAGGACAAGCTATAGCCATGTGGTTGTTGGGTTCATCAAGGAAAATATCTTCGCAAGGTTTGGAATTCCTAGGGTGATAATAAGCGACGGTGGAAGTCACTTTTGTAATAGAATTTTCAAAACTTTGTTAAAGAAGTATGGGGTTAGACATAAGGTGGCAACCTCGTACCATCCTCAAACCTCGGGAAAAATGGAGGTGAGTAACCGACACATCAAACAAATCTTGGAAAAAACAGTCAACGGGAGTAGAAAAGATTGGGCGTCCAAACTGAGTGACGCATTGTGGACATACAGGACGGCTTACAAATCCCCAATAGGAATGAGTCCCTTCCAGATAATCTTTGGAAAAGCTTGCCATTTGTCGGTGGAACTAGAATACAACGCCCTATAGGCTATTCGAAAGTTAAACTTAGACCTTGACAAAGCCGGAGAGGAAAGGAAGCTCCAACTCAGTGAACTAGAAGAGTTTCAGTTAGAGGCATATGAGAGCGCAAGGCTTTACAAGGAGAAGACTAAATTCTACCATGACAAGAAGCTTAGAAGGAAAGATTTCCACCCAGGAATGCTAGTACTACTATTTGAGTCCCGTTTGAAGTTATTTTTGGGGAAGCTTAAGTCAAGATGGACGGGACCTTATAGAGTTGTGCAAGTGTTTGCGCATGGTGCCATTGAGATTGAAAGCTTGAAAAAAGGCGAAAGGTTTAAGGTGAATGGCCACCGGTTGAAACCATATAGGGGAGGAGACCCAACTTGGGAGCCCATTTCAAACGAGGAATTGATCAATCCGCTCGGGTAACAATTGTTCTTCCATTTTCTTAGTAGATTTTATTATCATAAATTTTTAGTATTTGCATTTCTTTTTCTTTTGCCCTATATTTTTCTTTATTGCTTTTATTCCGTTTCTGCATAGAATAAGGGTGTGGATTGGATTTTGGTAGTGGATTTAGGACATTTGTGCTTTGTTGATATATTTTTGATTGTTTAGATTATGTGAATGAATGAATGAGAGGGCAATATGCCAATTTATTGATATCTTTTGTATTGCCTTTGCTTGATGGACTTTTGCTTGAAACCTTTTGGGTTGCATTTTTGAATTTTCTTTCTATCACTCATGAACATTGAGGACAATGTCCAATTTAGGTTTGGGGGTACATTTGCGCAGTGCCGTTGTGCTTGGTTTTCAAATTGTGTGCCAAATTTTTCAAAATTTTTGCGATATTGCCATTTTTGAGCATGATTTGCTTGTGGAGATTGTTCTTTACATGATGTAGTGAGGAGTTGTGCATCTTTGTGAGTGTTTGGTTTTGATTAACACCATGCCACTTAGGGTGTCATTGAACAAAGTGTGTTAATCTTTTTCTCTTAATGTTGAGTGAATTATCAAATTTTCTTGAAGGCTATGAATTAATAATGGAGATTACCGTGAGGATCACAAACACAGCCTATAAAAAGCGTATGTGAGTTGTAAAATATTCACTCCTTAAACAGTCACTCTCAAATACTCATACAATCATGTATTGGTCTCATTTGCACTAAATTGTTGTTTGTCATAGAATATTATGGACTGCTTGTGGATGCCTTATTTTTCTTAGTGGACAAGCCTTTGGAAATGATTTTAGGCGATGCATGTGAAAAACCACTAATTGGCCTAAACACTTCCAACCAATGTGAATATGTGTGCTCCCAAGCCCCTTTGATGCCAAACACATCTTAACCTTTTCATTCATGAACCACATCTACATGAACCCTATGAGCCTTAAGATATTGACCTACCTTGACCAAATGACTAAGGCTTAGGAAATCAATGTAAAATCTTGTACTTGAAAATGTAAGGTGTGTACCTAGGCATGTAAATGTGTGCAAAAAGGGTCTTGCAAAACAAGAAAGCTTGAAAAGAAAAAGTGAAAAGCTTGAAAAGAATGTGAAAAGAAAAGAAAATGAAAAGCATGCAAAGAAAAGAATTGGCAAGCAAAGGAATAGAGAACCAAGAAATTAGGCACAATTGGCCTAGAAAAGAAAGAAAAGTAAAGGAACTACTCAATATGAAAATGAGAGTAGTATGCACATGTAGAATTGTGAGCCTGGACACCTTGAAGTGTGAACAATATGTGTGAACTCATAATTTGAATGTATGCCTTAGTGTAATCATTAGGTTCCTTGATATCCATTGTCCCATTCTTTGTTTCACCATAACCTTAGCCCCTATTACAACCAAAGAAAGACCTTCATGATCTTTAGGATTATCCATTTTGTACAATTTGGTTGATGCATGTTCTTTCTAATTCATGGCTTGCAATTCCATTCATGAGACCACTCTTCAGGAAATTGCATTTTTAATGATTATCATGTGCAATCAATTAGATGCCCATAACATGAATTCATATTGCACATGTATGTTATTGTGTGAAACCTAGGAGTCTTTGAGAAAAGAAGAGAGAATCCGGTGAGGATTAGTATCAAAGCGAATTACATTCTAAACTGAATAGCACCTTTGCTTTGAAGTGTTGGCATTTCGAATGTAAGATCGCATTATGTTCAATCATATCTAAGAGTGGCACATTTTTGATCTTTACTTGACATTCTCTTACATGTTAAAATCCTTACTATGGCATAATTGTTTTAATCTCTTCATTTTGGCTTCGCACATTGACCATAAGAAAGTAAAAGCCTTTGAAATATCTTGATGCATGTTTTTGGGGGTTTGCTTGTGATTGTTTCGCACGAGGACTAGCAAAAGATTGGTTTGGGGGTATTTGATCAAGCCAAAATTGGTATGATTTTGGCCCACATTTCCGACTCTTTTTGCTTGATTCTCGGGCATTTCCCCATGCTTAATGGTGTTAAATTGAGTGCTTCAGGTTTTATCAGGTTTCAAGAGCAATTGGGATGAAGTTGAGGACTTGTGTGCAAAAATGCTCACAATTGGGAAGAAACAGGGCATTTTTGCTACTTAGGAAAAAGGAGGTCGCCACATGGTCGCCATGGCGACAGAGGATTATTCAGAGCTTCAGAAGGTCGCCACTTGGTTTCTACTTGGTCGCCAAGGAGACAGAAGGTTGCAAAAATGCATCAGGTGGGTCGCCATTTGGGGGTCACCATAGCGACCCACCCTTGCAAATGGCGACCTCACAAGTTTAGTCAAGGTCACCATATATGGTTGCCATAGCGAACTTCTCATGCAAATGGCGACCTCACCACGAATTGCTCATGGTCGCCACTTGCTACATGGCGAAAAAGATGATGTTCATGGCGACCTTTGTATCTAACCGTTTTGCGTACCAGGGTCGCTATAGCTACAAAATGATGAACTTTGCGCCATATCAGCGAATCAAGCAGTTATCAGTACATGTCCAAGAGTGTGTATATATATAGTGGTCTTTCATCTTCAACAAAGGGATCCCATCTTAGAGAGCACGAAAATCCTCTCATTGAGATCTAGATTTCTCATCCATGGCTCATCATTCCTCATCCTCCATTTCTCTACTTGTACTCATCTAATTCCATCCAAACCTCAACACCAAACCTTGACTACTTCCCTAAATCATTTCTCTCCTACCATTTCTCCACCCAAATTCCTTTGTCACTTTCGACTAAACATTCACACTTCAAGACACATCCTCTACTTCCATTCTTTGCATTTAGGAGCATAAAGGAAAATAATGATCAAGCTTAAAGAAGGAGGCCCAAGGGTGATTTCCTTACTATTTACTTCCTTTCATTTATTGCTAATATGTGTAACTAAACCCCTAATCTAGGGGATAGACTTGAGGATCATTTGGTTGTGGGTATTAGCCTTAGCTTTGTAATGAATCTCTTAGGTGTTCTATTCATTCAAATCATTAGATTCTGTTCATTATGTAATTGACTTGTATATCCACTTGTTAATTGCAATCTTGATTAGAGTAATATGTTGAATATTCATATTTGGATTGACACTCCTTGTGTGATTAAGAACCCATTGAATATGATAGATTAGTGGTGGGTATATTAACCCCACTAATCTAAGCCTTAAGTGGTTGACATAGAGAGATTGGTACATTAAAGTGGCTATAAGACATTACCCACACTCAATTGCTAATCAATCTATCCCCTAGCAATCATATTAATTGTTTTCATCATTATTCTTATCAAGGTTGTTGAGTATTCTATTTTTCATATCACTTTTGCATTTTCAATTTAGTAGTTAACATTGGTGGTTTTTGAAACCACACATCTATCAAACATCATGATTTATTTTACTTGTCTAAGATTAGTCAATCTATATAATTAGCACTCCATATCTCTGTGGAATGAACTTGCTTACCATTTGCTATAAAATCACACTTTAAAGGATTTAAGTGGCTTAAAAGGGTTTTCAAAGATCAAACAAAATTATATCATTTTTGTGAGTGCATGACGGCTCATCAGGTACCAAAGTAGACTGGTACCTCAAAATCTCTCTGGCTTATCCGCGTACGTAGCTTCCTACTTCTTGCTTCTTTTTACTTTGATTAATCTGTAAGCTTGGTATACTAATTAAACAGATAGTTTTTATAGCTACCATTCCCATAGCACTTCCAGCTACACTTCATGTTACTTCTCCTCCTCCTCCTGCTACCAGTACTTGTGCCCTACCTAGATCCAGTCGGACTACAACTACCCCTCATCTGACTCCAGTGGGGTACCAATCGAATCCTACTACTACACTCTCTAATCCTCCTCCAGCACGCTCCCCTTTGAGCGAAATGGTTGTGAGAGCTGCCAAGGTTCTCGGTTCTTCTGGGCAGATTCAAAAGCAGACACTGACTGCTTCTTTAGTGAGACCTATAGTGGTCCAACAGTGAACGACTCCTCAAGCTCAACTCAAGGTAGACAAGGAGAGAGATGTTGGCACTATAATGACTCATTCTGCTGATCAGCCTTCAAGCTCTCAATCGCAGGATAAAAACCTGGATGAGGTAGTAGCTCGATTTGTGAAAGTATGCCTTGGTGGCAGCATGCAGGTTGAAACTTCCATGCCATGGGATAACATGGTCTCAAAGGGAGCTTCCTTTCTTGTCGAGGTACAACTCTTTTGAAAAAATATATTACATGTGTCTAAAACAACCTGGGGGGGTGAATGGGTTGTTAATCGATTATTACCAATTTTTCGATTAGTCAAAATTAATCACAATTAACCCATTTCAATAAACAATAAAAATCAAGTAAAAGTGCGGAATTTAAAGAACACTTGATTTTTACGTGGAAACCTTCAACAAGGAAAAACCACGGGTTGATATGTGCGCCACACACGATCCTCGAATCCACTACTTGTAATGGTGTTTACAACCTAGGTTGACCACGTCAAACCCTACACGGTCACTAACCTACCACTACTACCCGCAGGCCTTTAATAGTGAACCTAGACCAAAGTTGCTTGAGCACTACACATCGGTAGTCACAAGACTTAATTCTCAATGAAGAGATCAATAACCTATGTGAATATATGACAATATCCAAAAAGCAAATAATGCTAGGCTACACTAAATGCTTAGCTAGAGATTAAATGATGGCAATAAAATCAATCCTAGATATCAATATGTCTAAATGAATGCTCATGAAGACCTAACTAGATATAGATATGAAAACCTAAAATCTAGTCATCAAACAAAAGCCAATCAACATAAGTTGTCATTAAACAAGGCAAGGACAATAAATGCAATATCAAGAAATGCATTCAATGAGTCCTAATCAACAATGTCTAAATACAAAGCATAGAGACTTAGCTAGAGGGCAAAATGGTCCTAAATGCTAGCTATCACAATACAAACCCAATCATACAAGGAAACTCATAAAGATGTGCAATAAAGAGAATCCTAGCATTTAATCAACTAAAAATGCAATAAAAACACAATCTTGAAAGGTATGAACAAATAACAAAGATAGGGTTTTTGTTCAACTTACCAAATCAAGTTAATGATGGAGACCCATGCCTAAGAATGCTTAATGATGCATGAAGATGATGGGTTTTGGGTTCGGATGAGTAAAGATGGGATCTTGGAAGTCTCTCTCTTGAAAAATATTTTTCTCTCTAAAGTGAATTTTTTTTTTCTCAAAATATGTGTGTATCTCACCAAGAGAAGAAGAAAAATAAATATATATGAATCAGGTCAGGTGCATGTTTTTATGTTATATATATATATATTAACACACAAACAAATTGAAAAACATATATTAATAAATATTAACACAAACAAACAAAAAACTAAAACAATCAAAAGAATAAAACAAAGGCAAAGTCAAAGTAAAAAAAAAAAAGCAATCAGGAAATGAAACGGTGAGGGACCGCGTTGAAGCATTGTGTGCCACACGGGGGTATAGGAGGCTTGCTCCCGTGGGCTGCACGCCCTTCACACACCACCCTCTAGTTTTTTTTATTTTTTTTATTTTTATTTTTTATTTTTTATCATGTCACACTAAGCCGGCTCCCGATCCGAGTGACCTTCGGTCCAGTTGACCTCGGAACTTAGAATTCGATTCCGTCTTTGGAATATGGATCCAGGCTCAATCACAAATATGGAAAATTACATAACTTTTCACTCTAAGCTCGGAATTGAATTTCGGTTTCCGATAAAAACATGGAATGTCCCAAATATCTCGGAAATCATCTGAAACACATAGATAAGTCTCTGAATCACTTGGAACTCATCTAGGGACAAATCCACATAAAGTTGGACTCGTAAAAATACGAAAAATCTAAAAAATATATTTCTATAAAATACAATGAGATTTTACCAACCATACCAAAACAAACACAAACACAGTAGTGCTTGTATGAGTTGAAACATAAATGCACACAATCATGGAAACACAAATGCAAAGTAATATGAGAATGCATGTAAATGTGTGTGTGCACCTAATCTCTTCAAGAATTAAGTCAAGTGAATTACCTTTCGCTCTTGCACTTAATCTTGAAGTCACGGAGATGCTTGGAAGCTTGCCAATGGAACCTAAGCTACCCATTACAAAATCATCCCCAATGTGGTATGTCATGAAATAAGCCAATCATAAAATAGAGGCCCTTACATCTCTTATCCTCTTTCCTGTCTTGTATGATTCTGAGAAGGATACTCACCTTCTTCCTTTCTTTGTAGGCATTTAAGTTCACCGTGGCAATGAAAAAACAGGTGAATGTTTTTAAAGAGGCTGCTATTTCTATTAGGGTTGAATTGGAGGATGCCAAGTAGGAACTAGCCCAGTCCGAAACAAGCATTGACTTCTTAAGCAGGACATTGACTGAGGTCGAAAAGATGAGGGATGTTGCCTTGGTGGATTCGGAGCGGTTGAAGCTGGCTCTTGATATAGAAACCCTTAGGTCACTACGTCATAGTGAGGAGAGGGAAGTTCTGAGAGGGGAAAAGACCTTGCTCCATGATGAGAACCAACTCCTGCGGGTACGGTGAAGGATTTAGAGGCAAGAATGGACGACGCCTTTAGAGATGGATACTTCTACGCCGCCTATGAGGTTGCTAAGGCCTTTCATCTTCCTTACGATTTGTAGGCCGCCTTTGGGTGGGACCGGGAATAGATTAAAGTAAAGGCTACAAAACTTTCAAAAGCTGCCCCGGTCCAAGTGGATCCTTCTTTATCTATTACTGACCCAAATCCTTCCTTGCCCCAAAAGCCCGATCTATCTACCACAAACCAAGCATGAACAACTATTGGGGTGCTCCCTGATCTTCCTGTTCTCTAAGATGATCAAATGAAGGATGCAGTTGACCCAGCTGACCTTGTAAACGAGTCCGTGAAGGAGGTGGAGACTCTTGCTGAGCTCCAGGTACTAGGAGCTGGAGAAGTCCAGGCTGATGTAGGTGCCAAGGTTGCTGAGGAAGCAGGTGTGGCGGGCCAGGAGGAGGAAGTAGGGGTGAAACAAGATGTTGTGTGCTTTGTTAACTTTATTTTTCTTCATTACATTTTTCTTGTTTGTAGGCCTGAATTGGGGGTTGGGCTCCCTGCATGATCAATGGAAAATTTCCTCTTT
Source organism: Acer campestre (assembly GCA_954870605.1). NCBI lineage: Eukaryota > Viridiplantae > Streptophyta > Magnoliopsida > Sapindales > Sapindaceae > Acer > Acer campestre. The sequence continues at coordinate 7,863,907 of OX940807.1, forward strand.
TTACAAATACACTGTTTTACTTGTTCACAATATATCCTGGTAGGACCTGATGCTCGTATGCTTGCCCATAACCCAAATAAAACTTACTCAGGATGTTGTTAGTATTTGGTACCTTGATTATTGTTCGTTTTGCCTTGAATGAAACCAGACTTCTACCATCTTTGAAAACAGTCTGGATGGTAGTCCCCTTGAAAGGCTTGGTAAAAAAAATTTACAAGTAATTTTCACCAAGTATTGGTTGATCTTGATAAGAGAAAATCGATCATTGTGGGTGGCCAAGGTTGCTTGGACACTCAAATCAGGATACTGTAAATCAAGGTACTAGACATTTCATGCATAGGGAATCCTGGCTTCGAACCAATCCTGGTAGGTCATTAAGACTGTTACAGGATTTTTATTTAGGCGAATCAAGGTACCAAGTACCCTGATAAGGAATCTTGATCCTTATGTGATTCGTCCTGGTAGACAACTAAGACCACTTTAGCACTGGTTTTTTTTTTTTTAATTTATTTAATTTATTATTTTTTTTATGGCGAAGCAAGGTACTAGGTATCCTGATCCTTTAGGCGATCTGTCTTGGTAGACAACTAAGGCCACTTTAGCACCAGGTTTTCATATGGCGAAGCAAGGTATCAGGTATTCTAATCCTTTTGGTGATCTGTCCTGGTAGGCAACTAAGACCACCTTGGCAATAGGATTTTTTATTATTTATTTATTTATTTTTTAATGGTGAAGCAAGGTACCAGGTATCCTGATCCTTTAAGCGATCTGTCCTAGTAGGCAACTAAGGCCATTTTAGCACTAGGTTTTCCTAGAGAGGGGTATTCCTCGTCCAAGGCTTCAAGAGTTCTGTTTAGTCTCCCCTGGTCTTGAGGATGCGGCAGGCTACCAAGGCCACAAGTTTGGATCCTTAGTCTGGTAGGCAACTATGCCGATTAGGTATTTATGCACCAGATCCTTCTTGGAGGGGGGTATACCCGGACCAAGGCAGCAAAAGTACCATTAGGCTCTTCCTGGTCTCAAGTCAATCCAGTTATAGCGAAATTTGCATGGTGAACACAAGAGAATCATGTAGGAGAAAAAAAAAACTAGCTTCTTTATTGAATTTTCAAGCGATAAGAAGCAAATTCGGGGTATATACTTAAAGACATACTAGTCGAAACAAACTATTTCTTCAAACTTTAAGGATAAAACCTTTTAAGGTGATTAGCATTCCAGGTGTGGTCTATCGGGTAGCCATCCATATCTTCCGGTTTGTAGGCCCCACCACAGACTACCATCTTTATAAAGTAGAGACCTTCCCAGTTGGGGGCTAGTACCCCGTCGGACCTCTTCTAGGTATTATGGGTTACCTTTCTGAGGACCAAGTCCCATTCTTTAAAGTTTTGGATCTTCACCCTTCTATTAAAACATCGAGCAATCTTGCTCTGATAGGTTTTCACTCGTTTTGCGGCCTTATCCTGCTTCTCCTCGAGAAGGTCTAGACTGGCTCTCAATTTTGTTTCATTGTCTTCAAGTTCAAAATGTTGAACCCTGAAAGACATCAATTTATGTTCGATGGGCAAGACTGCTTCCGTTCCAAAAGCTAGTGAGTACGTGGTTTCCCTAGTTGTAGTCCTCTTGGTAATCCAATATGCCCACAACACGTTTGGGAGTTCTTCGACCCACTTCCCTTTCTTTTGTTGAAGCTTCTTCTTCAGGAGCTTCTTGATGGTCTTGTTAGTTGCCTCTACCAATCCATTAGTCTGAGGATGGGCTACTGATGCAAAATGGAGGTTGATATCCCGTTCCTTACAAAACTCCCTAAACTTGGCATTGTTGAATTATTTACCCAGATCAGTTATTATGGCCATCGGGGTACCAAATCGGCAGACAATGTTTTCCTTGACAAAACTTGTGGTGTTTGTCTCAGTTATCCAGGTAAGGGACTCAGTTAGGTTTTTGGTTTGTGTTGGCTTAAATTCCCTATCAAAATGTTGTTTCTCTTGTATTGATAAATGGTCTTAGAAATGATGATGCAAAGCTTCAAAGAAAGACTCGGCTACGGTTCTTGCAAGATGGTGTCTTGAAAAGGGAATAAGCTTTATTGCTCAACAAATGTATAATTGACCTCATTCCTCTTGCAAGGCCTTAGGCACACACAAACACCATTGACTTTCTTCCCAAGCTTGGGAAAGCCACGCACAACGTTGAACTTATCTAGGATTCGTAAATCCCGATAGTTCATGTGGCCAAGTTTTTCATGCCACAACTCAATTTGCTCATCCTTGGACATATTACAAGAGACATCTCTAGCCTCAAGACAATAACAATTGTTGCTAGATCTCATACCTTTCAATAAGGTTTGTCCATCTGGATTTAGGATTGAGCAATCATTTTTACTAAATAGGACGGAAAATCCTTCATCACTAATATGAGAAATGCTTATCAAATTAGCTTTCAAGCCATCAACAAATAAAGCTTTGGATAAGGAGGGTAATCTGGGAATGGAGATTGTTCCTTTCCCTACAACTCTCTTTTTGGATTCATCACCAAAGGTGACACATCCTCCTTCCTCCATGACAAGAGTCTCGGAGAAACTCTTATGTCCCATCATGTGCCTAGAGCACCCATTTTCTAAGTACTAAAAATTAGAAGAATTTGCCTTCAAGGCAATTTGAGCAACATGACAAAAATAAGCGTCTCTTCTAATCCATCTAGGTGAAACACTATCTTTCCTAGTGGTCATAGGTACTTGGGCTCTAGATGTCCTATTATCATGCAAATTAGTTCTATCATTCCTAGGAACATGTATCTTGGCTTTACTTTTCTTCTTTTCAATCATGCTTTTAACTCTACACATTTTGATATAACGAAAGCAATTTGGTCTAATATGACCATCAAAACCACAATAATGACATGTAGGGATGAAGTTAGGAATTATACCATGTTCTTGTGCATGTATAAGAGCCTTCCCATGTCCTTGTGGTTGCATCGGTTCATTTTTTCTTTGTTGTTGAATCGGTCTAGCTTGCTTCCTTGGTTGAGCTTGCATGATTGGTCTCTTTCCTTGATGAACCAATTGTTGAGGAATGTTGTCTTGGGGAGCTCTTGTAGGTTGAGCTTGAGGTTGCCTTCTTGGCTCCACCTTCACTTGTGCACTATTTGAGCATTATCCTAGATCAATCTTTTTCCTAGGAGTTTGCACCGGTGAAGCTTCTTTGTAGCTTAAACTCTTGACAAACACGGTCTTGTTGGGAGTAGAGGTCTCATTGCCATCTTCAAACCCAAGACCTCTCTTGTTACAAGGACTTTTTCCAACACCAAGCATGCAGTGAAGCTTCTTGGTGCTAAAAGCCATCCTAGTCAATGACCTTTTGGCTTCTTCAAGCTCCATTTTCAAACCTTCTTCATTCCTCTTATATAAGACTGATTCCTCTCTTAGCTTATCTTCATTCTTCATGGATCTCACTACTTCTTCACTTAATTGGTCAACTTAGGTTGATAGCTCAACTTTCAAATCTCTCTCGTTATTCATTATTGAGCTTTCAAACTTAATAATGTAGTCATGAAGATCCATTTTCTCCACATATCCATTTGTGGAGTTTGATGAGGACTCATCTTCACTTAAGTCATTTTCCTCTTCTTCACTAGCACTTTTGCTCTTGTGGGAAGAGGCAAAAGCTATGAAGTTAGTGATCGAGCCATGACATACATAAGAATTCCCCCTCTATTTCCGATGCTTATGTTTGACTTTTGATTAAACTCATGTAATTTATGGCTCGATTTTAATTGTATAGGTACTTTTGGGATTGGGCTAATCGATGAAGAAACTCAGTGATTTTGGGCTGATGGTGATAAAAGGAGAGATTTTGGGGTTAAAATGGTCATTTTATAAAAGAAACAGCATTCGGCGGTCCAATTCTACGGTCAGACTGTAGATTGAAACTACTGTTTTTCTCCAGAGATATTAGGTGCAATTCGATAGCCACAATCCAACTGCAGATCAAACCACCAATCCATTCCAACAATGCACAACACCATTCGGCAATTACCATTCGGCGGCCTGGGTGCTGTTTGAAATCGCCGATTAAGCGCCACGTCAGCATACCGGGATTTCAACCCTAACTTTTGTGATCCCCATATAAATATCCCTCTTTTCCCATTCTCAAATCTAACCCCCACCATTCTTGAAACCCAACCCCTTTCTTACCTCCATTAACCAAAATCTCTACTATAATCACAAACCTAACTTTCCCACCAACATCCATCCACATTTTACAGAATTGATTGAAGAGAGAAGAGGAGATTCACCAAGACCAAGGGACTCTTAATTGCATTAAAGATTAAGAGGACTCTTGGAGGCTTTCATGGGTTTTCTTTACATCCTTTCTCTCTTTTCTTTTATTTCCACTATGTGTAACTAAACCCTCATATTGGTGAATTGATGAGACAACTTATGTGATGATTCTATGTATTTGAGCTAGTCATGTATATATCAAATCCTCTCTTGGTATATTCTATTTTCATTGCCTTGAAGTTGCCATTTTACTTTACTAGTTAATATTGGGTCTCAGTTTAGCTTGTTTGTAAAGTGGTTCACATATGAAGGTTGTGGTTTAGAGTTTGAAGGGTTTTTAAACTCATTCTCCAACCTTTAGCATCCATGAAATTGGATATCTATGCTTTGAATGTTTTACATGGTAGAAGACCTTGAAATTGTTCTTGAGAATCTTGTTTGGGTAAATACTCATAGTGAGGTTCACTTGGGTAGGGGCTTGAATTTATTCCTACTAAGACTCATAGTATGGTTTACTTGAGTCAAGGTAGAATTTGTATGTTAATGAGTTAAATCAATTTAAGAACAAACCTTGAGTTGGATCAAAGTGCTTAATCGGACTAGTTCATTTCATTAGGAAATCTTTTAGTTGTCAACTCAATTCCCCAATATCCATCCTTATACCTTCATACATATCACCTTAATTACTTGCTCTTTAATCATTGCTTTAATTTAGTTTAGTTTTCAAAACAATTTTCCAAACCAAAAATGAATTTTACTTTTCCGCACATGGTTTAGAATAGTGTAAATATCTTAGTTATAGCCAAATATCGTCCCTTTCCCTGAGGAACGATCCCGCTTGCCATTATACATTTCACTCTAATTCGTGTATTCCAAGTGTGGAATTTTGGTACTTGCAAAGACCGATCAAAATTTGGCGCTGGTGCCGGGGATCGACAGCGTTATATTCGGCTATTTTAGTTTAGGATATAGTTTAGTAGCTTTACTGTGTTATTTTTATCTTTTTACCACGTGATTGTTTTTGTTTTTGGTGTTTTAGGCTTGCAGGTGTATGCATAGGTGTCATTCTAGGGGAGGTATTCTGTTTCCCTACAACGATCGCATTAACCAAGTTGGAAGATTAGCTAGAGCCACTGAAAGGGCACGATTGAATCAATGTCATACATTAGACATGGAAGATGAAAGAGAAAACTCACCCATAGTTCCACCCCCACCAATCAATATTCCACCAAATGTACAACTCCCACAAATGAACATCCCTCCTAGACAGCTCACTATGAGGCAATATTCACGACCCATTATTGGTAGTCAGCCACCGTTCATTGTTCTTGATGAGCTCACAAAGTCATATGAGCTTAAAACCATGCACATTAGTCAACTACCATCCTTCTATGGCAAGACACATGAAGACTGCTTACAATTCATGAAAGATCTTAGTGAGGTGGTGGAGACCTTTACCTTTACATCAAGGATGGGTACACTTTCAAGGGAACAATTACTAATGAGGTGCTTCTCAACTTGTTTGAAGGATAAAGCAAAACAATGGCTAAATACCTAACGACCCGGATCTTTAACATCATGGGACGTAGTATGTGAAGCATTCTTCAACCAATTCCTTCCCTCAAAAAAGAAGAGAAAACTACGAATGCAAATTATAGGATTTCAAGAAGAGAGTGGAGACTCATTTCATGAGACTTAGGAAAGATTTCAGGTCTTGTTATCACAACTCCCACCTCATATGCTCCTCGATAAATACAAGGTCTCCTCATTTCAAGAAGGACTTTCTCCTCAAGCACAACTCTTGATTACTAATGTATGTGGTGGATCAACTGCAGACAAGACGGCAACTTTTGAGATGGATGTGTGTGAGGGGCTTGCTCTTATGTCCCAACAATGCAACTTCAGCACAAGAGCAAGTGGTAGACATGATATATGAGGAGGAACTGAGATGACAATTGAAGTTTCAAAGTTGGCCAATCAAATGCAATCCATGCAAGCCACAATGTTGTCCATGCAATCATTCATGACCAACCAAGGGAATGTGAGTCTTATTCAAGGAAGAGATGGAAGTGGGGATATGTCTTTTAATGGAGAAGGATGTGTTTGTAGGGAAAAACGTTTGCACGCGGCGGAAGCGAGACTAAAAGAGTTTAGTATATTTAATTTTTTTTTCCATATTGAACCTTAACCCTTTAATTAATTTAAACATATATATGAAAAGATGAAATACCTTTGTCGCGTGATCCGATTAACTAACGTCGATGGTAATCCGCAAGATCTTCCAAAATCGATCATGAACGTGAATCACCTAGGAGCGTGGTCTCCCTTCTTTGAATTGTGAACCTAAGAATGGACAACAAAAACTTTTCTGCTTTTGTTAGTCACTACAAACTCCAAAAGGTTGCTAAGAATGTTCCGATCACTTTTGAATTCACAATCGTAAGATTGAAATTCGCGTGAACCTAATTCGAAAGTGTGTACAAGATCTCTTGATGTTAAGATCACTAGTACACTATCAAAACAAGAACAAATCTTTTCTCACAAAACCCTCTTGGCCGAAATTCTCACTATTCTAAAAGTAGGATTTTTTAATTTTCCACTTTTGCAAAAGAAATTTATTTCTTCAAGGAAAAAACTATGTCTAGCCGAAAATCATCTGTAGACATATAGGGACCGAATTTTTGCCCTAGTTTATTTAGGGTGTCCAAATTCTTACCTTGTTCAACAAGGTGATCACCAAAGTCCTTTTCCAAATAGGATTTGTGTTTCCACAAAAGACTTCTTAGAATTCAAACCCTAATCCAACTCTTTAGTGTATTTGTGACTATATGAAAAACTTACTAATTTGACTAAACAAATAAAGTCTTTTATATTTAATATAATACTAATAGTAGTAAACTACTAGGAAACATATTTCCTAATCAGAAAAATATTTGATTTCCATTTAATTAAATAATAAAATAAAACAATATAATGGGATAAAAAGTAGCCATTGCCGCCCATGACTAAAACTTGGGCCTACATATTGTTTTCATATTTTATTTAATCTATTTGGACTTTAATAAGAAGCCCACATGTGAACTAGACCCATTCTTACTAAAAGAAACAAGCTCACATGCCTTTTTTTTTTTGGTTTACACCATCCGGTTTCCGGGTGAGGCGGATCCACCATATGGTACAATCAGCCCAGACCACACCCCGACTAATACGAACTCGCACCGGGTTGGCCCACTAAGGGGTAAAGTGCTCCCAATATGTGTAGCTCCGTTCACAAGGGGAGTTGAACTCACGACCTTGCTTAAGGGATGAGAGCGCCGAACCACTCATACCAACACATGATTGGTAAACCCATATGCCTTTCATTAATATATTAATATAATTAAACAGCCCATTAAATAAATAATTTGCAAATTATATTCTTAATATATTAAATACAATTCTAAATGGACCCACAGATAGTCCGGTAGAATATATCAAGTGATTCATGCAAGTCCGTGCGAATTGATGATCTTGGCGGGCCTATCTAAATTTAAGCTTCAATAGATATAACCCAATCACAATCAACAAATGATTCACTTAGGTTTAATCTATTAATTTTAGTTCATTCCACTAAATAACTAAAATTGCACTCTTAAATGAAGATGGAATAAGTTAACGATTCTCATTCATACCCTAGACAATCATATAGGAGATAGTGAATCCTCGTGAAGAATATCAGTAATCGCCAAGAGCTCATAGATCGCCTATAGTTCTCCAAGTTACCATATTTACTCATATGACCACACTTTGAACTTGGATATATATTATGACTTGTCCAGAAGTCATCTTTCAATAGACACTATTGAAAACTCAACGTTAAGATTTAATATCCAAAACCACAAAGCATCCATATGATGATATTCTACTCACATTTAATAAATAGAGCCACGATGTCCATATCTATAAATGAAGTCCTCTATCGATTAACAAATGAATACCACCAAACTATCGAGGATAGACTATGCTATATAATCATACTCATTGATAGCTCAAATGATAACACTTGCAACCATAAGTATATCATTTATCTCAGGATTAAGATAGACTCTCCGATTGTCTTGATAATGAAAAGACTTTTATCTATTGACGGTTCTAGAAAAAAGTATTTCATTGTGATCCAGTTCAATGCACCAAGTGCACTAGATTCTTTTACTCGAAGACTCTTCGATGATTTTAGACTCATCACAACACATTTGATCCCCTCAAATGCTAGTAAAAGAATTCTACAACTTTAACAAGATAAAGGTGCCCAACCTTTAACTTAAGTTGTGAACGTTATTCAAGACTAACTAAAGAATTGTGTCTACCTCATACATATCCAGATGTACGAACAATTCTTCTTTTCTCATAGTCTTTTGACCTTATGATTATTTACTTTGACAATTATAATAATAAATGCTATAAGATTTTGTTAACAAACAGAAATCACTTTATCAATATGAAAAAATTGTCAAGTACAACATTACACTCTTGCTATTGAGCATAATCCTAACAATCTCCCACTTGCGCTATAGCAAATGTGTCATATCTCTCATTCCCATGTTCTCTAGGTGCCTATCAAAACTCTTCTATGGTAGAGCCTTTGTGAAGGGATCTGCTAGATTTTCTGCTGACACGATTTTGGTAATCGTCACGTCACCCCTATGCACAATCTCCATAAGAAGATGATACTTCCTTTCAATGTGTTTCCCTCTCTTATGACTTCTTGGTTCTTTTGAATTAGCCACTGCTCCACTGTTGTCACAGTAGATAGTGATCTGCTTATTCGCACTAGGAACCACTTCTAAGTCAATCAAGAATTGGCGGAGCCAAACAGCCTCTTTGGCAGCTTCGCATGCAGCAACATACTTAGCTTCCATGGTGGAGTCAGCAATACATGATTGCTTGATACTCCTCCATATGACTGCTCCTCCTCTCAGAGTAAACACAGATCCTGACTGGAAATCAAAATCTGTATACCCTACGGGAATCAAATCCCCTATAGAGTATACAAGCATATTGTCTCTCGTTCTCCTAAGATACTTGAAAATATGCTTGACTGCCGTCAAATGGTCAGGTCAGGTTTCGATTGAAACCTGCTAACTATGCCAATAGCAAAACAAATATCTGGTCTAGTACATAGCATCGCATACGTGAGACTTCCAGCTGCCGAGGCATATGGAATCCTACTCATGAATTGCTCTTCATGCTCATTCTTAGGAACTTGTTCCTTAGAAAGTTTGATTCCATGCCTGAAAGGTAACATACCTTTCTTGGAATCTTGCATGGAAAACCTAGACAAGATTTTATCTATGTATGAAGCTTGGGATAGTGCAATCGTTCTATTCTTTCTATCCCTTATTACTTGGATACCAAGAATATAACTTGCTTCTCCTAAGTCCTTCATATCAAATTGTTTTGCTAACCATTCTTTTATTGATGTCAATACACCTACATCGTTTCCGATGAGTAGTATATCATCAACATAAAGAACTAGGAAAACCAACTTGTCGCCTTTGATCTTTTTGTATACACAAGGTTCGTCAAGGTTCTGAACAATTCCAAAACCTTTCATAGCTTGATCGAACCTTATGTTCCAGGATTTGGATGCTTGCTTTAATCCATATATGGATTTTTGCAACTTGCATACCTTTTCCACTTGGCCTTTTTTAATAAATCCTTCTGGTTGCATCATATAGATGCTTTCGTCAAGACTTCCGTTAAGGAAAGTTGTCTTGATTTCCATTTGCCAAATCTTTAAAACTAAAGATGCCGCAATGGATAAGAGTATCCTAATGGATTTAAGCATGACCACATGAGAGAAGGTATCCTCATAATCGATACCTTTTTTCTGTGTGTAACCTTTAGCTACTAATCTAGCTTTAAAGGTTTCCACCTTTCCATCCATACCTCTTTTCCTCTTGTATACCCATTTGCACCCAATGGGTTTTATCCCTCTAGACAATTCTACAAGGGACTAGACTTTCTTACTGAACATGGACTCAATCTCATATTGCATTGCCTTTTGCCAATGACGATTATCAACATCCTCCATTGCTTCCTTATATGTGTTGGGATCATCATCGTCCGAGAGATTCTCCACTGATTCTCCCAGGATGATGTATCTCTCGGGTTATCTTATAACCCTCCCACTACGATGAGGAATGGTAGGTTCTTGATCTTGTGATGGTTCGGAACTTACAATTGGGCTAGGTTGTGAAACCTCTTGTGGAATTGTATCTCCTAACATCTCATTCAGGACAATTCTACTTTTAGGTATAAACTCATTCATATTGTCCTTTTCCAAAAATTTGGCATTTGTTGAAACAAATACTTTAAGATCTGAAGGACTATAGAAATAATACCCTTTAGTTCCTTTTGGATACCCCACAAATATGCATGTTTCCGTACGGGACTCCATCTTTTCTGTCTTTCCTTTTAACACATGCGCGGGACAACCAAATATCCTTAAGTGTTGCAAACTAGGCTTTCGCCCAGTCCATAACTCATGCGGTGTTTGAGGAACCGACTTTGATAGTACATCGTTTAGAATGTATATTGCAGTTTGTAGAGCATATCCCCAAAAAGAAACATGAAGCATTGAATAACTCAACATTGACCTAACCATGTTCAAAAGAGTTCTATTTCTTCTTACTGCCACCCCATTCTGTTGAGGTGTACCTGGTGTAGAAAATTGAGAAATTATCCTATTATCAATAAGATATTACTGAAACTCACCAGATAGATATTCTCCACCACGATCAGATCTCAAGATTTTTATGTGTTTCTCTAGCTGATTTTCCACTTCAGCTTTAAATGCTTTGGACATGTCAAAAGCATCTGACTTGTGTCTCATGAGATACACATAACCAAATCTCGAATAATCATATGTGAAAGTGATGAAGTACTCATATCCACCTCTAGCTTGAATGCTCATAGGATCACATATATTATTATGCATTAATCCTAAACATTCAATGGCTCTTGTGCCTTTGGTCTTGAACGACCTTTTGGTCATTTTACCTTCCAAACAGGATTCACAAGTTGGTAGATCATCCATCACAAACCAATCTTTTAATCCTATTAAGGTTAATATGACCTAGGCGCAAATGGTATAGGTAGGTTTCATCTTATGATAATTTTACTCTTTTATGATTATGTTGCGTTAATTCTGTGTCTAACAAGTGAGAGATATTTCTATGTAAATAGAATAGACCATTTTCCAATATACCTTTGCAAACAAATTTGTCTTCCTTACTAATAATAAATTTTTTATTAAAAGTAATTGAATATTCAAATTTATTTAAACAAGAAACTGAAATTAAATTTATCTTGAATTAAGGTACATAATAAATGTCTATCAAATCTAAATGCCTACTAGCATCTAGATTAACGCTAATATCTCCCACTGCACTAGCAGACACCAATGCTCCATTGCCTAAACACAAATTGATTTCATTCTTATTCAACCTTCTCCTTTCTTGAAACCCCTATAAGGAATAACAAACATGATTAGTGGCTCCAGAGTTTACGATCCAAGAATCTGTAGAATCTACCAGAAAAACATGTTTCAAGATAATTCACATTACCTTGTTCCTTCTTATTCTAAGACTTTGGACAATTACTTTTCCAATGTCTCTTTTCACCACAAAAGAAGCACTTCCTTTTGATCTTGGTTACTTTCTTAGTCTCCATCTTGGTAGGCCCAAGTTGCTTTTTCTTCTATTATTCCTTGACCTTCTAACGGGTCTTAATAGTAGCAACTTTACCAACCATATGAATCTCTTCTAGAGACATCATCATATCAGCAGCAGACCTCATTCCTTCATGCTGCTGTTGCAACACGTCGGAGATGGTAGCCATTTGGCCATCTCATTAGAGGTCTTCCACTGCTCATACCCATCTCATTGCATCACATTAGATTCATTAGTAGGAGCAGGTGGTTTAGGAGTAGTTAGAACAAATTTATGTTTTTCAGCTTGCAGTAACATCCCAATTTTCCTTTTCCATGTGACATAATTATTACCAATTAAAGTTTTATCTTTTAGGATGATCATTAGGGATGGGATCATGATTTCTTAACAAAAAATATATATGAGTAAATAATCATTGTTTAGCATTTTCGAATATTTATCTTGAATTAAATATATATAATTCAATCGTAAAATTCAACATTCGATCCAACACCCATAAATATTATGCCTCCTTTGGGAGTTCGCACCACTTACTAGTTGGACTAGGTCCCACCTAATTGTTAACATAACAACCAACGTTTTCAATTTTAGCCTTGTGATTTTATTAACAAGAACTCTTGGGAGGATATTAATAAAACCACATTGAGTGTACTACCAAGATTTCGACCCTCAATATATTCCCTCACGAAAATCCCTCCTTGGGGAGTAGATCTCGTTTGAGTCAATTGTCTAATCTATCCTTGTAAGGAAGTATCTTGCTAAATTCCATTCATGGACGCCCCTTGGAGGGATTACCAATAAATAATAAAGCTCAACTAACCTTGGAAGCCATAGGTGTTTGCATTACACCTTCTCCCACTCAATTATTTAAGGCATGTGATTAAATCCCATAGAATGATTTACCAAGTTATCTAGATGCCAATTAGATACCTAAATCATTCAATGCATGTTCATACCAAAAGAGATATATGAGTTGCACTCATATTCTACATGACATGTTATCAAACAATAACAAATATTGTAATATTTACGCAAAGTAAATAGCCACGATTTTGATCCATCCTAGAAGAGCAAGTAAATTACATTTGTTTGGAATACAAAAAACCCCTTTCTTGGCGAACAAATCTTCAAGCGGCCATCGATCACTTGAGCACCCACGGCTGCCCCATTGGTGTGCACACTCCACAACCCTAACAAGGGCTGCTGTGCGTAGCTCATGGACTCCATGGGGCTGCCATGCACAGCCCACAGTCCAACATGCACAGTTGCGTGCAATTTTGCGCACGTGCACGTTACTATGGTGCGTATGGTCCCAAACTTGTTCCAGTTGCTATTAATTCTTCAAGTCTTTGAATCTTCGATGCTTGAACATATTACAAACTTATTTAAACAATAAAATACTGCAGTTTTTTTTTTAATCACTGCAGTATTTAATACAAAAAATAAATACTGCACTATTTTTAATACAATAAAAAAAATACTGCAGTTTATTTTAATACAAATAAAAAAAAAAAAAAAAAACTTAGCAACTACCAAGAAGGAAATTGTAACCATAATAGGCCACCCTTCTTGTTACAATTCCAAAACAAAAAAATACATTGAAATTCTAGGATCATAATTGAGCAATAACAATTCACTTTATATCAAAATATAACATCAGCATATGATCGCTTGTGATGCTTTTTCCCCTTAGATCAGTCCAATTTTATTATAAAAAAAAATATATCAAAATATAACATATATAAATCCATACATACCAATGTAATTATAAATGAGAATACCTAGAGTGCCATCTCTTTCTAAACATACATAATCACAACAAAAAGAAATAGATTCACGTATATATACGTTAATTAATTAAAGGGTACAACTAGGCTCTGATACCAATTGTAGGGAAAAACGTTTGCACGCAGCGGAAACGAGACTAAAAGAGTTTAGTTTATTTTAAAAATGTCTCCATATTGAATCTTAGCCCTTTAATTAATTTAAACATATATACGAAAGGATGAAATACCTTTGTCGTGTGATCCAATTGACTAACGTCGATGGTAATTCGCAAGATCTTCCAAAACCGATCACGAACGTGAATCACCTAGGAGCGTGGTCCCTTCTTTGAATTGTGAACCTGAGAAAGGAAAACAAAAACTTTTCTAATTCTGTTAGTCACTACAAACTCCAAAAGGTTGCTAAGAATGTTCCTGTCACTTTTGAATTCACAATCGTCAGATTGAAATTCACGTGAACCTAATTCGAAAATGTGTACAAGATCTCTTGATGTTAAGATCACCAGTACACTATCGAAACAAGAACAAATCTTTTCTCACAAAACCCTTTTGGCCGAAATTCTCACTATTCTAAGAGTAGGATTTTTTAATTTTCCACTTTTGCAAAAGAAAATTAATTCTTCAAGGAAAAAACTAGGTCTGGCCGTAAATCATCCCTAGACATATATAAGGACCGAATTTTTGCCCTAGTTTATTTAGGGTGGCCAAATTCTTACCTTGTCCAACAAGGTGATCACCAAAGTCTTTTTCCAAATAGGATTTGTGTTTCCACAAAAGACTTCTTAGAATTCAAACCCTAATCCAACTCTTTAGTGTATCTATGACTATATAAAAGACTTTCTAATTTGACTAAACAAATAAAGTCTTTTATATTTAATATAATACTAATAGTAGTATACTACTAGGAAACATATTTCCTAATCAGAAAAAGATTTGATTTTTAATTAAATAATTAATTAACACATTAATTAATTTCCATTTAATTAAATAATAAAATAAAACAATATAATGGGCTAAAAAATAGCCATTGCCGCCCATGACTCCCATGACTAAAACTTGGGCTTACATATTGTTTTCATATTTTATTTAATCCATTTGGACTTTAATAAAAAGCCCACATGTGAACTAGACCTATTCTTACTAAAAGAAACAAACCCACATGTCTTTCATTAATATATTAATATAATTAAACAGCCCATTAAATAAATAATGTGCAAATTATATTCTTAATATATTAAATACAATTCTAAATGGACCCACAAATAGTTCGGTAGAATATATCAAGTGATTCATGCAAGTCCGTGCGGATTGGGGATCTTGGCGGGCCTATCTAAATTTAAGCTCCAATAGATATAACCCAATCACAATCAACAAATGATTCACTTAGGTTTAATCTATTAATTTTAGTTCATTCCACTAAAGAACTAAAATTGCACTCTTAAATAAAGATGGAATAAGTTAACGATTCTCATTCATACCCTAGACAATCATATAGGAGAAAGTGAATCCTTGTGAAGAATATCAGTAATTGCCAAGAGCTCATAGACCGCCTATAGCTCTCCAAGTTACCATATTTACTCATATAACCACACTTTGAACTTGGATATATATTATGATTTGTCCAGAAGTCATCTTTCAATAGACACTATTGAAAACTCAACGTTAAGATTTAATATCCAAAACCACAAAGCATCCATATGATGATATTCTACTCACATTTAATAAATGGAGCCACGATGTCCATATCTATAAATGATGTCCTCTATCGATTAACAAATGAATACCACCAAACTATCGAGGATACACTATACTATATAATTGTACTCATTGATAGCTCAAATAATAACACTTGCAACCATAAGTCCATCATTTATCTCAGGATTAAGATAGACTCTCCGATTGTCTTGATAATGAAAAGACTTTTATCTATTGACGGTTCTAGAAAAAAGTATTTCATTGTGATCCAGTTCAATGCACCAAGTGCACTAGATTCTTTTACTCGAAGACCCTTCGATGATTTTAGACCCATCACAACACATTTGATCCCACTCAAATGCTAGTAAAAGAATTCTACAACTTTAACAAGATAAAGGTGCCCAACCTTTAACTTAAGTTGTGAACGATATTCAAGACTAACTAAAGAATTGTGTCTACCACATACATATCCAGATGTATGAACAATTCTTCTTTTCTCATAGTCTTTAGACCTTATGATTATTTACTTTAACAATTATTAAACTATAAATGCTATAAGATTTGTTTAAAACAGAAATCACTTTATTAATATGAAAAAGATTGTTAATTACACTATTACACTCTTGCTATTGAGCATAATCCTAACACTAATTGCAATAGTGTTTACAACCTAATCCCAGTCTATAACCCACCACCACTACCCGCAGGCCTATAAAAGCGGACCTAGTCTAATTTTCTTGAGGCCTAAGCAATCTTAGCCACAAGTCTTACTTCTTAATGAAAAGATAAAATAGCCTATGTGAATATGAATTATATCCAAAATGCAAAAAGAGCTAAGGAACCCTAAATGCTTATCTAGGATGATAAGATGACAATTAAATCAATCCTAGATATCAAATGCTAAATGACATGTGATAAAGCTTAGCTAAACATAGATTAAGCAAACCTAGATAGCTATCACAATACAACACTCAATCAATACACCACACACAATCTCTATCTTGTATCTAGAATTATATTCTAAGAGCATACAAGTAATTAAAGAGAAGACTTGTTAAGAAAGACACTAAAATTAGATGAAGTAGTGAAAACCTTAGCAAGCAAGATGTGATGTTGCAAAACCATGCATGGATGGATCCTATATGATCATAGATGATGCTTGATGAACTTTGATGCATAAAGGAATGACTTTGAGTGTTTAAAGGTGAGTTCTTGTGAATTTTTTTCTCTTGAAAAATATTCTAAGGGAAAAATATGATTTTTTGAACTCTCACTTGAACGACCTAAAGACATAGAGGCATACATATAGGGTGTCAAAATGAAACTAATGCGTTTTGTGTAAAAATAGTTATCGCCCTTTTCTGTTGCCATTCTCAGGGTGACACTTCATGGCGACACCTTAAAATCTTCTATGTCGCTATTTGGTCTCGTAGTGACAACTCACAGCGACACCATACCTAATTGATATTCAGGAATAAAACTCACTGTCGCCACAACGACAAAACCGCGACGACACATTGGCTTGTATTCTATAGATCATCAAGCCTTCTGTGCCATGAGCTAAAGGCGACATCAACAAAGGGCGACAATGCTATGTTTTCCACTTTGTGCACAATGTGCAAATTGGAGAATGCATCCTAATGCCTAAAATGTCATGGCATTTATCAAACAAGATGCAATCAATTAAACATGCATGAAAAGATGTCAAGAATCATGAATGCACACTTATAAAGTACACAACATACAAAGAAGTATAAATATGTATGCGTTATATGTGTGCAACTAAGTCTCTTTATTACCAGTAAGCACAAGAATTTTACCTTTGGTGTGCTTTTTCTCTTGAGGTCTTGAGAGGGACTTTGTTGTGCAAAGCACCAACAATTATATGCCTAAAGCTACCCTTACATCAAACCCCAAATGTGGTTTGTCACCAAAATAAGCCAATCAAACTTAAGGAACTTACAGTAGGGGACTTGAATATGAGGATTGTAAGGATTCCCATTGTTGATTGGCTTATTTCGTAGACAAACCACATATTGGGGGTTTGAATTGTAAGGGTAGTTAGGTGATTGAAGATCATGTTCAAAGGCCCTTTTCAAGACCTCAAGGGAAGAAGCACTCCAAAGGTATAATTCTTAGTGTTTCTTGTAATGAAGAGAAATAGATGCACACACACACAACACTTGCATAATTCTTATTCTTGAATGTGTTGTGTCTTTATTGTGTGTATGCATGAATTGCTCATTTAATCTCTCTTCATTCTTGTCCATATGGGTGCATCTTGCTTGGAATTACACATCATATTTTTCTTTTTAGGAAACTCCATCAGGTGCGTTTTTGCGCCCTGTTCTGCGGTCAAGGCCGCAGAAATAAGGGCGCAGAACAAGGATCAGAATTCATACTCTCTGTCCTCTTTTCTGCGCCCTTGGTTTTTGAGTTTAGGGGCCGTAAAATCTGTCAGGTGCATTTCTGCGCCCTTGTGTTCTGCGGTCAAGGCCGCAGAACAGGGCGCAAAATGGGCGTTCTTTTGCAAATTTTTTCAAAACGACGTCATTTCATCTAGGGGTCCTATATAAGTATCATCTTCTTCCTTGCTCGTTTTTAAGAGCTCAAAATCAGACCTTAGAGTGAGAAACTCAAACCCTAGAGAGAGAAAGCTTCAATCTTGCTTCTTTAACTCTCCAAACCCAAAACCCATGTGCATCTAACATGTTTCATGCTTCAATCTTCCATGGGTCTTCTTCATTTATGACTTGGTAAGTAGAACAAACACCACATCTTCATTTATTGTTCTATCTTAGTCAAGACATGTCTTTTATTGCTTAGTTTAGCAAATCTTCACTTTTATTGCATATTTAGTGAAGTTATGACATGATTGGGTTTTGTTTGTGGTAGCTTACATGATTAGGATGATTTTCCCTAAATAGCTAACCCTAGAACATTCTTGTACAATTGGTTGATGATTAGGTTGATAGATTAATGTTTATTTATCTAGTCAAGCTTAATTGAATGTTCTTGTGGATTTAATTGACAATTATGTTGTTAGAAATTCTCTACAACTAATTGAGTTCACATGTTTGGACATGTTGACATTGTTTGATAGCTAGGATTGTTTTGTGATTGATAACATCTAGCTAAGCTTTATGATATGTCATTTAGCTTTTGATATCTAGGATTGATTTCATTGATATATCATCATTCTAGGTAAGCATATAGAGTTGCCTTGCTCTTGTTGCATTTTGAGTATTTCATATATTCACTTAGGTTGTTTTCTCTTCATTGAGAACTAAGTCTTGTGTTGCTTCCGGGATTAGGTTGCATAAATCACAAGCATTGGGACTAGGTTCACTTATACCGGGATTAGGTAGGTGTGTGATTACTTCCGGGATTAGGTTGTAATCGTTTTACACATTTAGTGGATTCGAGGTTCAAGTGTGGCTCACTTACATAGCCCGTGGTTTTTCCCGTGAGGGTTTCCACGTAAATATCAAGTGTCTTTTAATTTCCGCACCATATTACACTTGCTATTGTATTTTGACTAGTGGAGGGTATTTTCGTAATCTTGACCATTAACGAAAATTTGGTAAAATTGGGTAAAATCTATTCACCCCCCCTCTAGATTAATATTGAACACACCATAATTTGTTTCAAGGATTTTCCAACTTGAATCACTCAATTCGGAGTCCGAATGAGAAAGTTATTGTGTTTGGAAGTTGGGAAAGTTGGAGAGAAAATTCTGCACTTTTCTTTTTGAAATTGTCTTCATAGAATGAAATGGGAGGGAAATGAGGAATTTAAAAGGGATGAAAGAGAGGGCTTTTAGTGGCCAATGGGGGAAAGCCACGTCACCACCCTGTGAGAGGTGTGTGAACCTCATGGGGCGGAGAGGTGGCTGGCCCGTGAGCCTCACGGGCTCCTCATGGGATCACCCAAAAATGGCCTTTGGCCATTTCATGCCTCCCTTGCACTCCTCTTGCGTTTTTTGACTGTATTTGGGCCTTCGAACTCCGAATTCGAATCCATCTTTGGATTACGAACTATGACTCCCTCATGCACAAGGATGACTATGAAACTTTGACAAAAGGTTAAGAATCTGACTCAGAATACGACGACGAAGACAACTCAACGAATGAGAAAGCAAAGTAGCGTAGCTTCTTAGTTTGGACTCGAAACCTAATGAGTGAGTAACTGAAATGACTGAGAATTATTAAAGAATCATATGAGATCATGTTCAAGTCCAAAGATAATAAAACATAAACAAATATACACAAGATTACACAAGTATGCCATTTCTTAGACATAGTCCTAGAACATGTAATTTCACAATGTTTATCAAATTAAATCTAATGCATGTGCATACTTTGTCAAGTGTGTGAATGTGTTATACAAATGGTGTATAACTATGTAGGGACACAATTGAATACCATGTGTGTGCGTGCTTTAAGGCCTTGCAAGAGAAATGAGGTCAATTATACCTTTGTTGAGCAATGAAGCTTATTCCCCTTTCAATACACCATCTTGCATGAACCATAGCCGAGTCTTTCATTGAAGCTTCGAATCATCGTTTCTAAGACCACTTATCAATACAAGAGAAACAATGTTTTGAAATGGAATACATGCCAGGAATAACCAAAAACCTAACAACTTACTTCTCAATGAAGAGATTAAACAACCTATGTGAAATGCAAAGATATCCAAATATGCAATTAATGCTAGGTTACACTAAATGCTTATCTAGGATTATATGATGTCAATTAAATCAATCCTAGACATTAATTGGTATATGTCATGGCATAAATCATAGCTAACATAGATTAAGCAATCCTAGGTATAGTTATCACAATACAACACTCAATCAAAAATAACACAATAATCTCAATCTTGTATAATAGAATATGATCTAAGAACATACAAGTAATTAAAGAGATTTCTTGTTATGTAAAACACTAAGATTATATGATATTAGTGAAAAACTTACCAAGGCTTTGTGTTGAGTAAAACCCATGCAAGAAAGCATCCTAGATATGCTAGAAGATGCTAGATGAAGTTTTGATGCATATGAAAATGGTTTTGAGTGTTATAGAGAATCAAATGAGCAATCTTTGTGCCTTTTCTCTTAAGTCTCTCTATATTTCTTTTTAGGGTTCTTAAAATGCAAGAGCTAGATTCAAGAATGAGATAATGGTATATTTATAGAGAACAAGAAAGGGCTAGGTGAAAAGACAAGTTTGCCATTGAAACGCACTAATTGGCGGGTTCATTCGGTGGTTTCAAAATTGTCGATCAAACCGCCAAATTGAGTCCTGAGAGAACAGGGGAACAATGGCGGTTTAATTCGGTGGTTTCATGGCCACCGAATCCAACCGCAGATTTAAGACTGAGATATTTAAATCAATCATGTCTCATTGGTGATTTCGATCGGCGGTCATGGCTGTCAATCATAACCGCAGAAACACTCTAGAATCTTCTAGAATCAAACTGCGGTTCCATTTTGCAGTTGGGGTCGCTGATCTGTCTTTTGCAAGTATCGAAAAATTCCACACTTGGAATACACAAATCAAAGTGAAATGTATAATGGCAAGCGGGATCGTTCCTCAGGGAAAGGGAGGATACTTGGCTATGACTAATATATATACACTAATCTATACTATGATCGGAAAGATAAAATTCATTTTTGGTTTTGAAGATTGTTTTGAAATCTAAACTAAATTAAAGCAACAATTAAAGAGCAAGTAATTAAGGTGATATGTGTGAAAGTATAGGAATGGATATTGGGGAATTGAGTTGACAACTAAAGGATTTCCTAATGTAATGAACTAATCCAATTAAGCACTTTAATCCAACTCAAGGTTTGTTCTTAAATTGATTTAACTCATTAACATACAAATTCCACCTTGACTCAAGTAAACCCTACTATGAGTCTTAGTAGGAATAATTTCAAGCTCCTACCCAAGTGAACCTCACTATGAGTATTTACCCAAACAAGATTCTCAAGAACAATTTCGAGGTCTTATACCATGTAAAACATTTAAATCATAGATATTCAAATTCATGGAGGCTAAAGGTTGGAGAATGAGTTGTCTCATCAATTCCCCAATATGAGGGTTTAGTTACACATACTAGAAAAAAAAAATAGAGAAAAATTGTAGAGAGAACCCATGGAAGCCTTCAAAGAGTCATTTTGATCTTTAATGCACTTGAGATTCCTCTTCTCTCTTCAATTAATTCCCAAGATATGGATGGATGTTGGTGGGGAAGTTAATTGTTTGTGATTAAGGTAAAGATTTTGGTTAGTGGGAGGTTAGAGAGAGGTTAGGGTTTCAAGAATGGGGGGGGTTAGATTAGAGAATGGGAAAAGAGGGATATTTATATGGGGATCACAAAAGATAGGGTTGAAATCCCGGTATGCTGATGTGGCACTGAATTGGTGGTTTAAATGGCGGCTAGACCGCTGAATGGTAATCGCTGAATGGAGTTATGGATTGCTGGAATGGATCGGCGGTTTGGATCTGTAGTTGTAGTATGGTCGCCGAATTGCACCTGACATCACTGGAGACAAACGGCGGTTTCAATTTGCAGCCAAGCCCCCGATATGAATCGCCGAATGCATCTCCTCTTATAGAATGACCATTTTGCCCCCAAAATCTTTCTTTTTATCGCCTTTAGTCCAAACTCACTGAGTTTCTTCATCGATCAGCCTTGAATCCCAAAAGTACCTGTACAATCACAATCGAGCCATAAAATCCATAAGTTTAATCGAAAATCGAACATAAGCATTGGAAATAAGGGGTGTATTCTTATGTACGTAATGGCTCGATCAAATACCCCCAAACCAAGCCTTTGCTAGTCCCCGAGCAAAATTCAAACAAAACTCGGATCATTCGATGAACAAAAATACTAAAGCCAAGACTTAGTACTAAGGCCACCGATATATACAAATATGAAAAACAACAAATAGATTGTGAATGCCAAATATGATGAGATACCATGAGAGATGTGCCACAGTTGAAATAACCCAAAATCAATCCAATGAGTGCAATGCTAGTCATGAATCCCACACTAAAATGTCCTTGCTTTGGCGACCACTTGCACAAGTGCTTCAGCCATATTTCGCCTCGACTCTAGGTACTTACAAGATTCACTCTTATTCTTCCTCTCAGAACCTAGGTTAACACTCATACAAGCTTATGCGAATGAGTTTATGAAATGGGAACAAATTAAGACAGATACACGTATTCAAAAATTGAATGCTCTTTTTGAGTGAATAAGTCTCATGAAAGGAACCAAAAACCATGAGTGTGGTAGAGCATGACGAGAGTTTGCATTCTCAAGTGGGAGACCTACAAGATCAAATTTACTTTTCTTACCAACTGATGGGGCTGTGGGCATTGTATGGTTAGTCGTGGATATAGAAAAATGTGGAAAATTTCTGATCAAGCATATGACTTCGAGAACAATGAGCTAAGTTTGAGCTCAAAAAGAGAAATTACCACAAAAATTCTAATAAAGCTCAATTTGAGCAACTTGCAACAACTTTTGTTGCTCAATTAGAGCAACATACAATTCAGACGCATGCAAGGCTCAATTTTTTTTTTTTTTTTGGAGCCTTAACCATGAAAAATTACAAGATTTATCATCATTTACAAAATATTCAAAAATACATATTACAAAAGCTTAAGTAAGCAAGATCGAAAAGTTTAGGTATGGCTTGTGTTTAGGTTCATTAATATTTGGGAAAGTGTTTGGCTTAGGTGCTTGGCCACCATTATTAGACCTTTGAAGCATAAATCGAGTAGGAATTTGGGTGAAAGTGTTTAGGTGTATTCTACAAAAGTCATATCATCCCTTTAAGTAGGCCAACCACAAGAAATTACAAACAAATGACATGATATCCACAATTGATGAATGTTCTATTATTAGTGGTGCAAGTGATGTGATGAGACTTCAATGATGCACAACAAAGTGTAAGGCGTGTTTAGGAGTACAAAAAGAAGAGAAACATAACCCTCATGGATTCGCTCTTTAAAGCACTTGAACTTAGGGTAGTCCCTACTAATAGACCTACACACTCACACAAATGGTCACCTCTACTTAAACCAAGAAAGTATGGGACTAACTCATGACATGCATGCATTCTTAGATTGTCAATGAGCACATAACAAGGGTATCAAACCAAGCAAAATATGCTCAATTATTGCCTATATCTCAAAAATTTTGAATTTTTTTTTTGTTTTTATATATACAAAAAGGTCATAGTGAAATCATCAAAGTCATAGTAATATCATTCACACCCCCAAACCTAAATCCAACATTGTCCCCAATGTTGACAATGAGGACCCAACAAAAAAGGCACGAAAACAAGGATGAACAAAAAGGCACTCTGAAAGCCATGTGCAAGATATTCAATGAAGCAGAATAAAAGTAAACTAGAAACATGTGCATTGAAAAATTGAAATCCGACTAAAAATTTAAACTAAAATCCAACTGTTATCCGAAAATCGTTAATGGGATGAAATTCCAAATAACAACTTTAGAAGGACCAAGATCGAGATTGATCCTGGTCGGAGGGGTATCACGTAGTTTGATACCGACTATGTCCCTATCAACGCTAGTACGATATGGAATACTAGAAATCAAACAAAAATAAATTTTTATTGATCGTCCCTTTGCATTATAGATATATGATTATGTATGTAGGGGTTACAGCAATGTATGATAATTTGGTAAGTAATGGAGATGGTGGTGATGGAGAATCTGTGCCTGTCGATAAGTGGAATTTTAACTGTAGGGTTTTTTCCCGATCTTTTTTCTCTGCCCCCTTTCTGATAAATGGGTAGTTGTATATATATAGGTCCTATTGCTTGCCATGCACTCCTATAATTTCGGTTTAGGGTTTTGGCCGATGCTGGATCCTCTTCATTTTAGGAGATAATCTCGGAGTTGTTTGTGTTGAATCTAGTCTTTCCTTCCAAGGAGGAGTCAATCTCGAGACCAGATTGTTACCTTCTTATTATGATTCTTACTGTGTTGACCTGCTCAAGATAGGACTCTCTAGCGGGAAAGAGTATTTCTCCTTTGTACGGCAGCGTTTTGATGAGTCTTTTATGGAGTTTTTAGTTTCTGGCATGAGAATCTTGCTTCCTGGTGTCCTTTTGCTAGGCAGGCTGACTATGTCAGAAAGTGTAAGCTAGTAAGCATCCTGCTGATGATGTAGGGGGACGTCTAGCTGGCTTTTTCGCGGGATGCTCAGTGGAACTCCGCGTTGGGGTGCCACGGGGTTCATAGGGAGCTCGGTCATAGCTGGGTTGGATCCAACTGTGAGTTCTAGTGAGTAGTCTGGCTTACAGCCATATTTCTGAACTAAGATGTTGGCGGGGTCCTTGAGAAACTGGGGAGAAGCCAGATTGGACCCTGATGGAGGGGGTGTGTATTCTGACCAGTTGGAGTCCGCCTTTGTCGGGGTAGTCGGATGGTATCTATACTCCTATTTTCTCCTTGTGTTGAGGTGGAAAATTCTTCCTTGATCCTTTGCCAATTTTGGCGGTTAACAGAAGTCCCCCCTGACTTAGACACTGATTCCTTCTCGGGGTCGGAGTCAGGATCTTGTCATTACTTGAAGGATTTTCTGCCTTATCTGCTTATTTCCTTGTCTGACTAGTTTTCCACCTAGGAGGAGGAATCTTTATTTTGTACGTTATAACTGGTTGCGTGTCGATCACTGATTGGGTTCCTCATTTTCAAAAAGAGCCGTTTTGGCTGGATTAATGCGGAAAATGCCTTTACCCATTCTTTTGGTCACTGATTCCGGTTTCCTGGTGTGTAACCGTCATCCCTCCTCTATAAATAGACCGGCTTCGCTGGTGCTTCCTTTCTTACTTCCAATTTTCCAAAATTACAACTGAGAACAAACGCTTTCTGATTTGCTTTCTTTCTCCCTTACTTTACAACCTTCCAGAAATCTTTCCTTTACTCTCCTCTTATTCAATGGCTTCCCCTTCTAAACTTCCTACTTCTCAAGAAAACGCCACTAAGCAAAACCCTCCTATGGTAACCTTCACTCATCCTGACCTAGTCTCCCCGCATCAATCTGACAGCATCGATGCCCTCTTCAATTCGGAGAAGGCTGATGTGGTGGAGGACTCTCTGACTTCGATGGGGAGAAAAATAAATCGGGGTGGAGATGAAGCAGTTGAGGATACCCTACGCACCCAGCGTCGTCGCTCCACGCGAAACCCCTGAATCGGGTCGGGTTTCCATAACCAGCCAGAAAACCCAGTTCTGATCAACGAAGAAGGGAACGATGCACAGGTTGGTGGTGACGATGGAGGTGGTGATGGAGGGGATACTTTAGTCGGGGTCCATGCCGGCTCTCTTTCCCTCTTCCATGATGGGAGGATAGTCCCCGACTCCGTATGCACCCTGGATACTCTGGCCAAGCTGAGGGAAGAGTACAAGATTCTAGATGACGTCACCCTCTCTCTCCCTCATCGGGGTTATGATGTATATACCTCGCCTCAAGATCGTCTGCTGATCCACAAGGCGGCTTTCGAATGCGGAGTCTGACTGCCATTGCACCCCACACTTTGCCGGGCCCTCGTCGCACTGGATTTAGCCCCTCTCCAGATCTCCCCATGTTTTTGGAAGCACTTGACGGGTTTCCTGGTGCTCTGGAAGGAGCAGTGTGAGAGGGATCGCATTGAGAGGGAACCGGGATTGGATGAACTCCACTACCTCTTCAACATCACCAGTATGGTGCCCCGGGGTCAATTTTACCTGAGGGCAAACAATGACATGAAGTTTATTGTCCCAGGGGCAAACGTGAAGTATGTCGTGCCCTTGAAGGAAGAATGGTTCGTGGTGGGGGGCGAGTGGGGGCGCACCGCCTTTATTGGGGGACATGAATACCCCATCCCTACTTAGTTCACAGTGAGAGAGAAGTGGGCGAAGGGAGTGCTAGCTCCTGAATCCCAGGATATCCTTGCGAGGATCATGAAGAGGGGGTATACTAATATGCAATATCCCACTCTTGACCCCTTCGAAGGAGGCCGACTAGAGCGATACCTGAGGATCTCCATCGCTCTTTCTGGTAAGTTGACTGTATCTAGTTCCCCTTTTCTTTTATACATACCTATTTTCCTTCTTCTTCTTCTTACTAAGTTTTTTCTTCTTGCATTGTCGGCTGCCCCGATGGTAGCGAGGTCTCCATTGTCCTCTAGGACAGGGGGTCTGGCTCTGCCCACTGACGCCTCTCCCACTCCTTCTCCTCCTCCTCTTTCTATCGTGGCTAAAGATGGGTCAGGGTCCACACGGACTCCAGCTCCATCGAGAACTGCTCCAGCAGGGTCTAGGGCCAAGACTCCTATTCGTCCTTCCACTGCTCCCCCATCACGTTCAAAAATCAAGGAGATGCTTGCTCGAGCAACTAAAGCCCGGGAATCTGGGAAGCAAGCTCAGAAAAAAGGTCGAGATGTTGCTCCTCCTGCTATCGAGAAGCTATCTGCTACTCCTCCTCCTGCTATCGAGAAGCTACCTGCTACTCCTCCTTCTGCTGCACCCACCAAAGACTGTGCTAGAAGTGCAGACAAGGGAGAAGTTGCCTTCCTTCATACTCCTCCTGCTAATGTCCCCTCTGGATCGGGGTCAAGGGGTACCACCTTTGACGAAGTGGTATCCCGATTTGCAGCCTCTTGCCCTGGTGGAAGTTTGATGGATATAGCCAAGCTTCCTACTGACATCTTGGTCACCAAGGGGGCATCGATTCTGGCTGAGGTAGACTCCCATCTCTTTCTCACTGTTACTTTCTTCTTTTTTGGTGAAAGAACTAACACCCCCCCCCCCCCCCCTTTTCTTTTTTCCTTTTGCAGGGCTTCAAATTTGCCATAGCCATGGAGAGGCAGCTGCTGACTTTGAGAGAGGCTTACATCGGCCTCCAAGCAAAGCTGGAAGATACTCAGTAGGAGCTGGTTCAGCTGCAGCAGAGTGTGGCCCCTTTACTTCAGGAGGCCAAGGCATCTGAAGAAGCGAGGCAGGAGGGCTTGGTGGATATCAAGCGTCTTGAGCATTGCTTAGACACGAAAACCATCAAGTCCTTGCACCGCAGAGAGGAGAGGAAGCGCATAAAAGTTGAGAAGAAGCTGATGTGTCCTCTGTCCCAGAATACTTCTCTGAAGGCCTCCTGAACTTGGGGGGGCAACCCTGCCTCTTTGACTCTTTTGGAGAATGGTGCATTCATCTCACCCAGAGGGTTCTTCTGGATTCCTTGATATTTTCCCTTCTTTAACTGCTCCAACTCCTTCGCCATTCTTGTCATCTGATACTCCAAGCACTGAGACTTTTTGGTTCTGGATCGAGCTACTGAAACTTCTTCATCCGAATACTCTGAATCAATGACTACCTCTTTTTGCTTAGCTCTTTGATGCTATTCTTTGGAGCTCTTTCGGGATTTGGCACTTCCTTCTGAATCGGGATGCGGATCCCTCTCCTTTGCCCTTGGATTTGGTGGAGACTGAATCCTCCTAGGAGGAACCTCAATTGCGGACTTTACTAGCTTGGGTTTGAATTCCGCCCGTGGACTGGGAGAGGTGGACCCAATCGGTCGAAAACTGGTATCCGGATACTTGGGCCAGCATCTCCTAGGACCCCGGCTAATTAACATAATCATTAATATTCATTAATTAAATAATCTCATTATTCAATTTATTCATGAATAGACACGTGTCACTTTCGTAACACAATTAATTGGACAATCCAATTAATTAACAGTGACCCTTGTTACCTTAATTAATCGGGCTAGCAAGGGGACCTAATGGACCCACAGTATTTTGAGCTCCAATAATCCTTAGAAATAATTAATTAAACTCTTTAATTAATATTTCATGATTATTAACTTCGTTGTTATTCCACTAAAAACCCGAAGTTGCACTCTCTCAACTGTAGACGTTTTTACACAAACCAATAACTCTTGGTGTCCATCGATATAACTATTACATATGGTATGATCCTTCACAGCTAGTTCACAATTAGAGCTGGGTCATAATGTCCGTTATACCCCTCTAATTATATCTTTCCATTAAGTACCATATTCTCTAATGAACAATAAATCCTACATTCCTTACGGAATTAGGAGAGCGCTCATATTGTTCAAGCCCCGAATCAACCCTTAAGGGAACAACTATCTACTTCTCATAAGAAGGAGTGGATTCCACTATTGTGTGCAAACCCTCCCAGCCACAAGCCAAACCGCGATTCCAACATACGGAGTTATTGATCGGGAATGAAACTTCAATCTCACCCACGGTATATCAAAAACCACGATCTAACCTGAAGGAGTCGATAAGACACTCAGGATTAAGATCACCCACATATAGCCATCATTTGTTGATATATATGAATCTCATCTTTTAGCAGATCTAGGTGAGAGATTCATATAGATCATGGCTCAGTCCTATATGATCAAATCATATAAGGTGCCTCCATTCTCATATCACCATATGAATAGTCTAGGTTAAGACCATTGTATATTACGAAATGGACCGCAGCTGTAGATTAACCATAAATAAAGTACCCAACTTTATTTGCTATCTACGGACTTTTTAGCTTGCTTATCTCAAACTGAATACCTCTATATATGACACTTATATACACAGTTAGAGATTACATCCGGCAATCTTGGATGTTAAGTACACATGATATA
Source organism: Acer campestre (assembly GCA_954870605.1). NCBI lineage: Eukaryota > Viridiplantae > Streptophyta > Magnoliopsida > Sapindales > Sapindaceae > Acer > Acer campestre. The sequence goes on from OX940807.1 coordinate 7,893,070, forward strand.
AATAAATGTATGATACAATTTGAATGAATAAACTACTTCTTTTATTTACGTTCAATTCACATTTACAAATTACAAGCTTTAGGGCAAAAACCCTAACAGGTTGAAACCCTTATTCAAAGTGGTAAGCATCCATGTGACAAAAGAGGTTTGGGTTATATCAATGAGAAGGAGACTCCTTCATCTAACAAATCTATTTTTGTCAAAGCAAGTGTTGAATCAAATGTAGGTACTCTCTCTTAAGGTAAAACAATGAAAGCTACCGAAGATGCCTCTATATCAACAAGGATCTTGAAATTCCCTTAAAAGCAATAGTGTTTTATACCTAAAGGGGGGGTGAATATGTATAGTTCCAAATTCTTCCAATGTTAAAAATGCAGAATATAAGAATGAAATGAATACTTGAAATGATATAGCAATTTTATAGAAAGAATCAATACATGTGAATCATCAATACACAAGAGAGTCAATACAAGTAAAATATGGAAGATAACAAAAACTTAAAGCACACGATATTTTTTACATGGTAAAACCTCAAAGAGAAAACATCCACGGGTTGATATCACAACAACCGGCAAAGCAAATCCATTATATGAAAATGACTTACATACTCAAAGCTATCAACACTATGATATCCACTTCAAGCTATCACCTCCTAATCAACCCTCGGGCAAGTGATTCACAAAGCCTACTCTCTATCCAAGATTTGTCCTACACCTCTAAAGGGAAACTTCCTATCCAAGGTTCCCAAGCCTCTAGAAAGATTTCCTAGCTTAGTAATCTAGATCACTAGGATCCTAGTCAAGCGACCCTAGCTCAACTATCTGGAGTATGCAACTCCTTACTAAGACTTTCGCTTAGCTATCCGAAACTCATTCCTAGCCAAGACTTCTTGCTCAATACAAAGCTTTACTCACTTTGCAAGAGACTTCAACATGTTACAAGGTAATGATCTAAGTGATGCAAATGATGCAAATCACAAACAAATAAAGCTAGATGATCAATCAAGCTCTATGAACATGCTTAGAGAAATTCTAGAATATGCTATCAACACACAATCACAAAATCTATCTAGAAATCAAAGCATGTGAATCAACCAAGAACTAGATTATAGAATATTAAAATCAAAGTATTATAGCTCTTAGAACATGTAATTGGACCTAGAAATCAACAATCAAGCTCAAGATCACAAAGTATTTCTAGAATCAAGTTCATGTCATTCAAGTTTATCAAAAGTATGTTTATATGAAATCACAAAAGATAAACTCAAAAATCAATCAATAATATAACCCTAGCATGTGAATTAACATCATTCATATTACTTTTCATCAATCAAATAAGAAGATTAAAGAGATAATCAACAATGAAAGTAATAAGAAGATGAATCACTTACAAACACAAATCTCGGACTGAGATTGGAGCACAGCAGAAAATCACAAATTCAAATGGCTGTGGAAATACTTGGTGTTTGTAGCTCTCATCAAGACCAACAATTTTTGCTTTTGAATCAAGTGATTTAGAGTTGAAATGAGAAAGATATGATTGAATCAAGATACTAAAAACTTGGAGAAAATTCTGAACAATGTTATTTTCTTTTCAATTTTTCCAAGTTGTGTTTAGAGGGAAGGAAAATTGTATTTAAAAGAGATAGAGAGGGAAAGCAACCAAAAAATAAGAGCCATCCACGTCACCTCCACATGTGGGGCGTGTGTGCCACACATGGGCAGAGAGATGTTCTGCCCGTGTGGCACACACGTGGCATCCAATGGTTGGCTTTTGGCCAACCTCGCTCCTCTCGTGCTCCTCTCACGTTCTTCAACCGTATTCGGGCCTCCAAACTCTGATTTCGAATCCATTTTCAGATTACGAATTATGACTCCCTCACTCATAACGATGACTATAAAAATTTGACAAAAGATTGAGAATTCATCTTGGAAACGACGATGAAGACAACTCAACAAATGAGAATGCAAAGTAGCATAACTCCGTCGTATGAACTCGAAACTTAATGAATAACCAAAATGACCGGAACTCAATAAGGAATCAAATAAGATCATATTCAAGACTAAAACACAAGAAACACAAACAAATAAACACTATGCAACACAAGCATGTCATATCTAAGCAATAGTGAGAAAACATGCAATTCTACAAGATTGTTAACAATGAGATAAATGCATATGCATACTTAATGTGTGTGAAAGTGTTATACCAAATGTTTGAACTATGATGTAGGGACACACATGTATGAATTGTGTGTGTGTGCACTTACACCTTGCAAGAGGAAGAAGAATCTTGATACCTTAGCATCCAAGTATGCGATGTTCCCCTTGAAGACGAAATTTGCACAAGATGTTGCTTCTTCACTTTTGAGGCTTCTTTCTTCCAAGAATCACCTAAGTAACAACTAATACATATATAGAAAGTTTTGCAATGGAATCAAGCCAATACAAATAAAGGATCTTTCTCCCCCTTTGGCTATTCCTTGGCAAAACCTCATCCTCACCATACAATAATCACTCCAATAAACTCAATGTTTATAGCATTCTCTCACCTCACATTACAAAGAAATCCCTAGACTAGAAGATCTTCAAGTCTTCTTGAGTCTTCAAGAATCCCTTCTTTGAACTTCAAGGAACCTATGATAAAAGAAGCAAACCAATAAGAGATCTTCTTCCAAAGAAGAATGGTGAGATATTATCACAAAAACAAATAATAAAATTTCCCTTATCTCTTACAAAAAAAAGCATTATCTCAAGAGAATAAATGTTATCACATTTAAAGCTCTCCTTTTAAAACCTTAACACACTAAGGCAAGAATTCTTTTGTCCCCCTTAGGACAAGAATTCTCCCCCTTAAGACAAAGTCTCCAATAAGTACAAAGAAGTACAAAACTCACACAATTGGAATATTTCCCCAAATATTTCATCACTTTTCAAAGTCAAAGAGAGAATCATAGATTTTCATTAATCTCTCAAAAATATTCTCACATTGCTAATGAATCAAGCACATAAGCAAAATATATATGTGTGTGTGTGTGTGTGAATGCCTCTCACATATATAGAAGGAGTAAGTGTGATATTGATGACTCGCTATTTGTGTCGTTACCAAATTGCGAATTACCAAAAGAATGTTTATAAAATGAATCTTTACACAATATATTTTAAGTTTTGCAAATGAGTATTGTGGTAAGCTAAGAATTCGTTCCACAGGGAATTAGAGAAATATGTTGATTTAATTAGCTAATCTATAAACAATAAAATAAATCATAAATGATGAATGAGTGTATGGTTTGTCAAACAATCAAACATACATACAAAATTAACCTAACTAAAAATATGGTGATATGAAAAATAGAAGACTCACAATCTTGATAAGAAAAATGGATATAAACAATTAATGTTGATGCTAGGGAATTGATTGATTAGCAAGTAGGTATGGGTATTGCTTTTTAAGCCACTTTAAGGACCAATCTCTACATGTTAACCAATTTAGGTTTAGATTAATGTAGTTGATATACCCTCCACTAATCTATCCTATTTATTGGGTTCTTAATCACTCAAGTGTGTCAATCCAAGAGTGATTATATAACATTTTATTCTAAACAAGATTGTAATTAACAAGTGGATATACAAGTCAATCACATAATGAATAGAATCTAATGAATTAATAAATAGAAAACATATAGAGATTCATTACAAAGCTTAAGCAAAAACCCACAACCAAATGTTTATCAAATCAATCCCCTAGATTAGGGGTTTATTTACACATAGTAGCAATCAAATAGAAACAAGTAAATGGTAAGGAAATCACCCTTGGGCCACCTTCTTTAGTGCTTGATCCTTGTTCTCCTTTGATGCTCCTAGATACAAAGAATGGAAGAGGAGGATGTGTCTAGATAGGTAGATGGCTTATGGTGAGTGACAAAGGATTTGTGATAGAGAAAATGGTAGGGAAGGAATGGTCTAGGGAAGTAATCAAGATTTGGTGTGAGGTTTTGGATGGAAAAGATAAGTCCAAGTATATAAATGGAGGAGTTTGGGAGATGATTAATGGAGGAAAGGGAGATTGGTAGGAGAGAATAGGCTTGGTTTTCAAATTGAAAAGAGGGATGAATTTATAGTATTTTTGAAATAGGTCACGGATGGCTAATTACCAAAACAGCCCCTCTATTTGTCAAATTACCATTTTGGCCCCTCTAGGGGGCCTTCTTGTAATTTTCCTCCCAAAACTCACCAATCAGAGATGAACACAGAGAGGCTCGCGGTTTAGCATCAAATGGCGACATTGGGAATGCAAGTGGCGACACAATCAGGTGTGGGAATCAACTCCCTGTCGCCATGGCGACACTGGAAGGCCAAATGACGACCTAGGGGATAAATGGGGATTTTAAGGCATGATTGGGGCTTGAATTGGAGTGCCGAATTTCAGTCGATTGGAGGGCCAGAACTCATACGACTGGGCAGCCACTCAGATGGCCATCATTTTGGGACCGAAACCCGTCGACGGTGGGTCGTTTTCCAGCGAGAACGAGCGGCGGCGCGATTAAGGTTTTGTAGTGCCATGGCTATCGCTGGCTTGCTGAAGGAGAAGATGAACAAGTGAAAAGAAGGGGTGCATTCAGCAGGAAGGTGGGGTGTGATTGGGCGCTGATGGGTCAAGCCCAAGTGGGTCTGGTCCTCTTACTCAAAACGGTGCGTTTTGAGTGTAGGTGGGTTGCATCAGTTTTAGGCCTCTGTGTTGGGCCATTTGGGGTGCAATGAAGACGTTGGGCTACGCAGACAGATGGGGCGCGCGTTTGGGCCACGCCAGTTGGGCCTGTGCATTAGGTCTGCTTCTAAACTCTTCAAAATTCATGATAACTTCAAACTTCTCCTCGTATTTTACACTTTTACCCCTAAATGACCAAAATTACTCCAATTCCCCTGAATTCTATAAATTCCTGAAAACACTTAATTTACACCATTAAATCACAGAATAATGCCCAAGAATCAAACAAAAGGAGAAGGAAATGAGGGCCAAAATCATACCAATTTTGGTTCGATCAAATACCCCCAAACCTATCTTTTGCTCGTCCACGAGCAAAACAAACATAAACGAACCCCCAAAGATATGCATCAAGCCATTTCAAATATTTCCAATAAAATTCTAAACCACTCAAGCAAGGATCTACTATCCAATGATTCGCATGCGAAACCAACAATGAAGAGATTAACACAATAATGCAAAAGTGAGGACTTAAACATGTAAGATAATGTCAAGTAAAGATTAAGAGCATGCCACTCTAGATATGATTGTACGCAATGCGACCTTACATTCAAAATGCCAAAGCTTCAAAGCAAATGTGCTATTCGGTTTAGAATGTAATTCGCCTCGATCTAATCCTCACTAGATTCTCTCTTTTCTTCTCTTTGATTCCTAGGTTCCCCTCAAAAATACATATGCAAGATGAGTTTATGTCATGGATATCAAATTGATTGCATATGATGATCATTAAAAACGCAATTTTCTTAAAATGAGGTCTCATGAATGGAATTGCAAATAATGAATTAGAAAGAACATGCGAAAACCAAAACTCACAAGTGGACATCCCTAAAGATCGTGAAGGTCTTTCTTAGGTTGTAATGGGGCTTAGGTGAATGGTGAGTCAATAAATTGGAGCAATAGATAACAAGGAACCCAATGATTTATACTTAAGGCATACATTCTAATAATGATTCCCAATTGCTTTCACACATTTGTTTCACGCCTTTGGCGCCCATTTCTTACAATATCATTTCACTTGCATATTCACTACTCACTTTTCTTTGAGTAGCCTATTCAATTATAAACCCTCTATCTAGGCCACTTGTGCCTCATTCATGGTTCTCTTTTTCATTTTGTTTGGCTTTGCCCTTTCTTTTCTTTTCTTTTGCATGCATCTTTTATTTCAATCTTTTTCTTTTCTTTTTCTTTGCTTTTCTTTTCTTTTCTTTTCTTTTTCTTTTTCTTTTTCTCTTTCTTTTTATCCATTCTTGTATTTCAATACTCTCTTACATAACTTTACATGCCTAGGTACATGTATCAACATTTTCTCTTAAAAGAGCTTACAACCATATCCTAAGCCTTAGCAAAATCATTTGGTTAAGGTAAGTCAATTATGTAGGCTATATGGTTCATGTGGATGTGGTTCAAAAATGAAAAGCTTAAGACGTGTTTGGCTTCAAAAGGGGCTTGGGAGCACACACATTTAGAGGATATGGAAGTGTTTAGGCCAAATTACGGTTTTTCACATGCATTGCCTAAAGTCATTTCTAAAGGATTGTCCACAAGCAAATCAAAGCATCCACAAGCAGTCCATAATATTCTATGATATGCAATATTTAAGTGCAAATGAGACCTATACATGTTTAAAAGAGTGTTTGAGAGTGAGTGTTTAAAGAGTGAATATTTGACAACTCAAAATACGCTTTTTAAGGCCGTGTTTGTGATCCTCACGGGAATCTCCACTATTAATTCCTAGCCTTTAAGCAAAATTGATTATTCACCCTAACATTATGAGAAAAAGATTTGCGCACTTTGTTCAATGACACCCTAAGTGGCATGATGTTAATCTGAACCAAACAATGGCAAAGATGCACAATTCCTCACTACTTCATGTATAGCACAATCTCAACAAGCAAAGTATGCTTAAATATGGCATTATCGCAAGAATTTTAAAAATTAGGCTCAAATTTGTAAAACGAAGCAAAGTGAGTAAAGTGGTGTTGCGCAAATGTACCCCCAAACCTAAATTGGACATTGTCCTCAATGTTCATCGGAGGCAAAATTTTTCTAAAGGCACAACCCAATAAATTCAAAGCAAAAGATGCATATATGTCCACAAATAATCAATGTATTTTCAAAATTTTTGGCAATGGTGCCCTCTCATCCTAATATGCACAAAATCATCTAAAAAGATGCTCAATCAAGTATGGCATATACCTCAATAATCCTATAATTCAAAAATCAACAATTAAGCACATTCATCCTAAATCCACTACCAAAATTCATCTCACACCCTTATTCTAAGCAAAAACGAAATAGAGATAAACGAATTCAAAAATGATGAGACTACTTAAAAATTAAACTATGAAAGAAATATACCAAGTGGGTTGCCTCCCACCAAGCGCTCTATTTAACGTCTAGGCAAGACGTGGCATGGTGCTTCCACACTTCGAACTTCCAAAATGTTGCTTCCTAAGAGATAAGGTCCTTGCCCTTCTTATGAGCACTCTTGGCTTGCTCGTCCCTCCAAGACTTGCAAGTTGACTTTGTTTCTTTCCAAGAGATAAAGAAACCTTTCTTTATGAATAAGCAACAAACACTTGCTTCCTCAAGAAGCAATAGAAAATCTACACACTCACAAAACTCATTAGATAGTTCCGGCAAAATATACTCATTTCAAGCAATTGCCAACAATAGCTTGAAACACCAATTATTCAAAAGAAATAAAAAAAATAAGCAATCAAAATAAAAAGCATAAAAATAACATGCACCAATATTTTCAATGTTGTGCATTTGGGGTGGGATGAAGATTAACTAAGGGTGGTTTGATCAAGTTGGGAAATTCACTCTTCTTTACAATCCAAATAAATGTAGATGATTTCCCCATCATTTCCTTTCCCTTCTTTCTCATTTGGTTCATTGAATCTTTCCTCACCCAAATTTTTCTTATCCTAGGTGGACTCCTCCTATTCCTAGGCTTCTCAACCCATACCTTCCTAACATGCCTATATGTCTCTCTATGTCTAAAATTCCCTCGTGTGCCTTGCCTCTCATTTTCATGGTTTGGTGGTCTCAAGTGACCTATCTTATGGCAATGATGGTACATGGTGATAGAGTTAGGAATGATACCTTCTTGGTGGTTCTTTGTTGGAGGTGGAGGTGGAGGGTTCTCATTCCTCCTTTTTGCCTTTCTCCTCATTGCTTTGCTAGGATTCGGCTCCTTGACCTTGGTACTTGAAGATGCTTGACTCAAGTCGGGCATTTCTTCTTTTTCTTGCTTAGACCTTGCAAGTTTCGCAAGGTGGTCAACTTCCTTTGTCTTCATTATCTCCAAAGCCTTGTCCCTTGTTTGAATTTCGGCTTGCATTAGCCTCATCCTCCTTGCAAAGTCTTCCTTGATCTCTTCAAGCTCCTTCAACGTTGTACTCTTTTCGCCTTCACGTCTCTCAATTTGTTCTTCAAAATCTTTGATCTTGGTGGAGACTTCACAATTATGCTTCTTGAGAGTACCATTTTCGGCTCTAAGCGTCTTTACTTCAAGAATGATTTTCTTGTTCCATTCTTGAAGCATGCTCTCCCTTGTTGTTCCCAAGGCTTCCTTGCCTTCTAACTTCTTCTTCAAGAGTTGTATCTTCCCTTCATAATCCTTGCTGATTTCCTCTTGTTGGAGGGAAGTTGTCATGATTCTTTCTTGAAGTAGAGCATTCTCCTTTTTCAATACATCCATCGCCATCACTAGGTCTTCACTCATGCTCAAAATCTTCTTGTTCATCTCTAGTGTGATCTTGCATAGATCTTCTTCCTTCGATTGATACAATACTTCTATGTTGTGTTGAGTTGTGGCATTGATGGAGTTGTTGAAATTTTCTTCAAATGTGGACTCTATTCCTTGGTCCGGCCAATTAGATGACGTATAGTCATTCCTATCTTCCGATGACGTTCTCATGGGCGTGTAGCTTGGCCTTGAATTTTGCATAAGGAAATCCATAGAGTCCTGAAACAAAAATAAACAAAAACTACCAAGGAAGTGAAAAGAAACTAAAAAGACTAAAAACAACTAAGAGACTAAAAATTAATAAAAACTAAACAAAGAAGTGAAAAGAACTAAAAAGACTAAAAACAATTAAGAAAAGCTAATTGAATCAACTACCGCTTTAAATCATACCAATTTTGGTTCGATCAGATATCAACATGCAAACAATTTCCAAACCTATCCAGCTAAAGCGTTTCCAGAAATAGGTCAAACAATATTCATCCGGATTTTTTCTTTAAAAGAATAGTTATCAACATGTGAGCGTGTGTGTGCATGTGGCTCGTTTTCCCGTTTTTAATTTTCAACCTGAGCTTTTCACAATTCTCAACTATACACCATTAAGCCTTTTGTTTTTCATTTCTTTTAGGCTTAGAATCAAAGATTATTATTATTATTATTATTTTTAATGATTCTTTTCAATGCTTCTTTGATTTTACTAACAAAAACATATACACCTCTTGGCGACTTTCACTCATCACAAAGGCGTAGCCCTTTCCAACATTGGGTGGCTTCACAACCAATGTGTGTAGCCCTTTCCAAGAGGGTGCTCATTGAATACTATGTAGTGCCGAAGCAAAATTGATACATACCATAGGTCATTTATCATGTATTAAGCAATAGGCTTCTATATGCATCCATTATCTACACATATTCAAACACATATACTTAAAAACTAAAACATATAGGAGAAGCATTTGTGCACTTTTTGTTAACCGCCAAAATTGGCGAGGGACCAAAGAAGAATTTTCCACCTCGACACAAGAAGGATATAGGAGTGCGAACACAATCCGAATACCTCGACAGAGTGGATCCCGATTGACCCAAATACACACCTCCTTCAGCGGGGTCCACCCCGCCAGCATCTTAGCTCAACAAAGTGGCCGAAAGCCGAAATACTCACTAGAACTCATAACGGGATCAAACCCGGTTATGACCGGGCTTCCTAGGGACCCCGCATCGTCCCGACACCACTTCCTATGGACCCCGCAGCACCCCAGCATGGAGTTCTACTGATCATCCTGCAACAAAGTCAGCTACATATCCCCCTACTACCGTCAGAAGGACGCTTACTAGATTTAGACAGCCCGCTAAGCAAAAGCGCACCAGGAAGCAGGATTCTAACACCAAGAACTCAAAACTCCACAAAAGATCCAGTAAAAACGTCGCCGTACAAAGGAGTTATACTCCCTCCTGCCAAAGGATCCTATTTTGAACAGGTCAGCACAGTAAGAGTCCAATTAGGAAGGTGAGAGATTGATTCCTCCTAGAAAGGAAAGACTAAATTCTACACGTAAAAACTCCGAGATTACCTCCTAAAAAGAAGAGGATCCTGCAGCGGCCAAACCCTAACCCGAGATTGTAGGAGTGCATGGAAAGCAAGCAAGACCTATATATATAACAGTTTATTCATCAAAAAAGGGGGCTTTTCGCCGAAAAGAGAATAAAAACCCTACACTCTACTTATCGACAGGCACAGTTTCTCCACCATCACCATCTCCATCTCTGTTACCATGATCCATACACCATTGTAACCCATATAAGAAATAGTTCATGTATTGTAATGAAAAGGGACGATCAAATAAAACTTATTGTTGATTGATTTCTTCTACTCTATATCTTGCATTGATAGGGACTTAGTCGGTATCGAACTACGTGATACCCCTCCGACCAGGATCAATCTCGATCTTGGTCCCTTTAAAGTTGTTATTTGAAAACCCCTCCCAATAACGATTTTCAGGTAACACTTTTCAAAAACAAGATTTTCAAGCTCAAGTGCATGATCTAAAAACAATAAGAGTTATTAGCTTAAGATCATTACTTCTCAAGTGAGTAGCTCTCAAAGATATTGATATACAAATAAATTTTGCTCATCAAGCCACTCACAATCACACAAGCACATCAATCAACACAAATCATGCCAATGGACATTTTAAGAGTTTTAAACCTCTTTTTGTCCAAGGGCTTGGTGAACAAGTCCGCAAGTTGATTTTTAGTAGGCATATGCTCTAGAGTTACAATAGAATGTTCAACTATATCTCTAATGAAATGATGCCTCATATCTACATGCTTTGTACATGAGTGTTGAACTGGATTTTTAGAGATATTAATGGCACTTAAGTTATCACAATAAAGTGTCATTTTTCCTTGTTTTATCTCATAATCCTTAAGGATTTGTTTCATCCAAAGTAATTGTGTGCATCTACTTCTGGCTGCAATGTACTCCGTTTTGGAAGAAGAGAGGGAAACCGAATTTGGTTTCTTACTAGACTAAGAAACCAAGTTATTACCAACATAAATGCAACCGCCAGATGTGCTTTTATGATCATCCATGTTTCCCGCCCAAATCGGCATCACAATAGCCTACAAGGATATCATAGGTATCAAATGAATAAAATAGACCAAGACTATGAGTACCTTTGATGTAACTAATGATTCTCTTGACGGCTTTTAAGTGATCCTTGGGATTGGCTTGGAATCTAGCACACAAGCCTACATTAAAGCAAATGTCCGGTCTACTAGCCATTAGGAAAAGTAGACTACCAATCATGCTTCTATAAAGGCTTTGGTCAACACTTTTACCTTTTCATCTTTGTCAAGTTTAAGAGTGGTGCTCATGGGAGTTTCAAAATCTTTTCCATTTTCTAGGCCAAATCTCTTAACAAGATTTTTAGCATATTTAGATTGATTCAACATTATGCCCATGCTAGTTTGTTTTACTTGCATTCGTAGAAATTAATTTAACTCACCCACCATACTCATTTCAAATTCACTTGACATCACATTTACAAATTCATCAACCTTGGTTTTATTAGTAGAGCACAAAACAATGTCATCAACATATATTTGTGCAACAAAAATATCATGATCATGATGTTTGATAAACAATGTTCTATCAATGCCACCTCTCTTATAATGGTTATCAATAAAATATTGAGTCAACCTATCATACCAAGCTCTTAGAGCTTGTTTATGGCCATAGAAAGCCTTTTTAAATTCAAACACATGATTAGGAGAGTGTGGGTTTACAAAACCCTTAGGTTATTCAACATACACTTCTTTTTGAAGGTATCCATTTAGAAAAGAACTTTTGACATCCATTTGAAATAATTTGAACTTTTTAATGCATGCAATGGACAACAAAAGTCTAATGGACTCGAGACGAGCAACCGGTGTAAAAGTCTCATCAAAGTCTACATCCTCAACTTGAGTGTAACCTTGAGCCACTAGTCTTGTTTTATTTCTCACAATCTTGCCACTATCATACTTTCATCGGTTTTATTCCTAAAAACCCATTTAGTGCCAATTACATTTATATCTTTTGGTCTAGGAACCAAGGACCACACTTCATTCCTCTCAAATTGATTAAATTCATCTTGCATAGCCCCAACCCAATATTCATCAACAATAGCTTCATTAATATTTTTGGGTTCAATTTGAGAAGTATAGCCAGCATAAGATATTTGGTTAGCAATTTGATTTCTAGTTCTAACCCCTTCATTTAAGTCACCCATGATGTCATCTTGATAGTGTAGATTTCGAAGTCTAAGATGAGGAGAATTTTCAACAACTTGGTCATTTTGTTGATTATCATTTAAAACATTTTCCAATCCTTGACTTTGAACTTCAATACAACTATATTTGTCATCATCTTGACTAGATAGGTGCAATAATGTCATTAACATGATTTTCATTAGGTTCATTGACATCATTATCATCACACAAATTAAGCATGCTAAGGTCATCTATTTTAACATTTATAGATTCCATAATAGTCTTAGTATTCAAGTTGAACACTCTACAAGCACGACTATTGATAGCATACCCAAGAAAGAGACCAACATCACTTTTAGCATCAAACTTTCCCAAGTGATCTATATCATAAATATAACATTTACTCCCAAAAGCGTGGAAGCTACTAACATTAGGCTTCTTTCCCTTCCATAGCTCATAGGACGTTTGTTTTTTGCCGGGCCTTTTAAAATCTCTAGTTGACACATAACAAGTGGTATTTACAGCTTCGGCCCAAAGGTTTATAGGGACTTTCTTGCTATTGAGCATGACACTAGCCATCTCTTACAAGACACGGTTTTTTCTCTCAACAACTCCATTTTTTTGAGGAGTTCTAGATGCCGAGAACTCATGAAAAATCCCTAAACCGTCACAAAACTCACTAAATTTAGCATTTTCAAATTCTGTCCCATGATCACTCCTAATGCGACATATTTTCTTGATATCAAAACCCTTTTCATTTTGAACTTGATTACAAAACGTTTTAAAGTAATCGAAAGCCTCGGTCTTGTTTCAAAGAAAATAAACCCAAGTAAACCTAGAGTAATCATCAACGCATACAAAAATGTACTTTTTGCCATTAGGTCCATGTGCACAAGCTCTAAAGGACTCTTTGTAGCTATATAAGAGTTTTTTTTGTGAGGCATTTTGGTTTGTTTACCTAATTGGCAAGGTTCATAAACAGCCTCTTGTAGGGAAAAATACCGTAGTACACGCAGCGGAAGCGCGACTAAAAAAAATAGATTTAGTAGCTTTTAAAATTTTTCCTTTTATGAACCTTAACCCTTTAATTAATTAAACAATATATACCAAAAGATATCATACCTTTGTCGCGTGATCCGATTGACTATGCGTTGATGGTAATCCGCAAGATCTTCCAATCCGATCACGAACGTGAATCACCTAGGAGCGTGGTCTCCCTTCTTTGAATTGTGAACCTGAGAATGGACAACAAAAACTTTTCTGATTTCTGTTAGTCAAAAAAATTCAAATAGATTGTTAAGAATGTTCCTGTCACTTTTGAATTCACAATCGTTAGATTGAAACTCGCGTGAACCTTATTCGAAATTGTGCGCAAGACCTCTTGATGTAAAGATCACTAGTGCACTATCGAAATAAGAACAATTCTTCTCACAATCTCTTTTGGCCGAATCACTCACTATTCTAAGAGTTGGATTTTATTTTTCTCTAGCAATAGAAAAACCTCTCAATTGCAAAAACTAGGGTTTTAGAAAATATATCAAGAATATATATATATATATATCTGTTGGCCGGCAATCAATTGCCAAAATATATATATATCTATGCACTCAAACTTCACGCACCTTTAATTTATATATATATATATATGTTACTGCACAAAAGCCTACCTAATATATATCTTTATATCTCTTTTACTGCACGTCTAATATCTATATATATATAATGCATTTTCTGCAAGCCTAATATATATCTTTCTTTATATAGTGCATGGCCATTTGCCATATATATTTTTTGTGCATGAATTCATCTAGTATTAAAACTCTATAGTACTACCCTAATCCAACTCTTTAGTGTATTTGTGACTATATAAAAGACTTCCTAATTTGACTAAACAAATAAAGTCTTTTATATTTAGTATAATACTAATAGTAGTATACTACTAGGAAACATATTTCCTAATCAGAAAAAGATTTGATTTTTAATTAAATAATTAATTAACATATTAATTAATTTCCATTTAATTAAATAATAAAATAAAACAATATAATGGGCTAAAATTTAGCCATTGCCGCCCATGACTAGAACTTGGGCCTACATATTGTTTTCTTATTTTATTTAATCCATTTGGACTTTAATAAAAAGCCCACATGTGAACTAGACTCATTCTTACTAAAAGAAACAAGCCCACATGACATTCATTAATATATAAATATAATTGAGCAGCCCATTACATAAATAATGTGCAAATTATATTCTTAATATATTAAATGCAATTCTAGATGGACCCATAATTGGTCCGGTGGAATATATCAAGTGATCCATGCAAGTCAGTGTGGATTGGGGATCTTGGCGGGCTATCTAAATTTAAGCTTCAATAAACATAACCTAATCACAATCAACAAATGATTCACTTAGGTCCGATCCATTAATTTTAACTCATTCCAATAAAGAGCTAAAATTGAACTCTTAAATAAAGACAGAAAAGGAAGATGTTTCCTCATTCATACCCTAGACAATCATGTTGGAGATAGTGTATCCTCGTGATTAATATCAGTAATCGCTAAGAGTTCATAGACCGCCTATAACTCTCCAAGTTACCATATTTACTCATATGACCACGTTTTGAACTTGGATATTTTGACTTGTCAAGAAGCCACGTTTTCAATAGACACTATCGAAAACTCAACGTTGAGATTTAATATCCAATTACCTCAAAACATCCATATGATGATATTATACTCTCATTTAATAAATGGAGCCACGATGTCCATATCAATAAATGAAGTCCTCTATCGATTAACAAATGAATATCACCAAACTATCGAGGATAGACTATACGATATAATCGTACTCATTGATAACTCAAATGATATCACTTGCCACCATAAGTCCATCATTTATCTCAGGATTAAGATAGACTCTCTGATTGTCCTGATAATGAAAAGACTTTTATCTACTGACGGTTATAGATAAAGTATTTCATTGTGATCCAGTTCAATGCACCCAGTGCACTAGATTCTTTTACTCGAAGACACTCCGATGATTTTAGACTCATCATATCTCATTTGATCCCACTCAAATGCAAGCAAAAGAATTCTACAACTTTAACAAGATAAAGGTGCCCAACCTTTAACTTAAGTTGTGAACAATATTCAAGACTAACTAAAGATTTGTGTCTACCACATACATATCCAGATGTACGAACAATTCTTCTTTTCTCATAGTCTTTAGACCTTATGATTATTTACTTTGACAATTATTAAACTATAAATGCTATAAGATTTGTTTAAACCAGAAATCACTTTATTAATATGAAAAAGATTGTTAATTACAATATTACACTCTTGCTATTGAGCATAATCCTAACAATCTCCCACTTGCGCTATAGCAAATGTGTCATATCTCTCAAGCCCATATTCTCTAG
This sequence comes from Acer campestre, assembly GCA_954870605.1. Classification (NCBI taxonomy): domain Eukaryota; kingdom Viridiplantae; phylum Streptophyta; class Magnoliopsida; order Sapindales; family Sapindaceae; genus Acer; species Acer campestre. Next base: position 7,908,762 of record OX940807.1, read on the forward strand.
GTGCCCATCGAAACTCTTTTGAGGTAGAGCCTTTGGGAAGAGATCTGCTAGATTTTCTGCTGACGCGATTTTGGTAATCGTCACGTCACCTCTTCGAACAATCTCCCTTAAAAGATGATATTTTCTTTCAATGTGTTTACCTCTCTTGTGACTTCTTGGTTCTTTCGAATTAGCCACTGCTCCACTGTTGTCACAGTAGATAGTGATATGCTTATTCGCACTAGGAACCACTTCCAAGTCAATCTAGAATTGGCGGAGCCAAACAGCCTCTTTGGCAGCCTCGCATGCAGCAACATACTCAGCTTCCATGGTGGAATCAGCAATACAAGATTGCTTGATACTCCTCCATATAACTGCTCCTCCTCCAATAGTAAACACAGCCCCTGATGTGGATTTTCTGGAGTCAGAATCTGATTGGAAATCAGAATCTGTATACCCAACGGGAATTAAATCCCCTCTAGAGTATACAAGCATATTATCTCTCATTCTCTTAAGATATTTGAAAATATGCTTGACTGCCGTCCAGCGATCAGGACCAGGTTTCGATTGAAACCTGCTAACTATGCCAACAGCAAAACAAATATCTGGTCTAGTACAGAGCATTGCATACATGAGACTTCCAACTGCCGAGGCATATGGAACTCTACTCATGAATTGCTCTTCAAGCTCATTCTTAGGAACTTGTTCCTTAGAAAGCTTGATTCCATGTCTGAAAGGTAATATACCTTTCTTGGAATCCTGCATGGAAAACCTAGACAAGATCTTGTCTATGTATGAAGCTTGGGATAATGCAATTGTTCTATTCTTTCTATCCCTTATAACTTGGATACCTAGAATAAAACTTGCTTCTCCTAAGTCCTTCATATCAAATTGTTTTGCTAACCATTCTTTTACTGATGTCAATACACCTACATGGTTTCCGATGAGTAGTATATCATCAACATAAAGAATCAGGAAAATCAACTTGTCGCCCTTAATCCTTTTGTATACACAAGGTTCGTCAAGATTCTGAATAAATCCAAAACCTTTGACAGCTTGATCGAACCTTATGTTCCAGGATCTGGATGCTTGCTTTAATCCATATATGGATTTCTGCAACTTGCATACCTTTTCCATTTGGCCCTTTTCAATGAATCCTTCTGGTTGCATCAGGTAGATGCTTTCGTCAAGACTTCCATTAAGGAAAGCTGTCTTGACGTCCATTTGCCAAATCTCTAGATCTAAAGATGCTGCAATGGATAAGAGTATCCTAATGGATTTAAGCATGGCCACAGGAGAGAAGGTTTCCTCGTAATCGATACCTTCTTTCTGTGTATACCCTTTAACTACCAATCTAGCTTTAAAGGTTTCCACCTTTCCATCCATACCTCTTTTCCTCTTGTATACCCACTTGCACCCAATGGGTTTTATCCCTTTAGGCAAGTCTACAAGGGACCAGACTTTGTTATCGAACATAGATTCAATCTCAGATTGCATTGCCTTTTGCCAATGGCGACTATCAACATCCTCCATAGCTTCCTTGTACGTATAGGGATCATCGTCGTCCGGGAGATTCTCCACTGATTCTCCCAGACCGATGTATCTTTCGGGTTGTGTTCTAACCCTCCCACTACGACGAGGAATGGTAGGTTGTTGATCTTGTGTTGGATCGGAACTTACAATTGGGTTTGGTTGTGTAACCTCTCGTGGAATTGTATCTCCTGACATCTCATTCAGGACAATTCTACTTCTAGGCACAAAATCATTCATATAGTCCTTTTCCAGAAATTTAGCATTTGTCGAAACAAATACTTTAAGATCTGAAGGACTATAAAAATAATATCCTTTAGTTTCTTTTGGATACCCTACAAATATACATGTTTCCGAACGAGACTCCATCTTTTCTGTCTTTCCTTTTAACACATGCGCAGGACAACCAAATATCCTTAAGTGATGTAAACTAGGCTTGCGCCCAGTCCACAACTCATGCGGTGTTTTAGGAATAGATTTAGATGGTACATCGTTTAGAATTTATACAGCAGTTTGTAAAGCATATCCCCAAAAAGAAATAGGAAGTGTTGAATAACTCAACATAGACCTAACCATATCCAAAAGAGTTCTATTTCTCCTTTCTGCAACCCCATTTTGTTGAGGTGTACCCAGTGCAGAAAACTGTGAAACTATCCCATTATCAATAAGATATTGCTGAAACTCACCAGATAGATATTCTCCACCACGATCAGATCTGAAAATTTTTATGTGTTTCTCAAGTTGATTTTCCACTTCAGCTTTGAATGCTTTGAACATGTCAAAAGCATCCGACTTATGTCATATGAGATACACATAGCCAAATCTTGAGTAATCATCTGTGAAAGTGATGAAGTACTCATATCCACCTCTAGCTTGAATGTTCATAGGTCCACATACATCAGTGTGTATCAATCCTAAACATTCAGTGGCTCTGGCACCTTTGGCAGAGAACGTCCTTTTGGTCATTTTACCTTCCAAACAAGATTCACAAGTTGGTAGATCATCAACCTTTAAGTCACTCAAAGGTCCGTCACTTACCAATCTTTTAATCCTATTAAGGTTAATATGACCTAGGCGTAAATGCCATAGATAGGTTTCATCTTTTGATAATTTATCTCTTTTATGATTAGGTTCCGTTATTTCTGTGTCTAACGAGTGAGAGATATTTCTATGCAAAAAGTATAGACCGTTTTCCAATGTACCTTGGCAAATAATTTTATCATTCTTACTAATAATAAAAACTTTATTAAAAGTAACCGAATATCCAAATTTATTCAAACAAGAAACTGAAATTAAATTCCTCTTGAATTGAGGTACATAATAAACGTCTATTAAATCTAAATGCCTTCTAGAATCCAAATAAACTCTAATATCTCCCACTGCACTTGCAGACACTAACGATCCGTTGCCCAAGCGCAAATTGATTTCATTCTTACTCAGCCTTCTCCTTTCTTGAAAACCCCCGTAAGGAATAACAAATATGATTAGTGGCTCCAGAGTCTACGATCCAAGAATCTGTAGAATCTACCAGAAAAACATGTTTCAAGATAATCCATATTACCTTGTTCCTTCTTATTTTGAGACTTTGGAAAATTACTTTTCCAATGTCTCTTTTCACCACAAAAGAAGCACTTCCTTTTGATCTTGGTTACTTTCTTTGTAAGCCCAAGTTGCTTTTTCTTCTATTATTCCTTGACCTTCTGACGGGTCTTAATAGTAGCAACTTTACCAACCATATGAATCTCTTCTAGAGACATCATCATATCAGCAGCAGACCCCATTCTATCAGCAGCAGACCCCATTCCTTCATGCTGCTATTGCAACACGTATGAGATTGTAGCCATTTGGCCATCTCATTAGAGGTCTCCCACTGCTCATACTCGTCTCATTGCATCACATTAGATTCATTAGTAGGAGCAGGTGGTTTAGGAGTAGTTAGAACAAAATTTATGTTTTTCAACTTGCAGCAACAACCCAATTTTCCTTTTCCATGTGACATAATTATCTCCAGTTAAAGTGTTATCTTTCAGGATGTTCATTAGGGATGGGGTCATGATTTCTTAATTAAACAAAACATATATAAGTAAATAATCATTATAAAGCACTTTAAATATTTATCTTGAATTAAATGAATAACTCAATCATAAAAATTCAACGGTGATCTAACACCCATAAATGTTACGCCTCCTTTGGGAGTTCGCACCATTTACTAGTTAGACTAGGTCCCACCTAATTGTTAACATAACAACCAGCGTTTTCAATTTTTAGCCTTGCAATTTTACTGACAAGAACTCTTGGGAGGATATCAATAAAATTACATTGAGTGTGTTACCAAGATATCGACCCTCAACTTTCTCTCACAAAAATCCCTCCTTGGGGAGTAGATCTCGTTTGAGTCGATTGTCTAGTCTATCCTTGTAAGGAAGTATATTGCTAAATTCCATTCATGGACGCCCCTTGAGGGGATTACCAATAAATAATTAAGCTCAACTAACCTTGGAGGCCACAGGTGTTACAAAAACACCTTCTCCCACTCAATTATTTAAGGCGTGTGATTAAATCCCATAGAATGATTTACCAAGTTATCTAGATGCCAATTTAGATACCTAAATCATTCAATGCATGTTCATACCAAAAGAGATATATGAGTGGCACTCCTATTCTATATGTCATGTTATCATACAATAACAAATATTGTAATATTTAAGCATAAAATAAATAGCAACAATTTTGGTCCATCCTAGAAAAACAAGTAAATTACAATGATATAAGAATACAAGATCTTCAAGTGGCCCATCAACCATACGCTCATCCTTCGGCCTCCTCCCTTGGGATTGCACGGCCCACAACCCCACATAAGGGGCTGCCATGCGCAGCCCATAAGGCTTTGCAAGGCTGCCGTGCGCAGCCCACCAAGCTTTGGGCTTGCCATGCGCAGCCCAATCCACTCCTAGGGTGCGCACGGTGCTCGTTCTCGGTTCCGGTTGCTTCACGTCTTCGATTCTTCGATGTAGAACGTGTTACAATTTAATTTAAACAAATAAAAATACTGCAGAATTTTTTATTTTTTTTAATCACAGCAGTAAAAATATACTGCACTATATTTTTTTAATACATTAAAAAAAACTGCAGCTAAATATAATACATAAAAAAAAATTTAGAAACTACCAAGAAGGAATTATGGCAATGATAGACCACCCTTCTTGTTACAATTCTGAAACCAAAATTACATAGAAAATCTAGGACCAAAATCGAGCAATAACAATCCACATAAAAAATATATAAATCCATACATCACATGTAATTATATATGCGAATACCTAGAGTGCCATCTCTTTCTAAACATGCATAATCACAATAAAAAGAAATCGATCCACGTATATATACGTTAATTAATTAAAAGGGTTCAACCTGGCTCTGATACCAATTGTAGGGAAAAATATACCGTAAAGTACACGCAGCGGAAGCGAGACTAAAAAAAAATAGATTTAGTAGCTTTTAAAAAAATTTCCTTTTTATGAACCTTAACCCTTTAATTAACTAAACATATATATAATCAACAAAAGAAGAATACCTTTTGTCGCGTGATCCGATTGACTTAGGTCGATGGTAATCCCCAAGATCTTCAATCCTAGAACGAACGTGAATCACCTAGGAGAGTGGTCTCCCTTTTTCTTTGAATTGCAAACCTGAGAATGGATAAACAAACTTTTCTGGTTTCTATTAGTCACCAAAATTCCAATAGGTTGCCAAGAACGTTCCGGTCACTTTTGAATTCACAATCGTAAGATTGAAATTCGCGTGAACCTAATTCAAAAGTGTGTACAAGATCTCTTGATATTAAGATCACTAGTACACTATCGAAACAAGAACAGTTCTTCTCTCACAAACCTCTAGGCCGAATCACTCACTAGTCTTAGAGTTGGATCTTATTTTTCTCTAGCAAAAGAAAAAGTTCTCAATTGCAAAAACTAGGGTTGCCGATTCCAAAGTTACAAAAACTATGGTGGCTGGATCCATAGTTACAAAAACTATGGTACCGAATTCTTTCCCAAAAACTATGGTTCCGAATTCTTTCCCGAAACTATGGTTCCGAATTCTTTCCCAAAAACTATGGTTCCGAATTCTTTCCCGAAACTATGGTTCCGAATTCTTTCCCAGAAACTATGGTTCCGAATTCTTTCCCAAAAACTATGGTTCCGAATTCTAACCCTAATCCCACTCTTTAGTGAATTTGTGACTATATAAAAGACTTCCTAATTTGACTAAACAAATAAAGTCTTTTATATTTAGTATAATACTAATAGTAGTATACTACTAGGAAACATATTTCCTAATCAGAAAAAGATTTGATTTTTAATTAAATAATTAATTAACATATTAATTAATTTCCATTTAATTAAATAATAAAATAAAACAATATTATGGGCTAAAAATTAGCCATTGCTGCCCATGACTAGAACTTGGGCCTACATATTGTTTTCTTATTTTATTTAATCCATTAGACTTTAAATAAAAAGCCCACATGTGAACCAGACCCATTCTTACTAAAAGAAACAAGCCCTCAAGCCTTTTATTAATATATTAATATAATTGAGCGGCCCATTAAATAAATAATGTGCAAATTATATTCTTAATATATTAAATGCAATTCTAAATGGACCCATAAATTGGTCCGGTAGAATATATCAAGTGATCCATGCAAGTCCGTGTGGATTGGGGATCTTGACGGGCTATCTAAATTTAAGCTTCAATAGACATAACCTAATCACAATCAACAAATGATTCACTTAGGTCCGATCCATTAATTTTAACTCATTCCACTAAAGAGCTAAAATTGAACTCTTAAATAAAGACAGAAAAGGAAGATGTTCCTCATTCATACCCTAGACAATCATGTTGGAGATAGTGTATCCTCGTGATTAATATCAGTAATCGCTAAGAGTTCATAGACCGCCTATAACTCTCCAAGTTACCATATTTACTCATATGACCACGTTTTGAACTTGGATATTTTGACTTGTCCAGAAGCCATGTTTTCAATAGACACTATCGAAAACTCAACGTTGAGATTTAATATCCAATTACCTCAAAACATCCATATGATGATATTATACTCTCATTTAATAAATGGAGCCACGATGTCCATATCTATAAATGAAGTCCTCTATCAATTAACAAATGAATATCACCAAACTATCGAGGATAGACTATGTGATATAATCGTACTCATTGATAACTCAAATGATATCACTTGCAACCATAAGTCCATCATTTATCTCAGGATTAAGATAGACTCTCTGATTGTCCTGATAATGAAAAGACTTTTATCTACTGACGGTTATAGATAAAGTATTTCATTGTGATCCAGTTCAATGCACCCAGTGCACTAGATTCTTTTGCTCGAAGACACTCCGATGATTTTAGATTCATCATATCTCATTTGATCCCACTCAAATGCTAGCAAAAGAATTCTACAACTTTAACAAGATAAAGGTGCCCAACCTTTAACTTAAGTTGTGAACAATATTCAAGACTAACTAAAGAATTGTGTCTACCACATACATATCCAGATGTATGAACAATTCTTCTTTTCTCATAGTCTTTAGACCTTATGATTATTTACTTTGACAATTATAATATTAAACTATAAATGCTATAAGATTTGTTTAAACCAGAAATCACTTTATTAATATGAAAAAGATTGTTAATTACAATATTACACTCTTGCTATTGAGCATAATCCTAACAGTATTGAATTGTCCTAGGAAATCATCCATGTATGGATTTAGTGCTAGACCTAGGAAGACCTTGAAAAAGCATGTTGTGAAGAATCTTCTTGATGACTTGCTTGTTAAATCTTATGATGTGCCTCACTCTACTATGCATAAGAAAGTTAATAATGCTTTGTTTGATATTTTTGAAAATTTGACCAATGAGGTCAAGTTGCATGTTAAAAAGTCTAACATTGAGTCAAAGCATGAAAAAGTTAAGAGTAAGAAGCATGTTGTGAAAAGTGTCTGGATTAGAAAAGACACACCTAAATGTCTAGTTGCATAATATGCTTTGCGTGTCAACTCCCCCTACTCTTGGTACCTAGATAGTGGTTGCTCTAGGAACACAATTGGGAACAAAGAATTCTTTAAGAATCTTGTGTTAAAGGATGGAGGATGGGTCACCTTTGGTGATGGCACCAAGAAGCAAGTTCTTGGCATGGGAACTATATGTATCCCCGGATTGCCTAAATTTCGAAATAATTTTTATGTTTATGGGTTACAAGCTAATCTTATAAGCATCACTCACTTGTGTGAAATCTTTAAAGAAGTTAGCTTTAATAAAGATGTGTGCACTATAATTGATAAAAAGGGCAATGTTGTCCTAAGAGTCAAAAAGTCTATAAACAATTTCTATTGTCTTGAAATAGATCCTCTAACTTGCAACATGGCACATGAGTGCAACAAGCTTGATTTGTGGCATCAACGTTTGGGTCACATGAATTTTAAAAACTTAAAAAGGCTTGAAAAATATGGCATTGTTAGAGGTCTTCCCAATCTTGGTAAAAAGCTAGAGGTTGTTTGTGAACCTTGCCAATTAGGTAAACAAACCAACATGCCTCACAAAAAGAACTCTTATATAGCTACCAAGAGACCTTTAGAGCTTGTGCACATAAACCTAATGGGGCCAATTCAAACCGAGAGCATCAATGGCAAAAAGTACATTTTTGTATGCGTTGATGATTATTCTAGGTTTACTTGGGTTTATTTTCGTAGAAACAGGATCGAGGCTTTCGATTAATTTAAAAATTTTTGTAATCAAGTTCAAAATGAAAAAGGTCTTGATATCAAGAAAATATGTCGCATTAGGAGTGATCATGGGACGAAATTTGAAAATGCTAAATTTAGTGAGTTTTGTGATGGTTTAGGGATTTCTCATGAGTTCTCGGCACCTAAAACTCCTCAACAAAATGGAGTTGTTAAAAGTGATGTTGGTCTCTTTCTTGGGTATGCTATTAATAGTCGTGCTTATAGAGTGTTCAACTTGAATACTAAGACTATTATGTAATCTATCAATGTTAAGATAGATGATCTTAGCATGCTTAATTTGTGTGATGATAATGATGTCAATGAACCTAATGAAAATCTTGTCAATGACATTATTGCACCTATTGATGTGGCTAGTAGTCAATCTAGTCAAGATGATGACAAAGATAGTTGTATTGAAGTTCAAAGTCAAGGATTGGAAAATGTTTTAAATGATAATCAACCAAATGACCAAGTTGTTGAAAATTCTCCATATCCTAGACTTCGAAATCTACACTATCAAGATGACATCAAAGGTGACTTAAATGAAGGGATTAGAACTAGAAATCAAATTGCAAATCAAATTTCTTATGCTTGCTATACTTCTCAAATTGAACCCAAAAATATGAATGAAGCTATTGTTGATGAATATTGGGTTGGGGCTATGCAAGATGAACTTAATCAATTTGAGAGGAATGAAGTGTGGTCCTTGGTTCCTAGACCAAAAGATATAAATGTAATTGGCACTAAATGAGTTTTTAGGAATAAAACTGATGAAAGTATGAAAGTGGCAAGATTGTGAGAAATAAAGAAAGACTAGTTGCTCAAGGTTACACTCAAGTTGAGGTTGTAGACTTTGATGAGACTTTTGCACCGATTGCTCGTCTCGAGTCCATTAGACTTTTGTTGTCCATTGCATGCATTAAAAAGTTCAAATTATTTCAAATGGATGTCAAAAGTTCTTTTCTAAATGGATACTTTCAAGAAGATGTGTATGTTGAACAACCTAAGGGTTTTGTAGACCCACACTCTCCTAATCATGTGTTTAAATTTAAAAAGGCTCTCTATGGCCATAAACAAGCTCCAAGAGCTTGGTATGATAGGTTGACTTAATATCTTATGACAACCATTATAAGAGAGGTGGCATTGATAGAACATTGTTTATCAAACATCAAGATCATGATATTTTTGTTGCACAAATATATGTTGATGACATTGTTTTTGGCTCTACTAATAAAACCAAGGTTGATTAATTTGTAAGTGTGATGTCAAGTGAATTTGAAATGAGTATGGTGGGTGAGTTAAATTACTTTCTAGGAATGCAAGTAAAATAAACTAGCATGGGCATAATGTTGAATCAATCTAAATATGCTAAAAATCATGTTAAGAGATTTGGCCTAGAAAATGGAAAAGATTTTGAAACTCCCATGAGCACCACTCTTAAACTTGACAAAGATGAAAAAGGTAAAAGTGTTGACCAAAGCCTTTATAGAAGCATGGTTGGTAGTCTACTTTACCTAACGGCTAGTAGACCGGACATTTGCTTTAGTGTAGGCTTGTGTGCTAGATTCCAAGCCAATCCCAAGGAATCTCACTTAAAAGCCATCAAGAGAATCATTAGGTACATCAAAGGTACTCATAGTCTTGGTCTATTTTATTCATTTGACACCGATAATATCCTTGTAGGCTATTGTGATGCCGATTGGGCTGGAAACATAGATGATCGTAAAAGCACATACGGCGGTTGCTTTAATGTTGGTATTAACTTAGTTTATTGGTCTAGTAAGAAACCAAATTCGGTTTCCCTCTCTTCTTCCGAAGCCGAGTACATTGCGGCTGGAAGTGCGTGCACACAATTACTTTGGATGAAACAAATCCTTAAGGATTATGAGATAGAACAAGGAAAAATAACACTTTATTGTGATAACTTAAGTGCCATTAACATCTCTAAAAATCTGGTTCAACACTCCTGCACAAAGCACATTGACATTAGGCATTATTTCATTAGAGATCTTGTTGAACATTCTATTGTTACTCTAGAGTATATGCCTACTAAAAATCAACTTGCGGACTTGTTCACCAAACTCTTGGACAAAGAGAGGTTTAAAACTCTTAGAATGTCCATTGGCATGATTTGTGTTGATTGATGTGCTTGTGTGATTGTGAGTGGCTTAATGAGCAAAACTTTATTTATATATCAATATCTTTGAGAGCTACTCACTTAAGAAGTAATGATCTTAAGCTAATAACTCTTATTGTTTCTAGATTATGCACTTGAGCTTGAAAATCTTGTTTTTGAAAAGTGCATAAATGCTTCTAGAAGCCTATTGCTTTTGAGCATATGTGTTTGAATATGTGTAGATAATGGATGCATATAGAAGCCTATTGCTTAGTACATGATAAATGACCTATGATATGTATCCATTTTGCTTCGTCACTACATAGTATTCAACGAGCACCCTCTTGGAAAAGGCTACACACATTGGTTGTGAAGCCGCCCAATGTTGGAAAGGGCTACGCCTTTGTGATGAGTGAAAGCCGCTAAGAGATGTATATGTTTTTGTTAATAAAATCAAAGAAGCGTTGAAAAGAATCAATAAAACAAAAATCTTTGATTCTAAGCCTAAAAGAAATTAAAAAAAAAAAACAAAAAAAAACAAAACAAAAAACAAAAGGCTTAATGGTGTATAGTTGAGAATTGTGAAAAGCTCAGGTTGACAAATAGAAACGGGAAAAACGAGCCACATGCACACACACACTTACATGTTGATAACTATTCTTTTAAGGCGAAAATATGGAAGAAATTGGTTTGACCTATTTTTGGAAACGCTTTAGTTGGATTGGTGTGGAAATTGTTTGCGTGGTTATATCACAATTACTCCTTCTATATATGTGAGAAGCATACACACACACACACATATATTTTGCTTATGTGCTTAATTCATTAGCAATGTGAGAATATTTTTAAGAGATTAATGAAAATCTATGATTCTCTCTTGGACTTTAAAAAATGATGAAATATTTTCTCTTATTGCTTGAATGTGTGAATGTGTGAGTCCCTTGTGAACAAATCTACTTGGTGATAATATGTGGAGCATATGTTAAGGGGGGGCTTTAGTTTATTCAACTACGCTTTCTATACGATTTGTTTGCTTAATATCTCAATCTTTATCTTTTGTGCCCTTTGTCTATTCCTTTACAAAAAGGGGGAGAAACCTCACCATCCATATAAGGGGAGAAACCTCACCATGGGGAGAAAACTTCACCAAGTTCAATATGGAGAGATTTTAATTGTGTGTGTTTTATACCTGTTTGTGCTTATTGGAGACTTTGTATTGAGGGGGAAAATTCTTGTCCTAAGGGGGAGAAAAGAATTCTTGCCTTATTGTGTTAAGGATCTTCGGGAGAGCTTTTGATGTGGAAACATTCATACGCTTGAGATAAAACATTTTTTTTATGAGATAAGGGAAGTTTTGTTATTTGTTTTTGAGATAATATCTCACCATTCTTCTTTGGAAGAAGATCTCTTATTGGTTTGCTTTTTTTCTTATAGGTACCTTGAAGTTCAAAGAAGGGATTCTTGAAGACTCAAGAAGACTTGAAGACCTTTTAATCTAGGGATCTCTTTGTAATGTGATGATGAGAGAATGATATCAACATGAGTTTATTGGAGTGATCAATGTATGGTGAGGATGAGGTTTTGCCATAGAATAGCCAAAGGGGGAGATTGTAAGATCCTTTATTTGTATTGGCTTGATTCCATTGTAAAACTCTCTATATTTGTATTAGTTGTTGCTTAGGTGATTCTTGGAAGAAAGAAGCCACAAAGGTGAAGAAGCAACATCTTGTGCAAATCTCATCTTCAAGGGGTACATCGCATACTTGGATGCTAATGTATCAAGATTCTTCTTCCTCTTGCAAGGCGTAAGCGCACACACACACAATTCATATATGTGTGTCCCTGAATCATAGTTCAAACATTTGATATAACACTTTCACACACATTTAGTATGCACATGCATTTATCTCATTGTTGACAATCTTGTAGAATTGCATGTTTTCTCACTATCGCTTAAATATGACATGCTTGTGTTGTATAGTGTTTATTTATTTGTGTTTCTTATTTTTTGGACTTGAACATGATCTTATTTGATTCCTTATTGAGTTCTAGTCATTTTGGTTACTCATTAATTAAGTTTTGAGTCCATACGACGTAGTTATGCTACTTTGCATTCTCATTTGTTGAGTTGTCTTCATCGTCGTTTTCCGAGATGAATTCTTAACTTTTTGTCAAAGTTTCATAGTCTTCGTTATGCATGAGGGAGTCATGATTCTTAATCTGAAAACGGATTCGAAATCGAAGTTCGGAGGCCAGGATACGGCAGAAGAACGCGTACGGAGCGCGAGAGAGGCTTGCATGGCCAAACGCCATGCTTGGGAGGCCACGTGTGAGCCACATGTGCCACACGGGCAAAACATATTGTAAGGATTCCCATTGTTGATTGGCTTATTTCGTAGACAAACCACATATTGGGGATTTGAATTGTAAGGGTAATTAGGTGATTGAAGATCATGCTCAAAGGACATTTTCAAGACCTCAAGGGAAGAAGCACTCCAAAGGTATAATTCTTAGTGTTTCTTGTAATGAAGAGAAATAGATGCACACACACACAACACTTGCATAATTCTTCTTATTGTATGATTGTGTGTCCTTATTTTGTGTGTATTAATGTTCATTTAATTTCTCTTCTTGCATTCTCTGTTGATTGCATCATGTATAGAAGGTGATGCATTGTGGTTGTTATGGCCGCTGTTCACCCGCCCTACAGGCGCTCTACGAACAGCGGTCAAAAGGGGTTTTGAGCAATTTGCTCTTGGCCGCTCTACAGCCGCCCTACGTAGAGCGGTGCCACTGGTCGATTTAATTGACCGCTCTTCACCCGCTGTTCAACCGCTCTACGTAGAGCGGGTGAACAGCGGTTCATAACCCGAGAGCAACCGCTCCTAGGTCGCCTGGAACTCGCCCTACGTAGGGCGATCATGAAGAACTTTGTTCTTCATTTCCCAGGTGGACCGCTGTTCAACCGCCCTACGTAGAGCGGGTGAACAGCGGTCAAGGCATATCTTCTGCAAACTTTTCAAAACGACGTCATTTCATCTAGGGGTCCTATTTAAGTATCATCTTCTTCCTTGCTCGTTTTTTGTGAGCTCAAAATCAGACCTTAGAGTGAGAAACTCAAACCCTAGAGAGAGAAAGCTTCAATCTTGCTTCTTTGACTCTCCAAACTCAAAACCCATGTGCATCTAACATGTTTCATGCATCAATCTTCCATGGGTCTTCTTCATTTATGACTTGGTAAGTAGAACAAACTCAACATCTTCATTTATTGTTCTATCTTAGTCAAGACATGTCTTTTATTGCTTAGTTTAGCAAATCTTCACTCTTATTGCATATTTAGTGAAGTTATGACATGATTGGGTTTTGTTTGTGGTAGCTTACATGATTAGGATGATTTTCCCTAAATAGCTAACCCTAGAACATTCTTGTACAATTGGTTGATGATTAGGTTGATAGATTAATGTTTATTTATCTAGTCAAGCTTAATTGAATGTTCTTGTGGATTTAATTGACAATTATGTTGTTAGAAATTCTCTACAACTAATTGAGTTCACATGTTTGAACATGTTGACATTGTTTGATAGCTAGGATTGTTTTGTGATTGATAACATCTAGCTAAGCTTTATGATATGTCATTTAGCTTTTGATATCTAGGATTGATTTCATTGATATATCATCATTCTAGGTAAGCATATAGAGTTGCCTTGCTCTTGTTGCATTTTGAGTATTTCATATATTCACTTAGGTTGTTTTCTCTTCATTGAGAACTAAGTCTTGTGTTGCTTCCGGGATTAGGTTGCATAAATCACAAGCATTGGGACTAGGTTCACTTATACCGGGATTAGGTAGGTGTGTGATTACTTCCGGGATTAGGTTGTAATCGTTTTACACATTTAGTGGATTCGAGGTTCAAGTGTGGCTCACTTACATAGCCCGTGGTTTTTCCCGTGAGGGTTTCCACGTAAATATCAAGTGTCTTTTAATTTCCGCACCATATTACACTTGCTTTTGTATTTTGACTAGTGGAGGGTATTTTCGTAATCTTGACCATTAACGAAAATTTGGTAAAATCGGATAAAATCTATTCACCCCCCCTCTAGATTAATATTGAACACACCATAATTTGTTTCAATTGGTATCAGAGCGGGTTCCTAGATATACATAGGTGATCCTTGCTCATTTTGGTGTGTTTTGCATTTGTGTGATTTTTGTTCATTCATACATTGTGCATTCATTTCATTTCATTCATAAACACAATGAGTGGAAACGGTGGTAGCAACGAAGGGGCTTCTAGCACACGTCCTCCTCTTCTCACCGGATTGAATTACTCCTCATGGAAAGGGAAGATGGAATCCTACATATGTCAACTTCATGACCGAGCATGGATGTCGGTTGAAGATGGATATGATCTTCCCATGATGACTCCTACGGGTGGAGGAGAAGAAGTTTTGAAGCCTAAGGCACAATGGAGTGCACAAGAATTTGAGGCGTCAAAATGGAATAGGAAGGCTATGCATGCCATCCTATGTGCCATGGATGAGAATCAATACAAGTTGATTCAAAACACTAGGGTTGCTAAGGAGGCATGGACAATCCTAGAAGTTGCTCATGAGGGAACCGAAGTTGTGAAGGACTCCAAGCTTCAAGTTCTCCAAACTCAATTTGAGATGCTCAAGATGGAGGAGAATGAGTGCTTCAACGACTTCGAGATCAAGTTGATGGACATAGTCAACCAAAGTCATCAACTTGGTGATCCTTATTCGGATAGGAGGATTAAACAAAAGATTATGAGATCCTTACCGGATAGGTTTGAGTCAAAGGTGACGGCTTTAGAAGAAAATAGTGGATATAAGGATATGAAGCCGAGTGAAGTCATTGGAAGACTTCTAGCCTATGAGTCTAGGAAGGGTCCTAGCACTACTCCTCCTAAAAAGCAAAAAGGTATTGCTTTGAAAGCTTCTAAGGATGAAAAGGAGGTGAAGAATGACTCGGATGAAGACATGGCCTTGTTTGTGAAAAGATTCAACAAGGTTATGAAGTTTGGAAAGAAGGGATTTGGTTTTAGAGGCCAAGACAAGAAAAAGGTTCCCTTCAAGAAGTTTGAACCAAGGCAAGAGAGGACCGAAAGGAAAGGGGTCCGTTGCTTTGAGTGTGGCGGGATTGGTCACTTTGCTCCCGAATGTGCAAATCACAAGGAAAAGAAGAAGGGAAAAGTGATGGCCGCCACTTGGAGTGGAAGTAGTGATGACTCCAATGAAGAAGACGATTCTTCGGATGATGAAGACATCATGGCTAACTTCCTAGCTTTTGCCTCTTCTCACAAGAGCAAAAGTGGTAGTGAAAAAGAGGAAGAGAGTCAAAGGGAAAGTGACTCTAGTGAAGATGACTCCGATGCTAACTCCACTAATGGATATGTGGAGAAAGAAGTGTTAGTTGAATATCTTAAGGAGTTTAGGAGCTTAGAGATGAAAACAACTAAGAAGATCAAGATGTTGAGAGAAGAAAATGTTGAGCTTTCATCTCACAATGATCTCTTAAGTGAAGAAGTGGAAAGACTTAAGAAGAGAGAAGATAAGCTAAAAGAGGAGTTAGCTTTATCTAGGAGGAATGAAGAAGGTTTGAAGAGGGAGCTTGTTGAAGCTAAGAAGTCACTTACTAGGATGGACTCTAGCACCAAAAAATTAGATCACATGCTTGGTGTTGGAAAGAGTCCATGTGACAAGAGAGGTCTTGGGTTTGAAGATTGTCAAGAGACCACCTCTTCTAAGAAGACCGTGTTTGTTAAGAGCTTGGGTAACATAGAAGCTTCTCCGGTGCACACTCCTAGGAAGAAAATAGATCTAGGACAAAACTCAAAAAGTGCACAAGTGAAGATGGCACCAAGGAGACAACCTCAAGCCAACATTCCTCATCTATTGGCTCAAAAAGGGAAAAATCCAATCATGCAAGTCCAACATTGGAAGCAAGATAGACCGGTTCAACAAAGGAAATGGATTGAACCCACTCAACCACAAAGAAATGGGAAGGCTCCCATAAATGCTCAAGGCAATGGTATGATTCCTCAATTCATTCCCATTTGTCACTTTTGTGGTTTTAATGGTCACATAAGACCAAATTGCTTTCGATATATTAAAATGTGTAGAACTAGAAGCATGATTGAGAAGAGAAAGACTAGAGCCAAGATGCATGTTCCTAGGAATAATGAGACTAATTTGCATGATCCTAGGATTACTAGAGCCCATGTACCAAAGACCTTTAAGAAAGAAAATGTTGTTCTTAAATGGATTAGAAAGAATGAAAATGTTTGCCATGTTGCACAAATTGCCTTGAAGGCAAATTCTTCTAATCTTTGGTATCTTGATAGTGGGTGCTCTAGGCACATGACGGGAAACAAGAGTTTCTTCGAGACTCTTGTTATGGAGGAAGGAGGAAATGTCACCTTTGGTGATGGATCCAAAAGGAATGTCATAGGGAAAGGAACCATCTCCGTTCCCGGATTGCCCTCCTTATCCAATGCTTTACTTGTTGATGGCTTGAAAGCCAATTTGATTAGCATTTCTCATCTTAGTGATGAAGGATATTCCGTCTTGTTTAACAAAGAGAATTGCTCTATCTTAAAGCCCGATGGACAAACCTTATTGAAAGGTATGAGATCTAGCGACAATTGCTATTGTCTTGAAGCTAGAATAGTCTCAAACAATGTGTCCAAGGATGAGCAAATTGAGTTGTGGCATGAAAGACTTGGCCACATGAACTTTCGGGATCTACGGACCCTTGGAAAGTTTGAATGTGTGCGTGGCCTCCCTAAGCTTGGGAAGAAAGCCAATGGTATTTGTGGACCTTGTCAACAAGGAAAACAAACTAAAGGCATGCACAAAAAGGGCAAGTATCTCTCCACCAAGGAGCCCCTAGAGCTTCTCCACATGGATCTTATGGGTCCTATGCAAACCGAGAGCTTGGGTGGAAAGAGATACATTTTTGTTTGTGTAGATGATTTCTCTAGGTTCACATGGACATATTTTCTTAGAGAAAAATCCGAAACTTTTGATAAGTTTAAAATGCTTTGTACTAAACTTCAAAATGAAATGAATTCTAACATTAAAAGCATAAAACGGATTAGAAGTGACCATGGGAGGGAATTTGAGAATGCTTCTTTTGAAACCTATTGTGATAGTATAGGTATCTCCCATGAGTTTTCGGCTCCTAGAACACCTCAACAAAATGGAGTTGTTGAGAGGAAAAATAGGGTCCTTCAAGAGATGGCCCGTGTGATGTTGCTTAGCAACAATGTGTCTAGGAATCTATGGGCCGAAGCCATCAACACGGCTTGCTACATAGGAAATAGAGTTTTCCTAAGGCCCGGTACTAGGAATACCTCCTATGAGTTATGGAAAGGCAAGAGGCCAAATGTTAGCTACTTCCACACATTTGGAAGCAAATGCTACATTTTAAATGACCGAGATCAACTTGGCAAATTTGATGCTAAGAGTGATGAAGGTATCTTTATTGGCTATGCCTTGAATAGTAGAGCCTATAGAGTTTTCAATAAGAAAACTCTAAGTGTTATGGAATCATCTAATGTTGTTTTTGATGATGAAAGGCTCAAGTGTAGTAATCATGAGGAGGAGGTTATTCTTAGTGATGATTCTCCTTTGGAGAAGGTTGTTGTGACTCCTAATGTGGGGACATCCAATGTTGTTGAAAATGACACACAACCTATTGATAGAGTTCCTAACTTGGACTCTAATGAACCCGCTCCATGGGTTAGAAGACTCCATAACAAAGAAGATGTTATTGGAGATGTGAATGAGGGTGTTAGGACTAGAAGGCAAATAGCTAATCTTATTAGCTTCACATGCTACACCTCTCAAATAGAACCCAAAAAGATTGATGAAGCTCTAAATGATGAGTTTTGGGTTCTTGCCATGCAAGAAGAGCTAAACCAATTCAAAAGGAATGAGGTTTGGACTCTAGTTCCTAGGCCTAAGACCACTAATGTCATAGGCACAAAATGGATATATAGGAACAAATCCGATGAGGATGGCAACGTAGTGCGTAACAAGGCAAGACTTGTTGCACAAGGATACTCTCAAATTGAGGGTATCGACTTTGAGGAGACTTTTGCTCCCGTTGCCCGCCTAGAGTCCATTAGGCTTCTCTTGTCCATCTCTTGTGTGCACAAGTTCAAATTGCACCAAATGGACGTTAAGAGTGCCTTCCTCAATGGCTTCTTGCAAGAGGAAGTGTTTGTTGAGCAACCCAAGGGGTTTGTGGATGCACACCACCCCAACCATGTCTATCGCCTCAAGAAGGCTCTTTACGGGTTGAAACAAGCACCGAGGGCTTGGTATGAGCGCCTCACTCAATTTCTTGTCAACAATGATTACACAAGAGGTAGTGTTGACAAGACTCTATTCATCAAGAAAGACAATGATGAGCTTTTTATAGCTCAAATATATGTTGATGATATAGTGTTTGGATCCACCAACAACACCAAAGTCCAACAATTTGTTGATGTTATGTCTCATGAATTTGAGATGAGCCTTGTTGGTGAGCTTAGTTACTTCCTAGGTTTGCAAATTAGGCAATTAAGTGATGGAATCTTCATATCCCAAGCCAAATATGCCAAAAACCTAGTGAAGAAGTTTGGTCTTGAGAAAGCCAAACATTGTAACACACCCATGAGCACCACTTTGAAACTAAGCAAAGATGCTAGTGGTAAAAGTGTAGAACAAACACTTTATAGGGGTATGATAGGAAGCTTGCTTTATTTGACCGCAAGTAGGCCCGACATATCCTTTAGTGTGGGTGTGTGTGCTAGGTACCAATCCGATCCCAAGGAGTCCCATCTCTCTTGTGTCAAGAGAATCATTCGATTTGTGAATGGGACTTCTAACTATGGGATTTGGTACTCTTTTGACACTAATGCTAGTCTTGTAGGCTTTAGTGACGCGGATTGGGCCGGAAATTGTGATGATAGGAAAAGTACATCGGGCGGTTGCTTTTTCCTTGGAAACAATCTTGTTTCTTGGTTTTGCAAGAAGCAAAACTCAATCTCCTTGTCCACGGCGGAGGCCGAGTACATAGCCGCGGGGAGTGGATGCACACAACTCCTATGGATGAAGCAAATGCTAGTAGACTACGGATTCAACCAAGGTACACTCACTCTCTTTTGTGATAACATGAGTGCTATTAATATTTCCAAGAATCCGGTTCAACATTCTAGAACTAAGCATATTGACATCCGTCATCATTTCATTAGAGATCTAGTTGAAAATAAATGCATTGTACTTGAGCATGTAGGTACAAATGATCAACTAGCCGACTTGTTTACAAAACCTCTAGATGCTACTCGATTTAAAACTCTTAGTAGATCTATTGGAATATGTCTTGTGGAGTGATGAGTTCTAGTATTTGACCTCAATAAGGGGAGCTCAAGCAAAGAGAGCAAACTTGCATGAATTGTCATATGCAAAAAGTTAACTTCTTTTATGCTCTTTTATGATTGTTTGAGAATGCTTGGTGAATAACATTGATTAATGCTTTAATAATGTTTTTAATAACACCTTGCACGGTTGCCTAGCATGTACTGCATGATTTCTATTTTTGCTTGAGTGTGTTTATCCATTTGAGGAATGTTCTACTTGTTAGTACATGTGATTGACCTCAAATTATTCTCCATGTTCATGATTCTTTGATATGCATTCTTAAGCTCTCTCTTGAAAAAGGGCTACTGGCAATATGACGTGCAGCCGCCCAATGTAGGAAATGGCTACTCATTTGAAACCGAGTGAAAGCATTCAAGAGAGTTACATTAGCATGATAAACAGAAATACATGCTTTCTAGGATAAAGGAGAAAAACAGAAAAGTTGAAATGTGTTTGATGATGTGTGTGAAGCATTGCTTAATAAAGACCTCAAAATTGTTGATTGATGATGTGTCTTGCAATGTAGAAAAGATGATATATTTTTTTTTGATGTGATTAGTACACTCTGCACACAAATGCTTGGATATATATCTTCTTGTCATAACAACAGGGCTCTAATTGGTTTGACTTCATTTGGAAAACCTGTTGATTGTTGCTTTGATTGATTCTTATGCATGAGCTCAATAGTGCTTGTATTACATGCTAAGCAACTTTTACACACACACACTTTTCTGTGAATAAAATCTCCTTGAATCTCTCTCAATTCTTGAATTGCATAAAGTTCGTTTATATAATTATGCAAATGCCTTTTGTGCAAATAGCTCTCTTTGCTAAAGCAATCCTATAGGGGGAGCTCCTTTGCCTATCTCATGACAAAAAGGGGGAGAAGTCTTGAGAGATATAGGGGGAGCATTGTGTATGCTTTGGGGAGAAGTTTGAGAGAGAGTAACCTTTGAGGGGGAGCATTGCATACTCATACATTGCATGATATTGTGGTTAAAAGATTCATATGCAAATGCTTGTTTTTCTTTCACTTGATCATCTCACATACACTTGCTTTGGAAGTGTAATCTAATTGTTTTGAAGGTTTGGTTATTCTACAAGAGATTGAAGACTTGAAGTTTATTTTTCTTATCTCTTTGTACTTTGTAATGTAGAATTTCCCGAAGTTTCATTTATCTTGTGAGGATCAATGTGAGTGGTGGTTTTGTCACGAAATAGCCAAAGGGGGAGATTGTAAGGATTCCCATTGTTGATTGGCTTATTTCGTAGACAAACCACATATTGGGGATTTGAATTGTAAGGGTAATTAGGTGATTGAAGATCATGCTCAAAGGACATTTTCAAGACCTCAAGGGAAGAAGCACTCCAAAGGTATAATTCTTAGTGTTTCTTGTAATGAAGAGAAATAGATGCACACACACACAACACTTGCATAATTCTTCTTATTGTATGATTGTGTGTCCTTATTTTGTGTGTATTAATGTTCATTTAATTTCTCTTCTTGCATTCTCTGTTGATTGCATCATGTATAGAAGGTGATGCATTGTGGTTGTTATGGCCGCTGTTCACCCGCCCTACAGGCGCTCTACGAACAGCGGTCAAAAGGGGTTTTGAGCAATTTGCTCTTGGCCGCTCTACAGCCGCCCTACGTAGAGCGGTGCCACTGGTCGATTTAATTGACCGCTCTTCACCCGCTGTTCAACCGCTCTACGTAGAGCGGGTGAACAGCGGTTCATAACCCGAGAGCAACCGCTCCTAGGTCGCCTGGAACTCGCCCTACGTAGGGCGATCATGAAGAACTTTGTTCTTCATTTCCCAGGTGGACCGCTGTTCAACCGCCCTACGTAGAGCGGGTGAACAGCGGTCAAGGCATATCTTCTGCAAACTTTTCAAAACGACGTCATTTCATCTAGGGGTCCTATTTAAGTATCATCTTCTTCCTTGCTCGTTTTTTGTGAGCTCAAAATCAGACCTTAGAGTGAGAAACTCAAACCCTAGAGAGAGAAAGCTTCAATCTTGCTTCTTTGACTCTCCAAACTCAAAACCCATGTGCATCTAACATGTTTCATGCATCAATCTTCCATGGGTCTTCTTCATTTATGACTTGGTAAGTAGAACAAACTCAACATCTTCATTTATTGTTCTATCTTAGTCAAGACATGTCTTTTATTGCTTAGTTTAGCAAATCTCACTCTTATTGCATATTTAGTGAAGTTATGACATGATTGGGTTTTGTTTGTGGTAGCTTACATGATTAGGATGATTTTCCCTAAATAGCTAACCCTAGAACATTCTTGTACTATTGGTTGATGATTAGGTTGATAGATTAAGTTTATTTATCTAGTCAAGCTTAATTGAATGTTCTTGTGGATTTAATTGACAATTATGTTGTTAGAAATTCTCTACAACTAATTGAGTTCACATGTTTGAACATGTTGACATTGTTTGATAGCTAGGATTGTTTTGTGATTGATAACATCTAGCTAAGCTTTATGATATGTCATTTAGCTTTTGATATCTAGGATTGATTTCATTGATATATCATCATTCTAGGTAAGCATATAGAGTTGCCTTGCTCTTGTTGCATTTTGAGTATTTCATATATTCACTTAGGTTGTTTTCTCTTCATTGAGAACTAAGTCTTGTGTTGCTTCCGGGATTAGGTTGCATAAATCACAAGCATTGGGACTAGGTTCACTTATACCGGGATTAGGTAGGTGTGTGATTACTTCCGGGATTAGGTTGTAATCGTTTTACACATTTAGTGGATTCGAGGTTCAAGTGTGGCTCACTTACATAGCCCGTGGTTTTTCCCGTGAGGGTTTCCACGTAAATATCAAGTGTCTTTTAATTTCCGCACCATATTACACTTGCTTTTGTATTTTGACTAGTGGAGGGTATTTTCGTAATCTTGACCATTAACGAAAATTTGGTAAAATCGGATAAAATCTATTCACCCCCCCTCTAGATTAATATTGAACACACCATAATTTGTTTCACATATCTCTGCCCACGTGTGGCACATGCACCCCACACATGGAGGTGATGTGGTCAGCCCTCATTTGTTGGTTGCTTTCCCCCTCTCTCTCTTTTAAATACAACTTTCCTTCCCTCCAAACACAACTTGGAAAAATTGAAAAGAAAAGGAAATTGTGAAGAATTTTCTTCAAGTTTTTAGTATCTTGATTCAATCGTATCTTTCTCATTTCAACTCCAAATCACTTGATTCAAAAGCCAAAATTGTTGGTCTTGATCAGAGCTACAAACCCCAAGCATTTCCACAGCCAATTGACATCATGATTTTCTGCTGTGCTCCAATCTCAGTCCGAGATTTGTGTTTGTAAGTGATTCATCTTATTCTTACTTTCATTGTTGATCATCTCTTTAATCTTCTTATTTGATTGATGAAAATTAATATGAATGATGTTAATTCACATGCTAGGGTTATATGATTGATTAATTTTTGAGTTTATATTTTGTGACTTCATATAAACATACTTTTGATAAACTTGAATGACATGAACTTGATTCTAGAAATACTTTGTGATCTTGAGCTTGATTGTTGATTTCTAGGTTTAGTTACATGTTCTAAGAGCTAGAATACTTTGATTGTGATATTCTATAATCTAGTTCTTGGTTGATTCACATGCTTTGATTTCTAGATAGATTTTGTGATTGTGTGTTGATAGCATATTCCAGAATTTCTCTTAGCATGTTCATAGAGCTTGATTGATAATCTAGCTTTATTTGTTTGTGATTTGCATCATTTGCATCACTTAGATCATTGCCTTGTGATAGGTTGAAGTCTCTTGCAAAGTGAGTGAAGCTTTGTATTGAGCAAGAAGTCTTGGCTAGGAATGAGTTCTGGATAGCCAAGCGAAAGTCTTAGCAAGGAGTTGCGTACTCTGGATAGTTGAGCTAGGGTAGCTTGACTAGGATCCTAGTGATCTAGATTGCTAAGCAAGGAAATCTTCCTAGAGGCTTTAGAGCCTTGGATAGGAAGTTGCTCTCTAGAGGTGTAGGACACATCTTGGATAAAGAGTAGGCTTAGTGAATCACTAGCCTGAGGGTTGATTAGGAGGTGGTAGCTTGAAGTGGATATCATAGTGTTGATAGCTTTGAGTGTGTAAGTCCTTTTCGTATAGTGGATTTGCTTTGCCAGTGGTTGTGGTATCAACCCGTGGATATTTCCTCTTTGAGGTTTTACCACGTAAAAAACTTTGTGTCTCTTTTTCGCTTTTAGTTTTTGTTAATCTTCCATACTTTACTTGTATATTCTTTTGTATATTGTTGTTTTCAAGTATTGATTCATATTATACAATTGCTATATCATTTCAAGTATTCATTTCATTATTATATTCCGCATTTTTGAATATTGGAAGAATTTGGAACTATACTTATTCACCCCCCCCCCCCCTCTCTCGGTATAAAATATTATTGCTTTAAGAGAATTTTAGATATTGAGTGTGTAACCAAAAATATTTATAGTGAAGGTTTTTCCTCACCGTGATCCGAAAACCATGGTTTTTTTCCATCTTTGGGTTTTGTAGGGAAAAAATACTCGCGGCAAAAGCGAAAATAGGTTTAGTATAGTTTAAAATTTTTCCTTAAAGATGAACCTTAACCCCTTGTTTAATTAACATATAAAAAGTATGTTGTACCTTTTTCTTTACGTGACGATTGACGTTGCGTCGATGGTATTCTGCAAGAGCTTCCTATCCAATCATGAAAGTGAATCACCTAAGAGCGTGGGCTCCCTTTCTTTGAATTGTGTATCTAAGGATGGATAACAAAAAACTTTTTCTTTTTCATTAGTCACAATAACCTTCTTGAGAAAAACGAAAAATGTTCGGTCACTTGTGAATTATCAATCTATTGATTGAAACTCACGTGAACCTAATTCGAAGTTATGCACAAAGCCTTTTGATGTAAAAGCTACTAGTGCACTATCGAAATAAACATTTCTTCTCTCTTCCTTTCTCTTGGCCGAAATCACACTATGTCTAAGAGTTGGATTTTATTTTTCAAGTAAAAGAAAAATAACTCTCAAGCAAGCATTAGCCTTTGGCCGAATTCTACACATTCAATATATAGGATGGCCGAAATTTTTGCTCTAAAAATACTAGGGTTGCCGAAATCTTGCTCTAGGTAGGATTACTTGTCTTTGGCCGAAATCCTCACACAAGGAGGATTTGTGTTTCCACCAAAGACTCCTATCTATCTTTAGAATCCAAACCCTAATCCAATATAAAGACTTCCTAATTTGATTAGATAAATAAATTCCTTTTATTTATCTACTTGCCAAATAAAGTCTTTCGTACTAATTATACTACTAACAATAGTATAACACTAAGGGTATGTTTGGTAGGGAGGAAAAGGGAGAGGAAAAAAAGGGGTGGAGGGAAAAGAGAGAAGAAAATGGAGAAGTGTGTGTTTGGTATGAAGAGAAAAATGGAAGGAAAAAATGGTGTGTGGGACCCACCATTTTGTTTCCCCCCAAAAGTGGGAGGAAATGGGAGGGAAAGAGAGGGGAAAGTTTTGGGTAATTTAAAATTATAATTTTATCCAATTTTTTTAATATATAAAATTTAATATAAGGGTAAAATAGTAAAATTGATAAAATGATATTTTCTTTTCTTCCTGTTTACCAAACAACACGAGGGAAAATCATTTTCTTTCCTTTCCTCATGTTTTCTATCCCTCCAAATCTTTCCATCATTCCTATTTTCTTTCCTCCCTACCAAACGTACCCTAAGAAACATATTTCCTAATTAGAAAAAGATTTTAACTTTTAATTAAATAATTAATTAATTAATTTTCATTTAATTAAATAATAAAATAATATAATATAATAAGCTAATCCATTAGCCTTGCCGCCCATATACACAACATGGGCCAAATATTATTTTTCCATTTTATTAATTCCATTGGACCTTAATTAAAAAGCCCACATGTGAACTAGGTCCATTCTTACTAAAAAAAAACAGGTCCACATGCCTTAATACAATTCTAGATGGACCCATAATTAGTCCGATAGAATATATCAAGTGATCCATGTAAGTCCGTGTAAATTGGGGATCTTAGCGGGCTATCTAAATTTAAGCTTCAATAGACATAAGTCAATCACAATCAACAAATGATTCACTTAGGTTCGATCTATTAATTTTAGTTCATTCCACTAAAGAACTAAAATTGCACTCTTAAATAAAAATAAAATAAGTAAAAAATTTTCTCATTCGTACCCTATACAATCTTATTAGAAATAGTGTATCCTCGTGAAGAATATCAGTAATCGCCAAAGCTCATAGACCGCCTATAGCTCTCCTAGTTACCATATTTACTCATATGACCACATTTTGAATTTGGATATTTTGACTTGTCCAGAAGCCATGTGTCGAAAACTTAACATTAAGATTTAATATCCAATACCTTAAAATATCCATATGATAATATTCTGCTCTCATTTAATAAATTGAGCCACAATGTCCATATCTATAAATGAAGTCCTCTATCGATTAACAAATGAATACCACCAAACTATCGAGGATAGACTATGCTATATAATTGTACTCATTGATAGCTCAAATGATAACACTTGTAACCATAAGTCCATCATTTATCTCAGGATTAAGATAGACTCTCTGATTGTCCTCATAATGAAAAAACTTTTATCCACTGACGGTTCTAGATAAAGTATTTCATTGTGATCCTGTTCAATGCACCTAGTGCACTAGATTTTTTTACTCAAAGATACTTTGATGATTTTAGACTCATCATAACACATTTGATCCCACTCAAATGCTAGCAAAAGAATCTACAACTTTAACACAACCTTTATCTTAAGTTGTAAACATTATTCAAGACTAACTAAAGAATTATGTCTACCTCATACATATCCGGATATAAGAACAATTCTTCTTTTCTCATAATCTTTTGACCTTATGATTATTTACTTTTGACAATTATAATAATTAAACTATAAATGCTATAAGACTTTTTAAACCAAAAATCACTTTATTAATATGAATAGATTGTCAAAAACACTATTACACTCTTTCTATTGAGCATAATCCTAACAGGTTTTCCACATAAAATCTTTGCTTTGTGTGATTGATCTCTGTTTCTATTTTTTAACTCGTTTATTAATTCACATAAGCCTGTTGGATGCATGATTAATTCTAAGTAATCCATAAATCACTATCAACAACAATAATTTGTTTCCTGATTGAAGTGTGCTTCTAGACTCTTAGTGTTCAAGTGTAACTCCCCTCCTTGATTGTCGCATCGCATATGTTATGGAATTACTAGTCTTGACCGAAAGCCTGTGTCACCAATCGCTAGCTAATGTTGACCAGGTCTATCTCGTTGAGGCTCTTTTGGGCTAACCGACTCATCTAGCCAATCGCAACTTATCAGCAATTTTCACCCTTTCCCAATCGTTTGTTTCCCCAATCATTTATAACTTGGCCGAATGTTGATCAAGGGCATTTGGTTGATTTTTAATGACATGGCACCTTAAACTCTCGAAACTTTAGCAAACATGATGAAGTGTTTGTCTGGTCAAATTTTACCAATAACAACACCCCCCCCCCCTAAATACTTGAACCGAACATTTCGATTGACCCTAATGGATCTGTTCGACACAGTGTATTTAATATGTTCGAGGTTTTCATCGCTTTATTCTTTAATTCTTCCCTTAGTCTTAATGGCCAAGCCTTTGATTCCAGCCACAATTGCTCTGACGGTTATGCTGATTTGACGTGCCGATTAAACATATTTTTTTTTACACACATCGAAGCTTTGATTAGCATATGAGGCATGTTTTTCATGAAACGTGCAACAACACCCATTCTCACACCTAGTTTTCTCACTAATTGGGTAACGTCAATGTTGCCCGTGTCACCTTTATCAAGTTTGAAAACTCTTTGTTTTCTCTTCACTCAAACTATTTTTTCCAAATCTCAATGCAAGAACATACTTTCTTTGAACATCCCAATCTCCGGTGACTTTCATTCCTGTAATTTCAATCTCAAAAACTGTTTTTTTCCTCAAGATTCTTCAACATATCTTCAAGCTTTTTTTACACCATCTACTCTTTTCGTCTTCAAAATCTCAAGTAATCATCTACGGAACCCCAAACTCATCACCTTTTTGTTGAACTGTTTTGTAGGGTTGTAGAATTGAAGGATCATGAAACAATTGATAGAATAGAATCTGTTATCCGAAAATCGTTAATGGGTGGAATTTCCAAATAACAACTTTAAAAGGACCTAGATCTAGATTGATCCTGGTCGGCGGGGTATCAAGTAGTTTGATACCAATTGTGTTCCTGTCATTACTAATATAATATAAAATACCAAAATCAAATGATCGTAAGGTTTTTATTGATTGGTATTCTTTTTTTTTTCGGTTACAATGGTGTATGATGTTTTTTTTTTATAAGTAATGAAGATGATGGCGATGGCGAATTTGTGCCTGTCGATAAGTAGAATGTAGGGTTCTTTTTTTGGAGAAGAAGACCTCTCTATCTTTTGGCGAATTAGCTGATCTATATAGAGGTCCTGTTTGCTTGCCATGCACTCCTACAATCTCGGACTAAGGTTTGGCAGCTGCAGGGTCCTCTTCTTTTTAGGTGATAATCTCAGAACTTTACGTGTAGAATCCAGTCTTTCCTTCCTAGGAGGAGTCAATCTCTTACCTTCCTAGTTGGATTCTTACTATGTTAACCTGCTTAAAATAGGACTCTCTGGCGGGAAGGAGTATACCTCCTTTGTACGGCTGCGTTTTATTGGATCTTTCGTGGAGCTTTTAGTTCCTGGTGCGAGAATCTTGCTTCCTGGTATCTTTTTGCTTGGCGGGTTGTCCACATCTAATAAGCGCCCTGCTGATGGAGTAGGGGGATATGTAGCTAACTTTGTAACGGGATGTTCAGTAGAACTCCGTGTCGGGGTGCTGCGGGGTCCATAGGAAGCTGTGTCGGGGTGATGCGGGGTCCATAGGAAGCCCGGTCATAGCCGGGTTGGATCCCGCTGTGAATTCTAGTGATTACTTTGGCTCTCGGCCACATTGTTAAGCTAAGATGCTGGCGGGGTGGACCCCGCTAGAGGAGGTGTGTATTTGGATCAATCGGGGTCCACTCTGTCGAGGTATCCGGATGGTGTTCGCACTCCTATATCCTTCTTGTGTTGAGGTGGAAAATTCTTCTTTGGTCCTTCGCCAATTTTGGTGGTTAACAGAAGTCCCCCCTGACTTGGACACTGATACCATGTTGGGGTCGGAGTCAGGATCTTGTTGTTACTTGAAGGATTTTCTGCCTTATCTGTTTACTTTTTTGTCTGACTAGGTTTCCACTTAGGAGGAGGAAATCCTTATTTTGTACGTTATAACTGACTGCGTGTCGATCGCTGATTGGGTTCCTCGTTTTCAAAAAGAGCCGTTTTGGCGCGATTAATGTGGAAAACGCTTCTACCCATTCTTCCGGTCACCGATTCTGGTTTCCGAGTGGGTAACCGCCATCCCTCCTCTATAAATAGACCGGCTCTATTGGTGCTTTCTTTCTTACTTTCAAACTTTCAAAATTGCGACTGAGAACAAGAACTTTCTGACTTACTTTCTTTCTCTCCTTTCAACCTTCTAGAAATTCCTCTTCTCTTATTTTTTTCTTCAATGGCTTCTTCTTCCCAACTTCCTACTCCTCAAGAAAACACTAACGAACAAAACCCCTCTACAGCGGCGAATCCTATTCATCCTGACCCTACCTCACCTCCTCAGTCCGATAGCATCGACGCCCTCTTCAGTACGGAGGCGGCTGACGTGGTGGTGGATTCCCCGACCTCTGAGAGAGGGATGGGGTTGCTGATGAAACCCCACGAGCTCAG
The DNA here is from genome assembly GCA_954870605.1 of Acer campestre. Classification (NCBI taxonomy): domain Eukaryota; kingdom Viridiplantae; phylum Streptophyta; class Magnoliopsida; order Sapindales; family Sapindaceae; genus Acer; species Acer campestre. The sequence continues at coordinate 7,938,499 of OX940807.1, forward strand.
CATCGTCGTTCTACCCGAAAGCCCCGAATTGGGTCGGGTTTTCACAATCAACCAGAAGACCCGGTCCTGATCGGTGATGAAGTGGGTTCCCCTAAGTCGGGCGGTGGTGATGGTGGCAACGACGAGGGGGTTTCTCTAGTTGGGGTCCAAGCCGGCTCCTTCGCCCTCTTCCATGATAGGAGAATAGTTCCAGACTCCGTCTGCACCTTGGATACTCTGGCCAAGCTGAGGGAGGAGTACAAAATTCCGGACAACATTACCCTCTCTCTTCCTCATCGGGGCTACGACGTCTACACCCCTCCCCAAGACCGTCTGTTGATCCACAAGGTGGCCTTCGAATGCGGTGTTCGACTACCTCTACACCCCACGCTCCGCCAGGCTCTTGTCGCGCTGGAGTTAGCCCCCCTTCAGATCTCGCCGGGGTTTTGGAAGTATCTGACGGGGTTCCTGGTGCTCTAGAAGGAGCAGTGCGATAAGGATCGCATCGAACGGGAGCTGGGATTGGATGAACTTCGCTACCTCTTCAACATCACCAATATGGTGCCCTAGGGTCAATTCTACCTAAGGGCAAACAATGACATGAAGTTTATCGTCCCAGGAGCAAACGTGAAGTATGCCGCGCTCTGGAAGGAAGAATGGCTCGTGGTGGAAGGTGAGTGGGGGCGCACCGCTTTCATTGGGGGACATGAATACCCCGTCCCTACTCAGTTCACAGTGAGGGATAAGTGGGCGAAGGGGGTGCTTGCTCCTGAATCCTGGGACATCATTGCTGGGATCATGAAGAGGGGGTATACTAATCTGCAATATCCCACTCTTGACCCCTTCGAAGGAGGCCGATTAGAGCGATACATGAGGATCTCCATTGATCTTCCTGGTAAGTTGACTGCATCTTGCTTTTCTGTTTCTTTATGTATATATTCTCCTTCTTCTGCTTCTCACTGAGCGTCTTCTCTTCTTGTAGTATTGGCTACCCCGATGGTAGTGGGGTCTCCTTCTTCTTCTGGGACAGGGAATATGACTCTGCTAGCCCATTTTTCCCCTGCTCCTTCTCCTACTCCTACTCCGGCTACCAAGACTGTGTCGGGGTCCATCTGAGTGAAACCGACCCCAACCCTCCTCCTGCTCCCTCCTAAACTATTGCTTCTGCTTCAGCGGGGTCTAGGGCCAAGACTCCAGCTCGCCTTCCCTCTACTCCTCCCTCAAGCTCGAGGATTTCGATGATGTTGGCTAGGGAGGCTAAGGCCCGAGGTTCTGGAAGGTCAGCACAGAAGAAAGATGCTCCTGCAACGAAGACGTCACTTGCTCCTCCTCCTACCACAAAGTCTTTCAAGGACCCAGCCAAAATCTTGGTGGAGGAGGTAGCTATCCCCATCCCTCCCCCGGCTGCTGATGTGGCTTCTGGATCGGGATCAAGGTGTGCTACCTTTGACGAGGTGGTGTCTAGGTTTGCGGCCTCCTGCCCTGGTGGAGACCTGGCAAATATGGCCAAGCTTCCCACAGATATTTTGGTTGCTAAGGTAGTATCCGTGTTGGCTGAGGTAACATATTTTCATTTCACTTTTTATCATTTCTTCCTTCTGCTTGCTAATCATTGATCTCCTCCCCTCTTTTTGTAGGGCTTCAAATTTGCCATGGCCATGGAGAGGCAACTGGTGACCCTGAGGGAGGCTTATATCGGCCTCCAAGCGAAGCTGGATGATACTCAACAGGAGCTGGTCCAGACCCAACAGAGTGTGGCCCCTTTACTACAGGAGGCCAAGGCATTTGAAGAAGCGCGGCAGGAGGGCTTGGTGGTTATCAGGGGCCTTGAGCATTGCCTAGACACAGAAACCATCAAGTCCTTACGCCGCAGAGAGGAGAGGGAGCGCATAAAAGTTGAGAAGAAGCTGCTGTCAGATGAGAACCAGCTTTTGCGGGATGCCATAGCAGATTTGAAGGCTTAACAGGGGCCTTCATTCGAGGATGGTTACTTCACAGCCTGCTACGAGGTGGCCATGGCTTTGCCTCCTCCCTTCGACCTCGAAGTAGCCTTGAACTAGGACCGGGAGCAAATAATGGCAAAGGCTGCCCAGTTAGCAGGAGGGGATCAAGAAACAGAGGCCCCTCCACAGGAGGTAGCTCATCCGGGTCAAGGAGCTGACACGGCTGCTGAAGTCCAACTTGATGGCACTGAGGGAGCTGTTCTGGATCCTTCTACCATTGAAGAACAAGTGGTGGATCCCGAGTCTGTTGCTGGAGTGGCCATCGTGGAGGAGGACGAGGGACCAGCTAGATCCGAGGTCCCTAAGGTTGAATGGACCCAGATTGAGTCTTCTGTTGTGGAGGAGGTGGTCCAAACTGATGCAGCAGCTGAGCCTTTGGGAGATGGGGCAACTGGCCAAGGAGGGCATCCTGAAGAGGAAAGAGAGGAATAGCATGGCCTCCCCTCTTTATTTAAAATTTTTGTAGCCCGAATCGGGAGCTGGGCACCCCGTTTTATCGATATTGTAGCCCAAAAGGGGATTGGGCACCCTGATTATAAATATAACTGCTTTCATTACTTGCTTCGTACTTGCGACCTTCTTGCTTTTGTACTTAGAAGCTTTCCACAGCATATAAATTTGTTGATAATTGGACTCCTGATGAGTAACTGGACCCCGATGGGTAATAAAGACAAAACATAAGATGCTTATATTTTGTAGTTGTATGGAGCAGCGGATATGACGCTAATTAAATCCTCCTTTACTCGGACTCTCGTGAACATGTAACAGTATAAAATGTAGAGCATTCTCCAAGGAAGCTTGGTATTTGCAACAATTTGACTTGGTGAAGATAAATTTTTAAGTCCCATCTGATTGTTGATACTCTGTCGGGGTGACTAGATGTTTATAACAATTGGAATCCGATAAACTCCCAAGCCCCCCCTGACTGTAGATCTTCTGTCGGGGTAGTAAGCGGGGAAATAAAGGACGAAGCATCCCGATGAGTCACCCCGATGTTACTGTAGATCTGTCCTGGTAGGCAACTAAGGCCACTTTAGCACCAGGTTTCTCGGAGGAGGGTACTCCCCGACCAAAGCAGCAGGAGCGCCCTAAGGCTATTTCCTGGTCTCGAGGCGAAGTAAGGGACCAGGTACCCTGAGGCAGCCCGATTCTTACTGTAGTCTGTCTTGGTAGGCAAATAAGGCCACTTTAGCACCAGGCTTCTAAGAAGAGGGTATTCCCCGACCAAGGCAGCAGGAGCGCCCTTAGGCTATTTCCTGGTCTTGAGGCGCTTTAGTAATGGAGATCCTCTTGGTGGGGTTGACCTGGTCCAAGGCATTAGGCGCACCCTGAGGCTATTTCCTGGTCTCGAGGTGAAGTAAGGAACCAGGTACCCTGAGGCAGCCCGATTCTTACTGTAGTCTGTCCTGGTAGGCGACTAAGGCCACTTTAGCACCAGGCTTCTCGGAGGAGGGTATTCCCCGACCAAGGCAACAGAAGCGCCCTTAGGCTATTTCCTGGTCTTGAGGCGCTTTAGTAATGGAGATCCTCTTGGCGGGGTTGACCCGATCCAAGGCATCAGATGCGCCCTGAGGCTATTTCCTCGTCTTGAGGTGAAGTAAGGAACCAGGTACCCTAAGGAAGCCCGATTCTTACTGTAATCTGTCTTGGTAGGCAACTAAGGCCACTTTAGCACCAGGCTTCTCTGAGGAGGGTATTCCCCGACCAAGGCAGCAGGAGCGCCCTTAGGCTATTTCCTGGTCTCGAGGCGAAGTAAGGAACCAGGTACCCTGAGGCAGCCCGATTTTTACTGTAGTCTGTTCTGGTATGCAACTAAGGCCACTTTAGCACCAGGCGTCTCGGAGGAGGGTGTTCCCCGACCAAGGCAGCAGGAGCGCCCTTAGGCTATTTTCTGGTCTCGAGGCGAAGTAAGGAACCAGGTACCCTGAGGCAGCCCGATTCCTACTGTAGTCTATCCTGGTGGGCAACTAAGGCCACTTTAGCACCAGGCTTCTCGGAGGAGGGTATTCCCCAACCAAGGCAGCAAGAGCGCCCTTAGGCTATTTCTTGGTCTCGAGGCGAAGTAAGGAACCAGGTACCCTAAGGCAGCCCGATTCTTACTGTAATCTGTCCTGGTAGGCAACTAAGGCCACTTTAGCACCAGGCTTCTCTGAGGAGGGTATTCCCCGACCAAGGCAGCAGGAGTGCCCTTAGGCTATTTCCTGGTCTCGAGGCGAAGTAAGGAACCAGGTACCCTGAGGCAGCCCGATTCTTACTGTAGTCTGTCCTGGTATGCAACTAAGGCCACTTTAGCACCAGGCTTCTCGGAGGAGGGTATTCCCCGACCAGGGCAGCAGGAGCGCCCTTAGGCTATTTTCTGGTCTCGAGGCGAAGTAAGGAACCAGGTACCCTGAGGCAGCCCGATTCTTACTGTAGTCTGTCCTGGTAGGCAACTAAGGCCACTTTAGCACCAGACTTCTCGGAGGAGGGTATTCCCCGACCAAGGCAGCAGGAGTGCCCTTAGGCTATTTCCTGGTCTTGAGGCGCTTTAGTAATGGAGATCCTCTTGGTGGGGTTGACCTGGTCCAAGGCATCAGGCGCGCCCTGAGGCTATTTCCTGGTCTCGAGGTGAAGTAAGGAACCAGGTGCCCTGAGGCAGCCCGATTCTTACTGTAGTCTGTCCTGGTAGGCAACTAAGGCCACTTTAGCACCAGGCTTCTCGGAGGAGGGTATTCCCCGACCAAGGCAACAGAAGCGCCCTTAGGCTATTTCCTGGTCTTGAGGCGCTTTAGTAATGGAGATCCTCTTGGCGGGGTTGACCCGGTCCAAGGAATCAGATGTGCCCTGAGGCTATTTCCTCGTCTTGAGGTGAAGTAAGGAACCAGGTACCCTAAGGAAGCCCAATTCTTACTGTAATCTGTTTTGGTAGGCAACTAAGGCCACTTTAGCACCAGGCTTCTCTGAGGAGGGTATTTCCCGACCAAGGCAGCAGGAGCGCCCTTAGGCTATTTCCTGGTCTCGAGGCGAAGTAAGGAACCAGGTACCCTGAGGCAGCCCGATTTTTACTGTAGTCTGTCCTGGTATGCAACTAAGGCCACTTTAGCACCAGGCGTCTCGGAGGAGGGTGTTCCCCGACCAAGGCAGCAGGAGCGCCCTTAGGCTATTTTCTGGTCTCGAGGCGAAGTAAGGAACCAGGTACCCTGAGGCAGCCCGATTCTTACTGTAGTCTATCCTGGTGGGCAACTAAGGCCACTTTAGCACCAGGCTTCTCGGAGGAGGGTATTCCCCAACCAAGGCAGCAGGAGCGCCCTCAGGCTATTTCTTGGTCTCGAGGCGAAGTAAGGAACCAGGTACCCTAAGGCAGCCCGATTCTTACTGTAATCTGTCCTGGTAGGCAACTAAGGCCACTTTAGCACCAGGCTTCTCTGAGGAGGGTATTCCCCGACCAAGGCAGCAGGAGCGCCCTTAGGCTATTTCCTGGTCTCGAGGCGAAGTAAGGAACCAGGTACCCTGAGGCAGCCCGATTCTTACTGTAGTCTGTCCTGGTATGCAACTAAGGCCACTTTAGCACCAGGCTTCTCGGAGGAGGGTATTCCCCGACCAGGGCAGCAGGAGCGCCCTTAGGCTATTTTCTGGTCTCGAGGCGAAGTAAGGAACCAGGTACCCTGAGGCAGCCCGATTCTTACTGTAGTCTGTCCTGGTAGGCAACTAAGGCCACTTTAGCACCAGACTTCTCGGAGGAGGGTATTCCCCGACCAAGGCAGCAGGAGTGCCCTTAGGCTATTTCCTGGTCTCGAGGCGAAGTAAGGAACCAGGTACCCTGAGGCAGCCCGATTCTTACTGTAGTTTGTCATGGTCGGTAACTAAGGCCACTTTAACACCAGGCTTCTCTAAGGAGGGTATTCCCCGACCAAGGCAACAGGAGCGCCCTTAAGCTATTTCCTGGTCTTTAGGCGCTTTAGTAATGGAGATCCTCTTGGCGGGGTTGACCCGGTCCAAGGCATCAGGAGTACTATGTTGTTTTCCTGGTCTTTAGGCGATTCAGTGATGATGAATTATGTACATTCTGTATGAGACATTGGATGATCTAGTAGAGAAATCAAGCACTGGGACACGGGAGAATCTTATAGGAGAAAGAGCTGCTTTTATTGAATTTCAAAAAGGTACAAACATGAAATCGGGGTAAGTATCCCCCTGGATACAAACAAAATTTCTAAGGATAGAATTTTCGAAGATGATCGGCATTCCATTTATGGTCAACTGGGTATCCCTCCATGTCTTCAAGCTTGTAAGCACAACCCCAGAGTGATGTCTTAACCAAGTATGGACCCTCCCAATTAGGTGCTAGCACCCCGTCAAACTTCCTTCGTGTATTCTGGTTCACCTTTCTGAGAACAGAGTCTCCTTCTTTAAAGTTTCGGGCCCTCACCTTTTTGTTGAAGTGTCGGGCTATCTTGTTCTGGTACACGGCCACCTTTTCTGCGACCTTGCTTTGCTTTTCCTGCAGCAGGTCCAAGCTGGCTCTTAACTTGGCCTCATTATCTTCCGATTCGTAATTTTGGACCCGGAAAGATATGAGCTTATGCTCGATGGGTAAGACTGCTTCTGCCCCAAACACCAGGGAGTAGGGGGTTTCTCCTGTTGCTGTCCTCCTAGTTGTTCTGTAGGCCCAAAGTACATTGGGTAATTCTACCACCCATAATCCTTTCTTCTGTTGGAGCTTCTTCTTTAGGAGCTTCTTAATGGTCTTGTTGGTATCTTCGACCAGCCCGTTGGTTTGAGGATGAGCCGCCGAAGCAAAACGGAGATTGATCCTCCGGTCTGCACAGAATTCCCTGAAGTTGGCATTGTCAAATTGCTTGCCCAAATCAGTTATGATGGCCATCGGGGTGCCAAATCGGCAGACAATGTGTTCCTTGACAAAGTTGGTGGTTTTTTCTTTGGTTATCCTGGTAAGTGCCTTGGCTTCTACCCACCGAGTAAAGTAATCTATTGCACCATTACATGCTTGGCTTTGTCGGGTGCAGTGGGAAGTGGCCCGATCAAGTCTAGTCCCCAGATAGCAAAGGAGTAGGGAGTACTGAATGAGGAGAGCCTCTCTGGTGGGAGATGATGGAGGTTTGCTGTTTTCTGACAGGCCTCGCAAGATCGCGCGAACTGCTTTGCATCCTGATGTATAGTCGGCCAGTAATTGTTAGTCACAAAACAATCAAAAGAAGACTAAGATTATTCCGATCACTTTTGAGTTCTCAATCTAATGATCGAAACTCGCGTGAACCAATATCGATGTTGTACACACAAGCTTATTGATGAACAAGCAATTAGTGTACCATCAAAGAATAATCTATTCACTCTTTTTATGTTTTAGTAGAATAAATAATACTTTCTATGAATTGAGAAGAAGAAGAAGATTGAATCAAGCACCACACCCTCTAGGAAAAATACCGTAGTACACGCAGCTGAAGCGAGACTAAAAATAGATTTAGTAACTTTAAAAAATTTTCCTTTTTATGAACCTTAACCCTTTAATTAATTAAACATATATATAATCAACAAAAGAAGAATACCTTTTGTCTCGTGATCCGATTGACTTACGTCGATGGTAATCCGCAAGATCTTCAATCCTAGCACGAACGTGAATCACCTAGGAGCGTGGTCTCCCTTTTTCTTTGAATTGCAAACCTGAGAATGGACAAACAAACTTTTCTTTTCTTTTGTTAGTCAACAAACAATCAAAAGAAGACTAAGATTATTCCGGTCACTTTTGAGTTCTCAATCTAATGATCGAAACTCGCGTGAGCCTAAATCGATGTTGTACACACAAGCTTATTGATGAACAAGCAATTAGTGTACCATCAATGAATAATCTATTCACTCCTTTATGTTTTAGTAGAATAAAAAATCCTTTCTATGAATTGAGAAGAAGAAGAAGATTGAATCAAGCACCACACCCTCTGGGTGGCCGAATTCTATAAGTCCAAATATATAGGTGGCCAAATTTTCTTCCTCTTTTTCTTTTAGGGTGGCCGAAAATGCTACTCCAAAAGGGACTAGGGTTGCCGCAAATCACAAGCAAAAAGGAGTTTATGTTGCACCCTAATTCCCATCTAGTTTAAGACTTTAAACCCTAATCCAACTCATAGATCTTTTATTCTTTTATTTTACTAAATAAAAAGACTTCTTATTTGATTAAATAAATAAAATTATTTACTTATTTTCTTAGCAAACAAGTCTTTTAATTTTAGTATACTACTGCCAATAGTATAACTCTAGGAATCATATTTCCTAATCAGAAAAGATTTGTTTCTTAATTAAACAATTAATTAATAAATTAATTAATTCTTATTTAATTAAAACAATGAAAAAAAATAATATATTAGGTTAAAAAGCACCTTGCCGCCCCACTCAGACAAATGGGCCATATATTATTTTCTTATTTCATTTAATCCATTGGACTTTAAATAAAAAGCCCACATGTGAACCAGACCCATTCTTACTAAAAGAAACAAACCCACATGCCTTTCATTAATATATTAATATAATTGAGCAGCCCATTAAATAAATAATGTGCAAATTATATTCTTAATATATTAAATGCAATTCTAAATGGACCCATAAATTGGTCCGGTAGAATATATCAAATGATCCATACAAGTCCGTGTGGATTGGGGATCTTGGCAGGCTATCTAAATTTAAGCTTCAATAGACATAACCTAATCACAATCAACAAATAATTCACTTAGGTCCGATCCATTAATTTTAACTCATTCCACTAAAGAGCTAAAATTGAACTCTTAAATAAAGAAAGAAAAGGAAGATGTTCCTCATTCATACCCTAGACAATCATGTTGGAGATAGTGTATCCTCGTGATTAATATCAGTAATCGCCAAGAGTTCATAGACCGCCTATAACTCTCCAAGTTACCATATTTACTCATATGACCACATTTTGAACTTGGATATTTTGACTTGTCCAGAAGCCATGTTTTCAATAGACACTATCGAAAACTCAACGTTGAGATTTAATATCCAATTACCTCAAAACATCCATATGATGATATTATACTATCATTTAATAAATGGAGCCACGATGTCCATATCCATAAATGAAGTCCTCTATCGATTAACAAATGAATATCACCAAACTATCGAGGATAGACTATGCGATATAATCGTACTCATTGATAACTCAAATGATATCACTTGCAACCATAAGTCCATCATTTATCTCAGAATTAAGATAGACTCTCTGATTGTCCTGATAATGAAAAGAATTTTATCTACTGACGATTTTAGATAAAGTATTTCATTGTGATCCAGTTCAATGCACCCAGTGCAGTAGATTCTTTTGCTCGAATACACTCCGATGATTTTAGACTCATCATATCTCATTTGATCCCACTCAAATGCTAGCAAAAGAATTCTACAACTTTAACAAGATAAAGGTGCCCAACCTTTAACTTAAGTTGTGAACAATAATCAAGACTAACTAAAGAATTGTGTCTATCACATACATATCTAGATGTACGAACAATTCTTCTTTTCTCATAGTCTTTAGACCTTATGATTATTTACTTTGACAATTATAATATTAAACTATAAATGCTATAAGATTTGTTTAAACCAGAAATCACTTTATTAATATGAAAAAGATTGTTAATTACAATATTACACTCTTGCTATTGAGCATAATCCTAACAATCTCCCACTTGCGCTATAGCAAATGTGTCATATCTCTCAAGCCCATGTTCTCTAGATGCCCATCGAAACTCTTCTGAGGTAGAGCCTTTGTAAAGGGATCTGCTAGATTTTCTGCTGACGCGATTTTGGTAATCGTCACGTCACGTCACCTCTTTGAACAATCTCCCTTAAAAGATGATACTTTCTTTCAATGTGTTTACCTCTCTTGTGACTTCTTGGTTCTTTCGAATTAACCACTGCTCCACTGTTGTCACAGTAAATAGTGATCTGTTTATTCGCACTAGGAACCACTTCCAAGTCAATCAAGAATTGGCAAAGCCAAACAGCCTCTCTGGCAGCCTCGCATGCAGCAACATACTCAGCTTCCATGGTGGAATCAGCAATATAAGATTGCTTGATACTCCTCCATATAACTGCTCCTCCTCCAATAGTAAACACAACCCCTGATGTGGATTTTCTGGAGTCAGAATCTGATTGGAAATCAGAATCTGTATACCCAACAGGAATTAAATACCCTCCAGAGTATACAAGCATATTATCTCTTGTTCTCTTAAGATACTTGAAAATATGCTTGACTGCCGTCCAGTGATCAGGACCAGGTTTCGATTGAAACCTGCTAACTATGCCAACAGCAAAACGAATATCTGGTCTAGTACAGAGCATTGTATACATGAGACTTCCAACTGTCAAGGCATATGGAACTCTACTCATGAATTGCTCTTCATGCTCATTCTTAGGAACTTGTTCCTTAGAAAGCTTGATTCCATGTCTGAAAGGTAACCTAACTTTCTTGGAATCCTGCATGGAAAACCTAGACAAGATCTTGTCTATGTATGAAGCTTGGGATAATGCAATCGTTCTATTCTTTCTATCCCTTATTACTTGGATACCTAGAATAAAACTTGCTTCTCCTAAGTCCTTCATAAGAAATTGTTTTGCTAACCATTCTTTTACTGATGTCAATACACCTACATCGTTTCCAATGAGTAGTATATCATCAACATAAAGAAGCAAGAAAACCAACTTGTCGCCCTTAATCCTTTTGTATACACAAGGTTCGTCAAGATTCTGAATAAATCCAAAACCTTTGACAGCTTGATCGAACCTTATGTTCCAGGATCTGGATGCTTGCTTTAATCCATATATGGATTTCTGCAACTTGCATACCTTTTCCATTTGGCCCTTTTCAATGAATCCCTCTGGTTGCATCATGTAGATGCTTTCGTCAAGACTTCCATTAAGGAAAGATGTCTTGACGTCCATTTGCCAAATCTCTAGATCTAAAGATGTTGCAATGGACAAGAGTATCCTAATGGATTTAAGCATGGCCACAGGAGAGAAGGTTTCCTTGTAATCGATACCTTCTTTCTGTGTATACCCCTTAGCTACCAATCTAGCTTTAAAGGTTTCCACCTTTCCATCCATACCTCTTTTCCTCTTGTATACCCACTTGCACCCAATGGGTTTTATCCCTTTAGGCAAGTCTACAAGGGACCAGACTTTGTTATCGAACATAGATTCAATCTTAGATTGCATTGCCTTTTGCCAATGGCGACTATCAACATCCTCCATAGCTTCCTTGTACGTGTAGGGATCATTGTCGTCCGGGAGATTCTCCACTGATTCTCCCAGACCGATGTATCATTCGGGTTGTGTTCTAACCCTCCCACTACGACGAGGAATGGTAGGTTGTTGATCTTGTGTTGGATCGGAACTTAAAATTGGGTTTGGTTGTGTAACCTATCGTGGAATTATATCTCCTGACATCTCATTCAGGACAATTCTACTTCTAGGCACAAAATCATTCATATAGTACTTTTCCAGAAATTTAGCATTTGTAGAAACAAATACTTTAATATCTGAAGGACTATAAAAATAATAAACTTTAGTTTCTTTTGGATACCCTACAAATATACATGTTTCCGAACGAGACTCCATCTTTTCTGTCTTTCCTTTTAACACATGCGCAGGACAACCAAATATCCTTAAGTGTTGTAAACCAGGCTTGCGCCCAGTCCGCAACTCATGCGGTGTTTTAGGAACAGACTTAGATGGTACATCGTTTAGAATGTATATAGCAGTTTGTAAAGCATATCCCCAAAAAGAAATATGAAGTGTTGAATAACTCAACATAGACCTAACCATATCCAAAAGAGTTCTATTTCTCCTTTCTGCTACCCCATTTTGTTGAGGTGTACCTGGTGCAGAAAATTGAGAAACTATCCCATTATCAATAAGATATTGCTGAAACTCACCAGATAGATATTCTCCACCACGATCAGATCTCAAGATTTTTATATGTTTCTCAAGTTGATTTTCCACTTCAGCTTTGAATGCTTTGAACATGTCAAAAGCATCCGACTTATGTCGTATGAGATACACATAGCCAAATCTCGATTGATCATCTGTGAAAGTGATGAAGTACTCATATCCACCTCTAGCTTGAATGCTCATAGGTCCACATACATCAGTGTGTATAATTCCTAAACATTCAGTGGCTCTGGCACCTTTGGCAGAGAATGTCCTTTTGGTCATTTTACCTTCTAAACAAGATTCACAAGTTGGTAGATCATCAACCTTTAAGTCACTCAAAGGTCCGTCACATACCAATCTTTTAATCCTATTAAGGTTAATATGACCTAGGCGTAAAAGCCATAGGTAGATTTCATCTTTTGATAATTTAACTCTTTTATGATTAGGTTCCGTTATTTCTGTGTCTAACGAGTGAGAGATATTTCTATGCAAAAAGTATAGACCATTTTCCAATGTACCTTGGCAAATAATTTTGTCATTCTTACTAATAATAAAAACTTTATTAAAAGTAACCGAATATCTAAATTTATTCAAACAAGAAACTGAAATTAAATTCCTCTTGAATTGTGGTACATAATAAACGTCTATCAAATCTAAATGCCTTCTAGAATTCAAATAAACTCTAATATCTCCCACTGCACTTGCAGACACTAACATTCCGTTGCCCAAGCGCAAATTGATTTCATTCTTACTCAGCCTTCTCCTTTCTTGGAACCCCTGCAAGGAATAACAAACATGATTAGTGGCTCCAGAGTCTATTATCCAAGAATCTGTAGAATCTGCCAAAAAACATGTTTCAAGATAATTCACATTACCTTCTTCCTTCTTGTTCTGGGACTTTGGGCAATTTCTTTTCCAATGTCCTTTTCACCACAAAGGAAGCATTTCCCTTTGATCTTGGTTACTTTCTTGGTCTCCTTTTTGGTAGGCCCAAGTTGCTTTTTCTTCTGTTGTTTCTTTACCTTCTGACGGGTCTTAACAGTAGCAACTTTACCAACCATATGAATCTCTTGACCTTTGCTTTTCGCAAGGATCTTTTCAGCACTTTGAACATCTTGCATCAGGCCTTGTAAGGTGTATTCCTTTTTGTTCAAAGTGTAGTCCAATTTGAACTGATCAAAGGAATCTGACAATGAATTAACAACCATATCAATTTTTGTCTCACCATCTATCTCAGCGCCATGCAGTTCAGCAATGTTGAGATGTGCTGTGACTTTCATCATGTGATCCTTCACAGCCTGTAGAGGTTTCATCCTAAGATTCATAAAAGCAGTCACCGCCTCTCTCTTAGTCGTCCTAGACTTCATAGCAAACATCTTCTCTAGAGACATCATTATCAGCAGCGGACTCCATTCCTTCATGCTGCTGTTGCAACACATCGGAGATAGTGGCCATAATATAACATTTGGCCATATCATCTGAAGTCTTCCACTGCTCATACTCATCTCTTGGCATTATGTTAGATTCATTATTAAGAGTAGGTGGTTTAGAAGTAGTTAGAACAAACTTATGTTTTTCACTTTGCAGCAACAACCCAATTTTCCTTTTCCACGTGACATAATTATCTCCAGTTAAAGTGTTATCTTCAGGATGTTTATAAGTGATGGGGTCATGATTTCTGAATAAAAACAAAACATATATAAGTAAATAATCATGATAAAGCACTTTAAATATTTATCTTGAATTAAATAAATAACTCAATCATAAAAATTCAACGGTGATCCAACACCCATAAATGTTACGCCTCCTTTGGGAGTTCACACCATTTACTAGTTAGACTAGGTCCCACCTAATTGTTAACATAACAACCAGCGTTTTCTATTTTAGCCTTGCAATTTTACTGACAAGAACTCTTGGGAGGATATCAATAAAATTACATTGAGTGTGTTACCAAGATATCGACCCTCAATTTTCTCTCACGAAAATCCTTCCTTGGGGAGTAGATCTCGTTTGAGTCCATTGTCTAGTCTATCCTTGTAAGGAAGTATGCTGCTAAATTCCATTCATGGACGCCCCTTGGGGGGATTACCAATAAATAATTAAGCTCAACTAACGTTGGAGGCCATAGGTGTTATAAAAACACCTTCTCCCACTCAATTATTTAAGGCGTGTGATTAAATCCCATAGAATGAATTACCAAGTTATCTAGTTGCCAATTTAGATACCTAAATCATTCAATGCATGTTTATACCAAAAGAGATATATGAGTGGCACTCCTATTCTATATGTCATGTTATCATACAATAACAAATATTGTAATATTTAAGCAAAAATTAAATAGCAACAATTTTGGCCCATCCTAGAAAAACAAGTAAATTACAATTGTTTAGGAATACAAGATCTTCAAGTGGCCCATTGTAAGTGCCTCACTTTTTAATTGGCTAATTTCGGTGACAAAATCACAATGGAGTTTAATCTTGTTAGGGTAGTTTAGAATTGAAGAAATTCTACTCAAATGCTTAAGGACCTCATTGTGGATCTCAAGAGCTTCAAGGAAGGTAGCTTCTTGACCTTGACTCTTAACTAAAGAGATTTAGAGTGCACACACACACAACTCATTCATTTTAGTATTTGTGTTTGTTTTGGTATGTTTGGTAAAATCTCTTTGTATTTTATAGAAATATATTTATGAGATTTTTTGTATTTTTACGAGTCCTACTATGTTTGGATTTGTCCCTAGATGAGTTCCGAGTGATACGGAGACTTATCTATGTGGTTCGGATGATTCCCGAGACATTTGGTTCATTCCGTGTTTTTATCGAAAACCGGAATTCAATTCCTAACTTGGAGTGAAAAGTTATGTAATTTTCTATATTTTTGATTGAGTCCGAATCCATATTCCGAAGACGGAATTGAATTCTAAATTCCGAGGTTAATTGGACCGAAGGTCACTCGGATTAGGAACCGGCTTAGTGTGGCTTGATAAAAAAAAAAAAAAAAAAACTAGAGAGTGGCGTGTGAAGGGCGTGCAACCCACGGGAGCAACCCTCCTCTGCTCCCGTGTGGCGCACGGCCCCTTCACAAGCTCACACCCCCAAATTTCTTTCATTTCATTTGTTTGCTTTGACTTTGTTTCTTTTGTTTTTTATGTTTTTTATTTATTTTATTGTTTTATCTTTTGTCTGCTTATGAGTTAATGTATAAATATATATATATATTTATCTTGTTTCTCTGTTTGTGCGTGAATATATATATATATATATATTCTTGTTTCTCTGTTTATCATTTGTTTTGATGATTGTTTGTGTTAATATATATATATATATGGCTTCGGCTATGGTACAAGCAAGAATTGTTGTTGTACCATACAAACCAACCAAAAGTAACAAAAATAATAATAATAAATAAAAGAAGTGCATGACAGCACAGAAAAAGCAACCGGTTGAAACCGGTTGCAATAATATATATATTATTTTATTATATAAAATATATGTAAAAATGATTTTTAATAAATAAATGAATTTAAAATTCAAGAAAATTATATATATAATATATATAATATATATTATATAAATATAATTAAATATATTTTTTGGAAATTTTGATTTTCAGAACAAGTTCAACGTAGGTTGAACAAGTTTAACATTAAGCTGAACGTTAAACCGGTTCGACCAACAAGTTAACGTAAACGTTCATTGTTGTACAAGTTTAACGTATATTGAACAGGTTTTACGTTCATCGTAACAATAAATTTGTTCGGCGAACAAGTCAACATAAATCTTTAAAAAAAAAAAATTTTATAAAAAATTTCGTGAACAATTTCAACGTAGGCTGAACGATTTTAACGTTGATTGTTACGTTAAACTTGTTTGGAGAACAAGAAAACGTAAAGCAGTTGATGAACAAGTTCAAAGTTATAAGAACAATTTTTACGTTAGTAGTAACGTTAATCTTGTTTAATGAACAAGTTCTAAAAAAAAATTGTTTAATAAAAAATAATGAACAAGTTAGACGTAAGTTGAACTAGTTCAACGTTAATCCGAACATTAAACTTGTTTTGAGACCAAGTCAACGTAACAACAAGTTTAACGTTATCAGAACAAGTTTTACGTTAGTCCTAACGTTAGTATTGTTCTAAGAATAAGTTGAACAAATGAACATAATTAAAAAAAAAAAGAAAAAAAATTAAAAAAATTAAAAAAATTTGATAAAATTTTTCTTGAACAAGTTGGACGTAAGTTGAACAAGTTAAACGTTCATCCTAAGTTAAACTTGTTCTGTGAACAAGTTAACAGAAACCACATGATGAACAATTTTAACGTTATTAGAACAAGTTTGACGTTAGTTCTAACATTAGTATTGTTCAACGAACAAGTTTAACAAATCAACGTAATTAAAAATTTTAAAAAAAAATTTTAAAAATTTGATTAAATTTTTCATGAACAAGTTGGACGTAAGTTGAACAAGTTAAACGTTCATCCTAAGTTAAACTTGTTCTGTGAACAAGTTAACGGAAACCACATGATGAACAAGTTTAACGTTATTAGAACAAGTTTGACGTTAGTTCTAACGTTAGTATTGTTCAACGAACAAGTTTAACAAATCAACGTAATTAAAAAAAAAATATATATTTAAAAAATTTGATTAAATTTTTCAGGAACAAGTTGGACGTAAGTTGAACAAGTTAAACGTTCATCCTAAGTTAAACTTGTTCTTTGAACAAGTTAACGGAAACCACATGATGAACAAGTTTAACGTTATTAGAACAAGTTTGACGTTAGTCCTAACGTTAGTATTGTTCAACGAACAAGTTTAACAAATCAACGTAATTAACAAAAAAAAATAAAAAAATAAAAAAATTTGATTAAATTTTTCATGAACAAGTTGGACGTAAGTTGAACATGTTAAACGTTCATCCTAAGTTAAAATTGTTCTCCGAACAAGTCAACGTAAACCAAATGGTGAACAAGTTAAACGTTATTAGAACAAGTTTGACGTTAGTCCTAACGTTAGTATTGTTCAATGAACAAGTTTAACAAATCAACGTAATTAAAAAAAAAAAATTAAAAAAATTTGATTAAATTTTTCATGAACAAGTTGGACAAGTGAACGTAATTCTTTTAAAAAATAATTTTTATATAATTATTATAAAAATAATTATAATTGTCATAAATTGTAACAAGTCAAACATAATTTGTTCATACAAAAGTATAACTGAAAATTAAAAAAAAAAAAATATTCAATAATCTTTTTAAAACGAAATAAAAATAATTTGTAATTATGTTGTAAATGTTTAGATTAAAATTTATAAATTCGATGGTTCCCTTGTTTAGGCAAACAAAACCAAATAAATGTCCATAATGCAATAAAACATTAACAAAAGTTTAGGCAAACAAAACCAAATAAATGTACAACTTGTTCGGGTGATACGATAACTAAGGGCCCTGATATGGCAAATTGGGGTCCGGCGGTGCGTCCTGCGAACTCGTTCCTGGCCCTCGTGCTTCTTGAGAGCTGCCTCCCGGCCCTCTTGAAGGACGTCTAGCTTCCCTTTGGTACACGAATGGAATCTCGACACCATGGTTGACCAAACCCCGTTGGAAAGCATCCAACCTCTGATTTACGTTTGTGAATTCTGCCATGTACGCTTGATGGTTGGAGTTCATCTGCTGGTTCATAGCTTGAAGGAACTTGGTGTTTGCTTCCATCTGTATGGTCATTGTCTTCATCATGTCATCGAAGGTGGTGTTTTGATTACCTCCACCCGCATTTGGATCACCTCTCAAGTTCGGGTCATTGTAATCTATGTCATCCGAATCTTCGTCGAGGAGGTCTTCTTCATGCAATCCCATATCATCATCGTCGAGCACATTAGCCCCAATTGGCCTTACCCTCCTACGTCTTGCAAGTTCATTGTATGTTTTCTTCCCTATGTCAGATGTAGGATTAATCATGTTGCCTCCATCCGTGTTCCATTCAATGCCAGCCTCCTCACAAAAATGAGTGATAAGGCAGAGGGCCCTTTGTCTTAGAACCTTTGTGTATGCCCTGCACGATGATCTGACCAATGTCCATTTGAAGCGTATTCCTTACACAAAACAAATGGCGTGCGGTGTCAAAACTTAGCTCGGAGTGGTGGGTCTTTGGTGTCAATGAGTAGTCAAAGAACATCATCCAGAAAGCCGCATCTAGCTTGAGTTCGCTAAGCAACAAAGGACTGTGATACTCGTTCCACATCAGGTTTTCATCCATCCGTAAGTCAGCGGCCAGATATCCATTGTACGGCTCAAAGAAGTCATGGTTGGGAATGCCGTCAACATAGTCACTTAGGTCTTGAGAAGTCCCAAACCAATCATTTATCCTAGTGGCTGTAATGAGGACCTCCCTTCCCCGAACTATCATGGGATTCCCTTGTGTGAATCGGTGAGGGACCATGGCGTAGTAAAATTCTCTAACTAAATCTAGTGCCGCCACATTAGGGTCCTAACAAAACCACCCCAACCCATTGCTTCAACTGCATGTGGAATGAAAGTTGACCCGAAAACCCTCATATTTATGCCCCTTTCTGGCCAAACCTTCCTATTACCAAACAATGCCCATCTGGAAGGGTTATCCGGGTCTGGCGGTGGTGAGACTACTTCACCCTTTCCTTTCCCTGAGGGCGGAAGCAACGCGAAGGGATCCGAACCTCTGGATGATTGCCCTTTACTGAGCTTTCGCTTGGTTTTCTTACCACCCGCCATTATGTGACTCAAACCGCACAAATGTACACACCACACTTAAAATCTAACCATAATATCACACATCAATTAGTTCATAACCACAAATGGCACACCACACTTAAAATCCAGTGTTCATTTTCACACAACAATTACTTTGTAAACACAAATGGCACACCACTCTTAATCTAACATTGCATCTTCAAAACAACAAAAAACTACCTTGCATTGCTCCTGTAATGAAAACCCAATCAACAATTCATGTAACAAATGACATGCAACTCATAATAATCTCCAATTTCGTTATGTATTCTTCTCATTTGAACCAAAACTACAATGTACATACAGTTGTAACCTAATGCATATTTTCAACATAAATAGAGAAGATTAGGGGTAGGATTACCTTGGAGAAAGACCCATAGTTGCTGCAGTTGTGGAGAGAGCTTTGGTGGAGAGAAAATTGTGTTTAATGAATCTTCCACGACCTAGCCCTATTTATCCACAAATCGCGTATAGGCGATCTTGGGGTGACCTTGATGAGATCGCCTTCTGATCGCCTCTCCAGAAACTACGCCGTTCAACTTATCTGGGTGGATGGACAGAAAACTGGACTAGCGATCTTTGGGAGAGGTCAGTGAGATCGCCCTGGGATCGCTAACCTCCCGGTTTTGAATGGATTGTGGCCTGACATAGGCGACCTTGGATAGATCTCCTTGAACTCTCCCTGTGGTCGCTAACATCGCGGTTTGTGGATGGAATTTTCCAGTCCTAAATGCGATCTTGGTAAGATCTGATTGACATCCCCATGGGGTCGCTAACCCCTCCGTTTTATTTTCTCTTGTTTCTGTTAATGCGACCTTATGGCGACTTCACTGAGGTCGCTCTGGGGTCGCTTACACTGACACATGTCATTCATCCAACATATTTGAATTTACCTTATCAGTGTGGTCCACCGACCAATATTGTTTGAACCCATCTTCAACCACTTTCATAACCATTTTCAAACAATAACTCTCTTCTTTCTCCTCCTCACGCTACACACTTACACCAAAGGTTTTTCTCCCTACATTTTGATATACTTGGGCTGTCATTCCTCCAAACATGAATGCCTTCCAAGAACATGCTTCCCAACCACCACACATTTGAGCTACCTCTGAACCTTGTCCAAGTAAGTTCCATTGATACACCATTGAACAGTATGTCATATGTAAATGTATCCTGACCTAGCATAAATCTTTCATTTCTATGTACGATTCATTTGCTGTTTATCTGAATATATATACACTGAAACTATTAAATGTCCATGGCTTGTAGGTAGTAATATAGATATCAGTCATGGATTGTTTAGGAATGCAACTGGACATATGGATTTCAAAACTGATGGACAGTCAAGTTGCTATCAGGGAGACACGACACACAAAGACACTGAGGAGTATATTCCAAATGACACTGCCAACAACACTGACTGGCCATATCGAGTCCCGTTTGCACACGGTAATGTTTCCATCCCCCCGGGTTTGTCTGATGATAACTTGGTGCAAACGGTTGATGATCTCTTACAGAGTGAACTTATAAGTTTACAAGGGACAGATATTATAAGGAAAGAGTTTATATCTGTTACTGATGCTGAGGAGTTTTACAATAAATATTCATATGTTATTGGGTTCAGCATGCGTAAGGATAGGTTGTGTCGGGACACACATGGATTAATTACAATTCGTAGGTGGGTTTGTTCAAAAGAAGGGTATAGATCAAAAAAACATGTAGATAGAACCGATAGGGTACGTGAACCTAGAGGTCAGACTCGGGAAGGTTGTCGGGCATCATTTAAAATTAATTTCGACAGGGACAAAATGTTGTGGGTTGTTACCGAGTTTGTCACTGCGCACAGTCATAAATTATCACCTGCCAAGCACAACCAATTCCTTCGTTCTTGTAGAAATGTTAGTGATGCTCATATAGCACAAGTGCAATCAGGCAGATGTGTTGGAATGAAAACTTCCCAGGTGATGGACCAACTTTTGGATGAGGCTGGTTGTTATGCGGCTGTTGGAAACACCAGGAAAGACCTACAGAACCGGATTGACACCATACGCAGGTCTACTTCCGGTAATTCCGATGCTGATTCAGTTATCTCGTACATAACTGCGAAGTCCGAAATGGATCCAGGATTCTTCTTTCGGTACACAATACTTGAAGATGGTAGCTTGGGTAACTTGTTATGGTCCGACTCAATGTCACGATGCGACTACAAATACTTTGGTGATGTAATGTCATTTGACTCTACGTACCGAACTAATTGTTATAATCGGCCACTAATGATTTTTGTTGGGGTCAACAATCATACGAAAACGACAGTTTTTGGGTTCGGGTTGTTGGTGGATGAGACGGTCGATACGTACAGTTGGATATTGCAATCATTCTTAGAAGCTATGCATGGTAAATGTCCAATTTCAGTAGTTACTGACGGTGATAAAGCTATGAGTAAGGCCATAAGTGGAGTAATGCCTTCCGCCGTACACCGCCTTTGTTCTTGGCACCTTGAGCGGAATGTGCAGACGAACATAGGTGATAGCGGGTTCACTCAAGCTTTTACCCATTGCATGTTAACCTACATGACGGAGTCAGAGTTCGAGACTCAGTGGTTGAAGGCCATTGAGATGTTCGGGTTGCAACATAATGAATGGGTGAAAATGATGTATTGTAAACGTAAGCTATGGGCCGAAACCTTCTTACGAGGTACTTTCTTTGGTGGGTTGCGGAGCACCCAACGGTCCGAGAGTATTAACGCGTTCGTTAATCGTTTTTTGCATAGGAGGATGAAATTGTATGAATTCATGAGCCACATCGATAGAGCAATGTCACGGCTATGAAACAACGAGATGAAGGATGATTTCGATAGCAGTAATCAGCATCCAGTCCTAGTAACCCATCTGTTACACCTAGAAAAACATGGAGCCGAAGTTTACACTCGAAACGCATTTGCTTGGGTGCGAGATGAAATAAAATCAGAGGCAAAACATAGCATAGTAAATTGAATTCATGATATGGATAGTGCGTTGTATACCTTCAAGAAGTTTGATGGTGGTGATCAAACATGGAATGTGAGGTACATCCTGTAGGGAAAAATAACGTACCCGCAGCGGAAGCGAGACTAAAAATAGTTTTGAGTAGCATTTAAAATTTTTCCAATTTTATGAACCTTAAACCCTTTTGATTAATTAAAGATATATAAAGAAGTAATAAAAGTTTAATACCTCTTGTCGCGTGATCCGATTGACTTGCGTCGATGGTAATCCGCAAGATCTTCAATCCTAGCACGAACGTGGATCACCTAGGAGCGTGGTCTCCCTTCTCTTTGAATTGCAAACCTGTGATTGGATTAAACAAACTTTTCTCTCTTGTTCGTTAGTCACAAAAACAATCAAAAGAAACCTAAGATTATTCCGGTCACTTTTGAGTTCTCAATCTAATGATCGAAACTCGCGTGAACCTTGATCGATGTTGTATACACAAGCTTATCAATGATTAAGCAAATAGTACACCATCAAAGAATAATCTATGTTCCTTTTTCTTTTGTCTTAGTTGAATAAATTCTCTATCTATGAGTTAAGAAGAAGAAGAAGAAAAAATTCTGCACCTTAGCACTAGGGCTGGCCGAAAATTATATGTATACATATATAGGTGGCCGAAATTTTTCTTCTTTCTTTTTAGGGTTGGCCGAATTCTCTTCCTAAATTAATTAGGGTTTCCGCAATTTCCAAACAAAATTAATTAGTTTGAATTGCACCCTAATTCCTATTTAGAAAAGATTTCCAAAACCTAATCAAACTCATAAATCTTTTTATTCTCATATTTGACTAAAATAATAAGACTTCCTGTTTGAATAAATAAAACTAATTATTTATTTCCTTGTCAAACAAGTCTTTCTATTTAATTATACTACTACCAATAGTATACCTTTAGGAAACATATTTCCTAATGAGAAAAGATTTGTTTCTTAATTAAATAATTAATTAATGAATTAATTAATTCTTATTTAATTAAATAATGAAAACAAAATAATATTTTAGGTTAATATATAACCTTGCCACCCCACATGTGTATTGGGCCAAATATTATTTTTCCTATTTCATTTAATCCATAGAACTTTAAATAAAAAGCCCACATGTGAACTAGACCCAATCTTACTAAAAGAAACAAGCCCACATGTCATCCATTAATATATAAATATAATTGTGCAGCCCATTACATAAATAATGTGCAAATTATATTCTTAATATATTAAATTGCAATTCTAGATGGACCCTAAATTGGTCCGGTAGAATATATCAAGTGATCCATGCAAGTCCGTGTGGATTGGGGATCTTGGCGGGCTATCTAAATTTAAGCTACAATAGACATAACCTAATCACAATCAACAAATGATTCACTTAGGTCCGATCCATTAATTTTAGCTCATTCCACTAAAGAGCTAAAATTGAACTCTTAAATAAAGACAGAAAAGGAAGATGCTTCCTCATTCTTACCCTAGACAATCATATTGGAGATAGTGTATCCTCGTGAATAATATCAGTAATCGCCAAGAGTTCATAGACCGCCTATAACTCTCCAAGTTACCATATTTACTCATATGACCACGTTTTGAACTTGGATATTTTGACTTGTCCAGAAGCCATGTTTTCAATAGACACTATCGAAAACTCAACGTTGAGATTTAATATCCAATTACCTCAAAGCATCCATATGATGATATTATACTCTCATTTGATAAATGGAGCCACGATGTCCATATCTATAAATGAAGTCCTCTATCGATTAACAAATGAATATCACCAAATAATCGAGGATAGACTATGCGATATAATCGTACTCATTGATAACTCAAATGATATCACTTGCAACCATAAGTCCATCATTTATCTCAGGATTAAGATAGACTCTCCGATTGTCCTGATATTGAAATTACTTTTATCTACTGACGGTTATAGATAAAGTATTTCATTGTGATCCAGTTCAATGCACCCAGTGCACTAGATCCTTTTGCTCGAAGACACTCCGATGATTTTAGACTCATCATATCTCATTTGATCCCACTCAAATGCTAGCAAAAGAATTCTACAACTTTAACAAGATAAAGATGCCCAACCTTTAACTTAAGTTGTGAACGATATTCAAGACTAACTAAAGAATTGTGTCTACCACATACATATCCAGATGTATGAACAATTCTTCTTTTCTCATAGTCTTTAGACCTTATGATTATTTACTTTAACAATTATAATATTCAACTATAAATGCTATAATATTTGTTTAAACCAGAAATCACTTTATTAATATGAATAAGATTGTTAATTACATTATTACACTCTTGCTATTGAGCATAATCCTAACACATCCCAGTACAAACATGTTCCTATGCTCATGCAAAATGTTTGAGACAATAGGTATGCCATGTTGTCATGCATTTAGTGTCATGAAAGCCATGAACCAACACCGCATACCCGAGACACTCGTTATGCAGCGTTGGACAATGAATGTGAAGGATGTCGAAGTTGACGAGTCTTCTACTGCAACTACTCCACACCAAATGCAAATGGCCAGGTCTACAACCCATCGTTGTTATTTTAGCATACGAAGACCATATTTATTTGCTTCTCATGCCATGTTACAACTGATTTATCATTTCGTATCAATTATAGATAGTACTTCCATTGTGCTTCAAATGTCAACTTATAAATACCATTTGGTATGTTGATGTAGATATGGGGCCTTGAGGTCAAAGTGTAGCAAAATGAGCTATTATGCATCAATATCAACTGAAGGTTACAAAGAAGCAAACGTGGCGATTGATAAGTTAACAATTCAGATGAAGGGATTACTGCCATCGTCAAGTACAGCAACAGAAGACGTCTTCAAACCGTGTACAGTGAAATCGAGTGTACATGTTAAAGATCCAGGCGTAGCCGCAACAAAGGGTTCGACTAGACAGACCAAAAAATGTGGTGGGAAGGTGCGTAAATGTGGAAATTGTGGACAGGCTGGGCACACCAAAAAGACATGTCATGCCCATATTGAAAATAACATCAGTGTTATGGCAAGCAATGGAGATGCGACAACAGGGTCAACATTACAACCATCCGCGTGTGCGGACTTAGTGCAATCTTGCGACTCGGAATATACTGGGACCAGTGACGGTCATTGTGAACCATTTGCTTTTCAAAATACTGAAGTTCCAATGGGTACGGGTGGCAACCAATTCAATGAAGATATTTATTCCATGCCGTCCTCAACACATGGTATGTACATGCAACAAAACCACTGGTGGAGGCCACATAACTTCATGTCATAGCTTTACGGTAACGATTTAAAATTTGTAATCATGTGATAGCTGAGTGGTACACTGCGCCCCTGATAATTGCGTCGTTTTCATAGACATGTGACGGCTCTCACCCACATGGATGTATATATTTGTTGTTGTATTAATTTAAAGATATGAATGGCATGAAAATGTTTATCTACATTGTATTTGTTAAAATAACTTGCATTTTTCGGTTTATATGTTAAACACATCACTTGGGTACTTGGACTTGATTGTTAGTAAAATCATTTGGATCATGTAGTTATTTAAGTGTGGTGTGTCATTACTGATGGGTGTTGTGTATGGATGTGAGCATTGCATTGCATGGGCGACCTCACAGAGACCTAGTTGGGATCGCCCTGGGATCGCAATGGGTTAGGTGTTGTGTATTGGTGTGAGCATTGAATGGGTGACCTCAGAGCGACCTAGTTGGGATCGCCCTAGGATCGCAATGGGATACATTAATGCATATTCGTCTGAGCATTGCATGGGCGACCTTTGAGCGACATGGGTGAGATCGCCCATGGGTAGCTATCAAATCGGTTTTATGGATTCAGTCTGACTGGAATGGGCGACCTCCAAGGGATCAAGGTCAGATCGCCATTGAATCGCAATGGGGTCGGTTTTGTTGATTGTTTGGGCGACGTCAGAGCGATCTCAGTAAGATCGTTTTGGGCTCGCTAAGGGCTCGGTTGTATGGATCTTGTTATCCTTTTGATGGGCGACCTTGGTAAGATTGCCCCAGGGTCGCTAACCTGTCGGACTGCTGCTTCCAACCCTGCCAACGTGTGATGTCTGAAATAGGTTTCTCTCCACATATAGGCTTCCATTGTGGAGACAATCATTATATCGCCCTGGGCACACTATCAATGAAAACACAAAGGAGAGTCAAACCAGTAAACCCATAATTTATATAAATAAGAGTTGATAATGTTTGTAACACATGCATTTTTATGGTATGTATTTTTTTTTGTAAAAAACATAGAACTTGTGGAAAATTGATTTCGTAATTATTGTGTTACGATTGTCCTGTAAAACCTCACTTTTCAGTATTGAACAAAAAACCCAAATTTCCAAACTACTTATCTGATTTCGGTTAAGTTTTGTATTCGATTGCGTAAACAATTGAAGACAATCTGAAGAATGTAGGAATC
Source organism: Acer campestre (assembly GCA_954870605.1). Classification (NCBI taxonomy): domain Eukaryota; kingdom Viridiplantae; phylum Streptophyta; class Magnoliopsida; order Sapindales; family Sapindaceae; genus Acer; species Acer campestre. The sequence continues at coordinate 7,964,648 of OX940807.1, forward strand.
AAGGAGGAATGAGGTTTATATGTACAGAGGGTTATGTCATTCATTTTTTGGTAGGGATTTCGTAAAGTTTAGTTTTACAACATTCTTTGCAGTCAAAAACAAATGCCAATTGATAAAGGAGGTTAATTTGAGGTATACTGAAAAAAAAAAACTTCAAAATACTTGAACATTGTAATGACGATATACATTTTGATGGTATATATAAATCGATGGTTGATCAATTACTATAACTTCCTGTACATTAAGTGGCTCCATTGGATAAAACAATGTAGACCCATTCCATTAACATAGTTAAATGGGACCCACTGAAAATATACGTTCATCATATATACACAAAAAAATATGCCTTTTGTTGAATGGATAAAAGAGAACAATGCAACATGGCATTTTCAGACAATAAAAGAAAAGAAGTTGTGTGATGGGAACTTCAGTTACAACGATGATTCCATCAAAGCCTTTGCTTTACCTCTCAACTTCTTGATGGGTGGCGGCCTGATTTGTGCATTGGGCACAACTTCATTCCTAGACAGTAACTTGTTGTAGTGATCTTCAGCATTTTTCTTCAGGGCCAACAGGTTTGTGTTACCGGGGAAGAGTGCAAGGAAACGAGCCAAAATCAAACGTTGACACTGAGATTGAAACTGTAAAAACAACCATGCCTATGTCATTGAACTAGCTTAAACATAAATTTACACACGTCAATCATCCAAAACATCTATCACATTATTTTATATAACATACCGACTTCATCTGACCCGGTGTTGGACAGTTGTCATCCATGAACATGCATACCAACAAGCCACAATCGTAGCCGTTGGGTTGACTCGGGGCTGCTGCATAGGAGATATTGAAAGTTGTGAATGAGAAGGTTGTTGGGAACGCAGCAGCGATTTCATCCGCAAGGACAATGTCAAGCGAGAGCATCTGAATTCAATTCGAAATGTACATTAATGCATATCATGATGAGTAGGAAAATAGGGGATAAGTAAGGGAGTAAAACAAATACAGTAGGGACATACCAACTTCCGTACTTGGTTCGACCGTGTCAAATCACCCTTCCTACGCGGTGGATTGGAGTCCCACAGTTGACAAACTCGGTTGTGAAGGTCAAAAACCGCCAAATACCAATGGTTGCGAAGATCATGGATAGGAATGTAAATCTAATATGCAATCGAAAATGAAGAACTAAGTATGTATAAAATTTAAAATAAACAGTATGAACATTAAATAATCAAGGTAACAGAAACAACAACCAACATGGGTAATGATGTGCAACCTTTTCACATCTACAAATATCGGACATGTAAAACTCCCGTAACCTTGAAAGAGATTTCTTCAAAGATTGTAATTCCCCGTCTGCACAAGTGAATACAGAGTACTGCAAAGCGAACGTGCAACAGTGGAGAGTTAGATGCAGTTAATATAAATAATGGGTAAATATAAACATGTGAGCAAAGCAATGAACAAATGTATACCGCATAGGTTGTAGGCAAGAACCAAATAGGTTGTGACCCTTTTGACTTGAATATAATTGTCTTGTACTCGGGAATAAGATTAATTATCTGAAAAAGATGGTAGTGCAAGGGGAAATGTAAGTTACGAACAATAAAACACATTCAACTTATATAATGTATAAAAGACAGTGTATATGTTGAAAAGGTACTTAGCAATCAACCTCACTATCGATAAAGTTGGTAGGTTCTAATGATCTGAAGCTTTTCTGGGTAACACATAACTGCCCCAGATTAACAATGACCTTACTGCAATTTAGAAAGCAAGTAAACAAAACTGTTAAATATCCAATAGCGGATATAGCAAACATGTAATTGGACAGAATAGTGTAAATGGAGGATTAAACTGTACAGAATGGACCAACTTACGATGATGGTAGTTTGTTGTCGAAGATGTAGGTTAGCAACTGCTCATCATATGTATTCACTTGAATGCCGATTTGGAAGGGTCCATATCGGTATTTTGCCGGCGCATTAACAGGATCGGTAATGAACGGTGAAATTTGATATTTGCTTGGGTTTCGTTCTGATGTTGATCTTGTTTAGATTACTCGTCGCTTGTTAGAAGGTTGAGACTGATGATCAACAGTATCATACTTCGATGCATCCTACAAATTGTTTGATAGTGAATTTCAGTTATCAATGATAAGTGTTGATCAAAAAGACAAATTTATATATAACAAATAGGACAAAAACATGATCATACCTCATCTAACAACGACAGAACAGTACGTATCACAGGTACACCATAGAGATCCTCAATGCAGTCTTCTTCCATGGGGGAATCAGTTGCAGTTTTTTCTTCTAATGTTGGCTGAATGGGTGGGTTCATCGAACTGGGTGTGGCTTTGGAAATGTTCTGGTGATGTTGGGGTAAGGTTCGGGTGTCAGTTGATGAAACCTCAACAATTGGCTTTGGTAATGTTGGAATAGAAGGAGGACGTGATGGTTGTGGGGGTGGAGAATGTGTGGTAGGATTTGGAGGCGTTTGGTTGTTGTCAGCCGAATCATTGAATTTTGCATAAAGGAAATCTACCTTTCTACGGATGTCATCAAGGTCAGTCTTCAATGATGCCTGAATTTCTTTGATAACTTGTAGGACATCATGTATACCGTTCATGTGCGCATTATTGCCCATACCCGGTTGTTGATTGACATTACTGCTTTCCCCATGTGCAGCAGCATGATATTGAGCTTCAGATATTCCTGGTTGCTTGAAATAGTCCTCAACCGAAAGCTGCAGCATGTATGAACATTATATGTTATGATGCCCTTGGAAGTAGTCAATTAATTTGAATATAAATTGGGTATATAAGTTAGAGAACGTATACCTGGGTACTTCCAACACCACCTTGGGTGTGCAGCCGGGTTACGCACTTCTTTATGTTCACATTTGTCCAACAAACGACAGGTACTACTGCTTTATCAACCATAGGGGGATCCCATTGTACTGAGTGGAAATAGAACAACTACAAAAAAGAAACAAGGTTAAGTAGAAGTTAATTATGACAGGATACAATGATATGTCATAGTAGTAGGTATAAATAATATGCAATGTTTTGTACCTGAAGAAACAACAGACAGCCGGAAATGTAACATGTCTTCGACCGTTGACGGTTCGTCTGAAACTTCTGAATACCTTCACAAAGTGTGGAGAAGCACCAACTAGACCAGTTTTTTGTGCTAATACTTCCAACATCCCCTAGCGAAATCAAGTACTTCGTCTGAATGTAATCGGTAGCTGAAGGCGAGAGGATGGTGGCCAACAGAAATAAAGACAACATCACCTTGAATTCATCATCAGCCGTTGTCATCTCCTCCAACCTTAGTTCAATGTCTTTCAAGAAGATGCCACGAGAAGTCATGGCAAACTTCTGTTTCCAAAAACCAATGTTCGGGACAGCTCTCGATAAAGAAATCTGATCTCCTTGGTCAGAAATCCCTAACACTCGAGCAAATACGGAAGAGTTCATCACAAACCTCCGTCCATGAATAGCAATTAAACAAGCTTTTGTGTCGAAGTTATCGACTAGCCATCGACAGATCTTCAGCCGTAGGCGACCACAATTGAGGTCCAGTAAGTTTCCAAACCCCAAAGCACGAACAACTTCTTTCTGATCTTGGGACAGCTTCTTCACAATCCGACACCACCTCGAGGGCGTACACCTTGTGTATAGGGTTTGATCTTGATGGGCCGAATCATTTGTTGTGCCTGGGATTTGTTCCTCTGTTGGAGGGAAGTCAGAGTTGTTGGGGATGTCGTTATCACGATCATGTGGTTGGTCAGTGGGTATAACTTCAACCACATCAGCTTGTCGATATTTTTCCTTCTCTTCTATGGGTAACAAAGTCCATGATTTTCCAATTTCACTTCGTAACTACAGACAAAAGATATGACAGAATGTTATATTCATGGTGACAATCTCGAAAAAACAAAAGGAATGGTATAACTTTTCTAAATATATCTAACCTTTGCCTTCCCATTAGCATCTGTGTTTTTGCATTCCGTTGCGCTACACACAAATTAGAGTCATATCTTTAGTTTAAATGGACAAGATAGCAACTTCACAAACTGAAGTTCAGTAGAGAATGATGTTTACATACAAATAATTAATCCATGCCATCCTTCCAAGCTTCGGTTTTGAATTGTTGGTTATGGATATTGTTTTATCGGATCGACCATTCTTCTTTTCACGAACCACTTTTTTCACCATTTCGAATCTGTACATCAATGGTAATAAATGTCCAACGTCAAACATGGGTAAGGACATGAATTGATATGTACATTGATTACATAATGCACTTCCTTATCTAAAAATATTATGCATTTCTTAAACGAGACTACGAATTTGACATTTTCAAACGGAAAACCCTTTTCTTTGCCATGAACATTATGTTTGTTCTTAAACCAAAACAGAATAGGACTCAATACTTTCAATCTTAAGTCATGTGTGATGTGATGTGATGTTTTGTTCAGTACCTGGGATCGAAGCTTCCTCTTGTTCTATCCCGCCTTGTTCACTTTCGTCCATGGACTAGGTAGCTTCTTCTGGTTAAACTCAATAACCCAAATTATATCCACGATATCCAAAATGCAGATACCACGACAATAAAATGTACAAAATATACATTATAGATGTATACATTATAGAACAAATGCATCTACTAAGAAAGACAGCTGTAATATATAACATAAAATGTACAGGAATATATATACATAAAACTGAACAGCTTCAATGGAAGATATGGAGAGTAAGTACGTGGCGTTGTCTCACAAGTGTACTCTACCGACACAATTCCGGGTAGGAGTAAGTCTGAGTATTCCAGCCGATATACTTTGACCACAATTTAGAATTATAGAATAATAAGATAAATCAAGGGTAAAATAACTTACATATTGCAGCAAAGCAAGCGTTGGTGGAACAGACAATATAGAATGCACGAGAAAATATATACAAAAAAAAGAATAAAGTAAATGAAAGAAATGGAGCGCAAGTACGTGGCGTTGTCTCACAAGTGTACTCTACCAGCACAATTCCGGGTAGGAGTAAGTCTGAGTATTCCTCCTCGGGACTTCACGGCCCACCACCTCTCAAAGGGGCTGCCATGCGCAGCCCATAAGGCTTTGCATGGCTGCCATGCGCAGCTCACCAAGCTTTGGGCTTGCATTGTGCGGCCCAATCCACTCCTAGGGTGCGCACGGTGCTCGTTCTCGGTTCCGGTTTGCTTCACGTCTTCAATTCTTCGATATAGGACGTGTTACAATTTAATTTAAACAAAATAAAATACTGCAGAAATTTTTTTTTTTTTTTTTTAATCACAGCAGTAAAATACTGCACAAAAAAAAAAAATACTGCAGAAAAAATACTGCAGAAAAATTTTAATACAATAAAAAAAAAAACTGCAGCTTATTTAATACATAAAAAAAAATACTAGCAACTACCAAGAAGGAATTATGGCGATGATAGACCACCCTTCTTGTTACAATTCCGAAACCAAAAATACATTGAAAATCTAGAGCCAAAATCGAGCAATAACAATCCACATAAAAACATATATTAATCCATACATCACATGTAATAATATATGCGAATACCTAGAGTGCCATCTCTTTCTAAAACATGCATAATCACAATAAAAAGAAATCGATCCACGTATATATACGTTAATTAATTAAAAGGGTTCAACCTAGGCTCTGATACCAATTGTAGGGAAAAATACCGTAGTACCCGCAGCGGAAGCGAGACTAAAAAAATAGTGTTGGGTAGCTTTTAAAATTTTTCCAATTATGAACCTTAAACCCTTTTGATTAATCAAACATATATATATAAGAAAGTAATAAAAGAATTTAATACCTCTTGTCGCGTGATCCGATTGACTTGCGTCGATGGTAATCCGCAAGATCTTCAATCCTAGCACGAACGTGGATCACCTAGGAGCGTGGTCTCCCTTTCTTTGAATTGCAAACCTGTGATTGGATTAAACAACCTTTTCTCTCTTGTTCGTTAGTCACAAAAACAATCAAAAGTAACCTAAGATTATTCCGGTCACTTTTGAGTTCTCAATCTAATGATCGAAACTCGCGTGAACCTTGATCGATGTTGTATACACAAGCTTATCAATGATTAAGCAAATAGTACACCATCAAAGAATAATCTATGTTCTTTTTCTTTTGTCTCTTAGTTGAATAAAATCTCTATCTATGAGTTAAGAAGAAGAAGAAAAATAATTTTCTGCACTAAGCCTTAGGGCCGGCCGAAAATAATATATGTGCATATATATATGGCCCAAATTTTTCTCCTTTCTTTTTAGCTTTAGGGTTGGCCGAATTCTCTTCCTTGATGCATTAGGGTTGCCGCAATTTCCAAAACAAGTTAACTAGTTTGAATTGCACCCTAATTCCTATTTAGAAAAGATTTCCCAAACCTAATCAAACTCATAAATCTTTTATTCTCATATTTGACTAAAATAAAAAGACTTCCTGTTTGAATAAATAAAACTAATTATTTATTTCCTTGTCAAACAAGTCTTTCTATTTAATTATACTACTACCAATAGTATACCTTTAGGAAATATATTTCCTAATGAGAAAAGATTTGTATCTTAATTAAATAATTAATTAATTAATTAATTAATTCTTATTTAATTAAATAATGAAAACAAAATAATATTTTAGGTTATTATTTAACCTTGCCGCCCCATATTAGTAATGGGCCAAATATTATTTTTCCTATTTCATTTAATCCATAGGACTTTAATTAAAAAGCCCACATGTGAACTAGACCCAATCTTACTAAAAGAAACAAGCCCACATGTCATCCATTAATATATAAATATAATTGTGCAGCCCATTACATAAATAATGTGCAAATTATATTCTTAATATATTAAATTGCAATTCTAGATGGACCCTAAATTGGTCCGATAGAATATATCAAGTGATCCATGCAAGTCCGTGTGGATTGGGGATCTTGGCGGGCTATCTAAATTTAAGCTCCAATAGACATAACCTAATCACAATCAACTAATGATTCACTTAGGTCCGATCCATTAATTTTAGCTCATTCCACTAAAGAGCTAAAATTGAACTCTTAAATAAAGACAGAAAAGGAAGATGCTTCCTCATTCATACCCTAGACAATCATATTGGAGATAGTGTATCCTCGTGATTAATATCAGTAATCGCCAAGAGTTCATAGACCGCCTATAACTCTCCAAGTTACCATATTTACTCATATGACCACATTTTGAACTTGGATATTTTGACTTGTCCAGAAGCCATGTTTTCAATAGACACTATTGAAAACTCAACGTTGAGATTTAATATCCAATTACCTCAAAACATCCATATGATGATATTATACTCTCATTTAATAAATGGAGCCACGATGTCCATATCTATAAATGAAGTCCTCTATCGATTAACAAATGAATATCACCAAACTATCGAGGATAGACTATGCGATATAATCGTACTCATTGATAGCTCAAATGATATCACCTGCAACCATAAGTCCATCATTTATCTCAGGATTAAGATAGACTCTCCGATTGTCCTGATAATGAAATTACTTTTATCTACTGACGGTTATAGATAAAGTATTTCATTGTGATCCTGTTCAATGCACCCAGTGCACTAGATCCTTTTGCTCGAAGACACTCCGATGATTTTAGACTCATCATATCTCATTTGATCCCACTCAAATGCTAGCAAAAGAATTTTACAACTTTAACAAGATAAAGGTGCCCAACCTTTAACTTAAGTTGTGAACGATATTCAAGACTAACTAAAGAATTGTGTCTACCACATACATATCCAGATGTATGAACAATTCTTCTTTTCTCATAGTCTTTAGACCTTATGATTATTTACTTTAACAATTATTAAACTATAAATGCTATAAGATTTGTTTAAACCAGAAATCACTTTATTAATATGAATAAGATTGTTAATTACACTATTACACTCTTGCTATTGAGCATAATCCTAACAATCTCCCACTTGCGCTATAGCAAATGTGTCATATCTCTCAAGCCCATATTCTCTAGGTGCCCATCGAAACTCTTCTGAGGTAGAGCCTTTGTGAAGGGATCTGCTAGATTTTCCGCTAACGCGATTTTGGTAATCGTCACGTCACCTCTTTGAACAATCTCCCTTAAAAGATGATATTTCCTTTCTATGTGTTTACCCCTTTTTTGACTTCTTGGTTCTTTCGAATTAGCCACTGCTCCACTGTTGTCACAGTAGATAGTGATCTGCTTATTCGCACTAGGAACCACTTCCAAGTCAATCAAGAATTGGCGGAGCCAAACAGCCTCTTTGGCAGCCTCGCATGCAGCAACATACTCAGCTTCCATGGTGGAATCAGCAATACAAGATTGCTTGATACTCCTCCATATAACTGCTCCTCCTCCAATAGTAAACACAGCCCCTGATGTGGATTTTCTGTAGTCAGAATCTGATTGAAAATCAGAATCTGTATACCCAACGGGAATCAAATCCCCTCCAGAGTATACAAGCATATTATCTCTCGTTCTCTTGAGATACTTGAAAATATGCTTGACTGCCGTCCAGTGATCAGGACCAGGTTTCGATTGAAACCTGCTAACTATGCCAACAGCAAAACAAATATCTGGTCTAGTGCAGAGCATTGCATACATGAGACTTCCAACTGCCGAGGCATATGGAACTCTACTCATGAACTGCTCTTCATGCTCATTCTTAGGAACTTGTTCCTTAGAAAGCTTGATTCCATGTCTGAAAGGTAACATACCTTTCTTGGAATCCTGCATGGAAAACCTAGACAAGATTTTGTCTATGTATGAAGCTTGGGATAATGCAATCGTTCTATTCTTTCTATCCCTTATAACTTGGATACCTAGAATAAAACTTGCTTCTCCTAAGTCCTTCATATCAAATTGTTTTTGCTAACCATTCTTTTACTGATGTCAATACACCTACATCGTTTCCGATGAGTAGTATATCATCAACATAAAGAATCAGGAAAACCAACTTGTCGCCCTTAATCCTCTTGTATACACAAGGTTCGTCAAGATTCTGAATAAATCCAAAACCTTTGACAGCTTGATCGAACCTTATGTTCCAGGATCTGAATGCTTGCTTTAATCCATATATGGATTTCTGCAACTTGCATACCTTGTCCATTTGGCCCTTTTCAATGAATCCCTCTGGTTGCATCATGTAGATGCTTTCGTCAAGACTTCCATTAAGGAAAGCTGTCTTGACATCCATTTGCCAAATCTCTAGATCTAAAGATGCTGCAATGGATAAGAGTATCCTAATGGATTTAAGCATGGCCACAGGAGAGAAGGTTTCCTTGTAATCGATACCTTCTTTCTGTGTATACCCTTTAGCTACCAATCTAGCTTTAAAGGTTTCCACCTTTCCATCCATACCTCTTTTCCTCTTGTATACCCACTTGCACCCAATGGGTTTTATCCCTTTAGGCAAGTCTACAAGGGACCAGACTTTGTTATTGAACATAGATTCAATCTCGGATTGCATTTCCTTTTGCCAATGGCGACTATCAACATCCTCCATAGCTTCCTTGTATGTATAGGGATCATCGTTGTCCGGGAGATTCTCTACAGATTCTCCCAGACCGATGTATCTTTCGGGTTGTGTTCTAACCCTCCTACTACGACGAGGAATGGTAGGTTGTTGATCTTGTGTTGGATCGGAACTTACAATTGGGTTAGGTTGTGTAACCTCTCGTGGAATTGTATCTCCTGACATCTCATTCAGGACAATTCTACTTTTAGGAACAAAATCATTCATATAGTCCTTATCCAGAAATTTAGCATTTGTCGAAACAAATACTTTAAGATCTGAAGGACTATAAAAATAATATCCTTTAGTTTCTTTCGGATACCCTACAAATATACATGTTTCTGAACGGGACTCCATCTTTTCTGTCTTTCCTTTTAACACGTGCGCAGGACATCCAAATATCCTTAAGTGTTGTAAACTAGGCTTGCGCCCAGTCCACAACTCATGCGGTGTTTGAGGAACAGACTTAGATGGTACTCGGTTTAGAATGTATATTGCAGTTTGTAAAGTATATCCCCAGAAAGAAATAGGAAGTGTTGAATAACTCAACATAGACCTAACCATATCCAAAAGAGTTCTATTTCTCCTTTTTGCTACCCCATTTTGTTGAGGTGTACCAGGTGCAGAAAACTGAGAAACTATTCCATTTTCAATAAGATATTGCTGAAACTCCCCAGATAGATATTCTCCACCACGATCAGATCTCAAGATTTTTATATGTTTCTCAAGCTGATTTTCCACTTCAGCTTTAAATGCTTTGAACATGTCAAAAGCATCCGACTTATGTCGCATGAGATACACATATCCAAATCTTGAGTAATCATCTGTGAAAGTGATGAAGTACTCATATCCACCTCTAGCTTGAATGCTCATAGGTCCACATACATCAGTGTGTATCAATCCTAAACATTCAGTGGCTCTGGCACCTTTGGCAGAGAACGTCCTTTTGGTCATTTTACCTTCCAAACAAGATTCACAAGTTGGTAGATCATCAACCTTTAAGTCACTCAAAGGTCCGTCACTTACCAATCTTTTAATCCTATTAAGGTTAATATGACCTAAGCGTAAATGCCAAAGGTAGGTTTCATCTTTTGATAATTTAACTCTTTTATGATCAGGTTCCGTTATTTCTGTGTCTAACGAGTGAGAGATATTTCTATGCAAGAAGTATAGACCGTTTTCCAATGTACCTTTGCAAATAACTTTGTCATTCTTACTAATAATAAAAACTTTATTAAAAGTAACTGAATATCCAAATTTATTCAAACAAGAAACTGAAATTAAATTCCTCTTGAATTGAGGTACATAATAAACGTCTATTAAATCTAAATGCCTTCTAGAATCCAAACAAACTCTAATATCTCCCACTGCACTTGCAGACACTAACGTTCCGTTGCCCAAGCGCAAATTGATCTCATTCTTATTCAGCCTTCTCCTTTCTTGGAACCCCTGCAAGGAATAACAAACATGATTAGTGGCTCCTGAGTCTATGATCCAAGAATCTGTAGAATCAGCCAAAAAACATGTTTCAAGATAATTCAAATTACCTTCTTCCTTCTTGTTCTGGGACTTTGGGCAATTTCTCTTCCAATGTCCCTTTTCACCACAAAGGAAGCATTTCCCTTTGATCTTGGTTACTTTCTTGGTGTCCTTCTTGGCAGGCCCAAGTTGCTTTTTCTTCTGTTGTTTCTTGACCTTTTGACGGGCCTTAACAGTAGCAACTTTACCAACCACATGAATCTCTTGACCTTTGCCTTTCACAAGGATCTTTTCAGCACTTTGAACATCTTGCATCAGGCTCTGTAAGGTGTATTCCTTTTTGTTCAAAGTGTAGTCCAATTTGAACTGATCAAAGGAATCTGACAATGAATTGACAGCCATATCAATCTCTGTCTCACCATCTATCTCAGCGCCATGCAGTTCAGCAATGTTGAGATGTGCTATGACTTTCATCATGTGATCTTTCACAGCCTGTCCAGGTTTCATCCTAAGATTCATAAAAGCAGTCACTGCCTCTCTCTTAGTCGTCCTGGACTTCATAGCAAACATCTCCTCTAGAGACATCATTATATCAGCAGCAGACTCCATTCCTTCATGCTGCTGTTGCAACACGTCGGAGATAGTGGCCATAATATAACATTTGGCCATATCATCTGAAGTCTTCCACTGCTCATACTCATCTCTTTGCACAATGCTTGATTCAATTGTAGGAGCAGGTGGTTTAGGAGTGGTTAGAACAAACTTATGTTTTTCACTTTGCAGCAACAACCCAATTTTCCTTTTCCATGTTACATAGTTATCTCCAGTTAAGGTGTTATCTTTCAGGATGTTCATAAGTGATGGGGTCATGATTTCTGAATGAAAACAAAACATATATAAGTAAATAATCATTAAAAAGCACTTTTAAATATTTATCTTGAATTAAATGAATAACTCAATCATAAAATTCAACGGTGATCTAACACCCATAAATGTTACGCCTCCTTTGGGAGTTCGCACCATTTACTAGTTAGACTAGGTCCCACCTAATTGTTAACATAACAACCAGCGTTTTCAATTTTAGCCTTGCAATTTTACTGACAAGAACTCTTTGGAGGATATCAATAAAATTACATTGAGTGTGTCACCAAGATATCGACCCTCAATTTTCTCTAACGAAAATCCCTCCTTTGGGAGTAGATCTCGTTGAGTCCATTGTCTAGTCTATCCTTGTAAGGAAGTATATTGCTTAATTCCATTTATGGATGTCCCTTTGGGGAATTACCATAAAATAATTAAGCTCAACTAATCTTGGAAGCCATAGGTGTTACAAAAACACCTTCTCCCACTCAATTATTTAAGGCGTGTGATTAAATCCCATAGAATGATTTACCAAGTTATCTAGATGCCAATTTAGATACCTAAATCATTCAATGCATGTTCATACCAAAAGAGATATATGAGTGGCACTCCTATTCTATATGTCATGTTATCATACAACAACAAATATTGTAATATTTAAGCATAGATTAAATAGCAACAATTTTGGCCCATCCTAGAAAAACAAGTAAATTACATTTGATATAGGAATACAAGATCTTCGAGTGGCCCATCACCATAAGCCCATCCTCCGGCCTCCCTCCTCGGGACTTCACGGCCCACCACCTCTCAAAGGGGCTGCCATGCGCAGCCCATAAGGCTTTGCATGGCTGCCATGCGCAGCTCACCAAGCTTTGGGCTTGCATTGTGCGGCCCAATCCACTCCTAGGGTGCGCACGGTGCTCGTTCTCGGTTCCGGTTTGCTTCACGTCTTCAATTCTTCGATATAGGACGTGTTACAATTTAATTTAAACAAAATAAAATACTGCAGAAATTTTTTTTTTTTTTTTTTAATCACAGCAGTAAAATACTGCACAAAAAAAAAAATACTGCAGAAAAAATACTGCAGAAAAATTTTAATACAATAAAAAAAAAAACTGCAGCTTATTTAATACATAAAAAAAAATACTAGCAACTACCAAGAAGGAATTATGGCGATGATAGACCACCCTTCTTGTTACAATTCCGAAACCAAAAATACATTGAAAATCTAGAGCCAAAATCGAGCAATAACAATCCACATAAAAACATATATTAATCCATACATCACATGTAATAATATATGCGAATACCTAGAGTGCCATCTCTTTCTAAAACATGCATAATCACAATAAAAAGAAATCGATCCACGTATATATACGTTAATTAATTAAAAGGGTTCAACCTAGGCTCTGATACCAATTGTAGGGAAAAATACCGTAGTACCCGCAGCGGAAGCGAGACTAAAAAAATAGTGTTGGGTAGCTTTTAAAATTTTTCCAATTATGAACCTTAAACCCTTTTGATTAATCAAACATATATATATAAGAAAGTAATAAAAGAATTTAATACCTCTTGTCGCGTGATCCGATTGACTTGCGTCGATGGTAATCCGCAAGATCTTCAATCCTAGCACGAACGTGGATCACCTAGGAGCGTGGTCTCCCTTTCTTTGAATTGCAAACCTGTGATTGGATTAAACAACCTTTTCTCTCTTGTTCGTTAGTCACAAAAACAATCAAAAGTAACCTAAGATTATTCCGGTCACTTTTGAGTTCTCAATCTAATGATCGAAACTCGCGTGAACCTTGATCGATGTTGTATACACAAGCTTATCAATGATTAAGCAAATAGTACACCATCAAAGAATAATCTATGTTCTTTTTCTTTTGTCTCTTAGTTGAATAAAATCTCTATCTATGAGTTAAGAAGAAGAAGAAAAATAATTTTCTGCACTAAGCCTTAGGGCCGGCCGAAAATAATATATGTGCATATATATATGGCCCAAATTTTTCTCCTTTCTTTTTAGCTTTAGGGTTGGCCGAATTCTCTTCCTTGATGCATTAGGGTTGCCGCAATTTCCAAAACAAGTTAACTAGTTTGAATTGCACCCTAATTCCTATTTAGAAAAGATTTCCCAAACCTAATCAAACTCATAAATCTTTTATTCTCATATTTGACTAAAATAAAAAGACTTCCTGTTTGAATAAATAAAACTAATTATTTATTTCCTTGTCAAACAAGTCTTTCTATTTAATTATACTACTACCAATAGTATACCTTTAGGAAATATATTTCCTAATGAGAAAAGATTTGTATCTTAATTAAATAATTAATTAATTAATTAATTAATTCTTATTTAATTAAATAATGAAAACAAAATAATATTTTAGGTTATTATTTAACCTTGCCGCCCCATATTAGTAATGGGCCAAATATTATTTTTCCTATTTCATTTAATCCATAGGACTTTAATTAAAAAGCCCACATGTGAACTAGACCCAATCTTACTAAAAGAAACAAGCCCACATGTCATCCATTAATATATAAATATAATTGTGCAGCCCATTACATAAATAATGTGCAAATTATATTCTTAATATATTAAATTGCAATTCTAGATGGACCCTAAATTGGTCCGATAGAATATATCAAGTGATCCATGCAAGTCCGTGTGGATTGGGGATCTTGGCGGGCTATCTAAATTTAAGCTCCAATAGACATAACCTAATCACAATCAACTAATGATTCACTTAGGTCCGATCCATTAATTTTAGCTCATTCCACTAAAGAGCTAAAATTGAACTCTTAAATAAAGACAGAAAAGGAAGATGCTTCCTCATTCATACCCTAGACAATCATATTGGAGATAGTGTATCCTCGTGATTAATATCAGTAATCGCCAAGAGTTCATAGACCGCCTATAACTCTCCAAGTTACCATATTTACTCATATGACCACATTTTGAACTTGGATATTTTGACTTGTCCAGAAGCCATGTTTTCAATAGACACTATTGAAAACTCAACGTTGAGATTTAATATCCAATTACCTCAAAACATCCATATGATGATATTATACTCTCATTTAATAAATGGAGCCACGATGTCCATATCTATAAATGAAGTCCTCTATCGATTAACAAATGAATATCACCAAACTATCGAGGATAGACTATGCGATATAATCGTACTCATTGATAGCTCAAATGATATCACCTGCAACCATAAGTCCATCATTTATCTCAGGATTAAGATAGACTCTCCGATTGTCCTGATAATGAAATTACTTTTATCTACTGACGGTTATAGATAAAGTATTTCATTGTGATCCTGTTCAATGCACCCAGTGCACTAGATCCTTTTGCTCGAAGACACTCCGATGATTTTAGACTCATCATATCTCATTTGATCCCACTCAAATGCTAGCAAAAGAATTCTACAACTTTAACAAGATAAAGGTGCCCAACCTTTAACTTAAGTTGTGAACGATATTCAAGACTAACTAAAGAATTGTGTCTACCACATACATATCCAGATGTATGAACAATTCTTCTTTTCTCATAGTCTTTAGACCTTATGATTATTTACTTTAACAATTATTAAACTATAAATGCTATAAGATTTGTTTAAACCAGAAATCACTTTATTAATATGAATAAGATTGTTAATTACACTATTACACTCTTGCTATTGAGCATAATCCTAACATTCCAGCCGATATACTTTGGCAACATAATGAATGAGTAAAGATTACCAACTAAGATAAGTTAAAATTACATTAAGTTTAAAATTGAAATTACGAAGACATAAATGTAATATATGAAATAGAAGATACAGAATATCATAAAGGAAAGAAATGGAGAGCAAGTACGTGGCGTTGTCTCACAAGTGTACTCTACCGGCATAATACCGGGTAGGAGTAAGTCTGAGTATTCCAGCCGATATACTTTGTCACCATTAATGAGTAAAGACTACTAACTAAGATAAGTTAAAATTACATTAAGTTTAAAATTGAAATTACGAAGACATAAATGTAATATATGAAATAGAAGATACAGAATACCATAAATGAAATACATGGAGAGCAAGTACGTGGCGTTGTCTCACAAGTGTACTCTACCGGCATAATACCGGGTATGAGTAAGTCTGAGTATTCCAGCCGATATACTTTGGCGACATAATGAATGAGTAAAGATTACCAACTAAGATAAGTTAAAATTACATTAAGTTTAAAATTGAAATTACGAAGACATAAATGTAATATATGAAATAGAAGATACAGAATATCATAAAGGAAAGAAATGGAGAGCAAGTACGTGGCATTGTCTCACAAGTGTACTCTACCGGCATAATACCGGGTATGAGTAAGTCTGAGTATTCCAGCCGATATACTTTGTCACCATTAACGAGTAAACAATACTAAGATAAGTTAACATTACATTAAGTTTAAGATTGCAATGACGAAAACATAAATGTAATACATATAAAATAGAAGATACAGAATACCATAAATGAAAGAAATGGAGAGCAAGTACGTAGCGTTGTCTCACAAGTGTACTCTACCGGCATAATACCGGGTATGAGTAAGTCTGAGTATTCCAGCCGATATACTTTGTCACCATTAATGAGTAAACGATACTAAGATAAAGTAACATTATATTAAGTTTAAGATTGAATTTCCGAAGACATAAATGTAATATATGAAATAGAAGATACATAATATCATAAATGAAAGACATGAAGAGCAAGTACGTGGCGTTGTCTCATAAGTGTACTCTACCGGCATAATACCGGGTATGAGTAAGTCTGAGTATTCCAGCCGATATACTTTGTCACCATTAATGAGTAAAGACTACTAACTAAGATAAGTTAAAATTACATTAAGTTTAAAATTGAAATTACGAAGACATAAATGTAATATATGAAATAGAAGATACAGAATATCATAAAGGAAAGAAATGGAGAGCAAGTACGTGGCGTTGTCTCACAAGTGTACTCTACCGGCATAATACCGGGTATGAGTAAGTCTGAGTATTCCAGCCGATATAC
The DNA here is from genome assembly GCA_954870605.1 of Acer campestre. NCBI lineage: Eukaryota > Viridiplantae > Streptophyta > Magnoliopsida > Sapindales > Sapindaceae > Acer > Acer campestre. The sequence continues at coordinate 7,981,618 of OX940807.1, forward strand.
TTTGGCAACATAATGAATGAGTAAAGATTACCAACTAGGATAAGTTAACATTACATTAAGTTTAAAATTGCAATGACGAAGACATAAATGTAATACATATAAAATGGAAGATACAGAATACCATAAATGAAAGAAATGGAGAGCAAGTACGTGGCGTTGTCTCACAAGTGTACTCTACCGGCATAATACCGGGTATGAGTAAGTCTGAGTATTCCAGCCGATATACTTTCTGAGCAATAATGAGTATAGACTATTAAGATAAGTTAACATTAAATTCAGTTTAAACTTGCAACTAGCAAGACATAAATCTAATATATAAACTACAATATACAGAATAACATAAATCAAAGAAATGGAAACTAAGTACATGGGGTTGTCTAAAAAGTGTACTCTACCGGCACAATTCCGGGTAGGAGTAAGTCTGAGTATTCCCCCTGATATACTTAGTGTATAACTTCTATCAATCAATCTACTTCTATCACAAGTATGGTCAGTTTATACAACCAGTTCAAACAACTCATAATTTTAAACGCTGACATAATACTTCTTCAATCGTTGGAAGATAAAACAAATGCCTAGGAGCAGTACCTTATCAGGATTATTTTTGTAAGCAGACCTCCAATAGCACCAAAAAAATAACAAACTATATCAATCATTACCAAGATTGAGAATGGTAATAGTTCGGAGAGATCCACTGCTGCCAAGGGAATTAGCACGACTAAAGCAAACATTACAAATAACCTTACATAAATAACCTTATATTTCAAAATTTAAGAAGAGGGACACGAATCAAATCCACGAACTTATGAAAGTACTTGTAAATACCTAACCGTCTAACCAATCTCATTTTGTCAATTCTATTATAGTTCAACTTATATCAACGTAATATATGAACATCTTCAGTTCAAAATAGATTTCAATTTATATGTTTTTAAACTAAAATGAACCCTCAAATCAAACAAAAAACCTAGCTACACCAACTATTCAACTTAAAACCCTAACTATAATTTCAAATTTTTACATATTATTATATAACAACTGCAATTATTGCATTTTCAAATCCCACTCCAGTTTTGTACACAAATGATGACAGATGACATGAATATACCCTAGTCTTGAGAGAAATAGCAACACATTTGCAAACACAAATCTAAAAAAAGATATTATACGAGACCCTAATCTTCGAACAACACTACCTTACCTTCCGATGTAAGCACCAAACTGTCATTTTTCTTTCATTTTAGTTATTATTGGGTTCACTTGGGAATCAAGCCAAAACCTAACATTGGCATTCATTAGTATATAGTCTTGTCCACTGTTTTATATTTCCTATTTCGGATTTATTCTCGTTTGTCTAGATTCACAATTCAGTTCTGTAACAACTTATCAATAATTGACTATTTCTTTTTAAACATTTAAATTATATGCATAAGGAAAAGATAAGAAAAAACATTGGACCCAATGATTCAGTTTTATGAAATTCATATAAAATGGCATTTCCTAAAACATTCGCTTTTAATTGTTGAAAGAATGACCATTAGTCTAAGGTTTTTACTTTTAATTTTTTTGTGGTTTTCAGGAATACAAAGCAATGACAGACCTATTATATACAAACTAAAAAATATATACAAACCCCTATCAAAAAAATTTACACAGATAAATTATACACAAATTTTTAGTTTTCAAAAACCATACTTTGCAGTTTACGAAAATTTTCGTTAACCCTAATTATACAAACAACAAAATTTATACTAACCCCTAAAAAATAAATTTACACATAAAATTTGTACATTTTTGGTTTTCATAAACCCTAAGTATCGGTTAACAAAAATTTCCAGTTTTTGTAAAACCTAATTTTCAGTGGGACAAAAATTTTCATCAACCCTAATTATAGAAACAAAAATATTTACACAAACCCCTAACAACAAAATTTACCAACAAAATTTATACACTATTTTTCAGTTTTCGCAAGCCCTAACTATCACTTAACAAAAATATTCACTTTCCGTAAACCCTATTTTTCAGTTTACATAAATTCTGGTTAACCCTAATTATACAAACAAATAAATTAATACAAACACCTATGAAAATATTTTACAAACGAAATTTATATACAAAATCTCAGTTTTTGTAAACCCTAACTATCAGTTAATAAAAATTTTAAGTTTTTGTTACAAAAATTTTCGGTGCCCCTAATTATACAAACAAAAATAAATAAAACCAAAACCCTAAAGACAATTAATTTACCTTTCAGTTTTCTGTAAACCAGAAGCCAAACACACCAACACACGGCGTTCAAACCCAGCCGCCTGAATCCAAACCCAGATTGCACACGATGTACAGATACAGAGTTCGGAGACAAACCTAGATGAAGAATGAGAGGACAGAGACAGTTTATATGAGACGACAGAGGAAGAGTTTGTTATACAAAACCCTAATCTTCAAACTGAAGCAAAAATGAATTACCTTTCAGATTTTCGAATGCAATGCTTCAGATGCACCCTTGTCAACCAACCAACATATACAGTTCACAGCCTGAGCGCCGGCCTCCAAACAAAGCTTCAATGACGATTTGCTCACGGTTGGGATAGAAAATAATGGAGAATGACAAGACAGAGGTGAGAGGCGATCAGGAGAGAGAGTTGGAGAGAGTTGGGAGAGAAAAGTTGATGGAGAATGAGAGGAGATATGAAAGGCGCCGCTGATTGACCGATCTGGAGACAGATTTGTGACAGAAAAATTGAGGGAGAATGAGAGGAGATAGGCGAGGAGATGGCAGAGAGAGGACTCGTTTGAAAGAGGGGAAGAGGAAGAGACAGATTTGTGACAGAAAAATTGAGGGAGTATGAGAGGAGACAGACGAGGAGATGGCAGAGAGAGGACTCGTTTGAAAGAGGGGAAGAGGAAGAGTTGGTTTTCTTTGGATAACGAACCGATCTAACTGGTAATTGGTCACTAGTATTTTTTTATTGCCTATTTTATCCGGTTCCAATTTTTTAAACATGGTGTTGTACGGTACAACAAACTTTCTTACTTGCACCGTAGCAAGACCCATATATATATATAATTGTTTTTTTTTTGCCTTTTGCTAGTCCTAGACCTGATACTATATATATATATATATTTTACTTTCTTCTTCACTTGGTCACACACACATATCTTGAGAGCAAAAATTTATTTTAGTGAGAGAAAAATATTTTCAAGAGAGAGTTCCAAGATCCCATTTTTACTCATCCAAATCCAAAACCCATCATCTTCACACATCATCTAACATGTTCTAGGTATGATTTCTCATGGGTTTCTATATTTGCTCACATGACTTGTAGTTAGAACATCCTTGCATCCTTCACATGTTCTTTCTCTACAAGATTGCTCTTTTATTACTTGACTAGTTTCAAGATTGCTCTTTTATGACTTGACTTAGTTTCAAGATTGTGTTTATTGTGTTTTGAGAGTTGTATTGTGGTAGATATTGCATATATGACTTTGTTTGTCTATTTTGTTCTGTTATATGCATGTCATTTAGTAAAATGATATCTAGGAATGTCTAACATGTCCATCCATGCCTAGATAAGCTTAAATGTCTAACCTTACATTTTAGCATCTTGAATATTGTTAATATTCACACTAGGTTGTTTTATCTCTTCAATTAGAGTCAAGTCTTGTATTTGCCTTTTGGGTAGTTTGCAAGCATGGACTGGATTTACTTCTAAAGGCATGTGGGTAGCAAAGACGGATTAGTAATCTTAGGTGTGATGCGGTCAACCTAGATTGTAATCGTATTTGCAAGTAGTGGATTGAGGTTCTAGTGTGGCGCACAAAACAATCCGTGGTTTTTCCCCGTGTGGGTTTCCACGTAAAAATCATGTGTTATTTACTTTCCACATTTCCTACACTTGATTTTATTTGGTGACTAGTTGAGGTTGTTTTTTGTAATCTTGATTAATCTCGAAAAATTGGTAAAAAAGGATTAAAATCTATTCACCCCCCCCCCCCTCCCCCCTCTAGATTATATTATGACTCGTTAACATATATTTTCAATTGGTATCAGAGCGGGTTCCTTAACATAATTAGGAGATCCCTTGCTCTTGTTTGAGTCCTTTGCATTTGTTTGCATTTTTTTTGCTTTTTGTGTGTTTTGCTTGTTTGTGTGCATTCATATCATTCTCACCCAAACACTATGAGTGGAAATGGTATTGGAGGCAAGGGTGCCTCTAGCACAAGACCTTCCTTGCTCACCGGAGTCAATAACGCATCATGGAAGGGTAAAATGGAAGCATATGTGTGCCAAATTCATGATCAGGCATGGATGGGGATTGAAGATGGGTACACGCCACCTATGATGACTCCTACAGGAGGTGGAGAGGAAGTCCTCAAGCCAAAGGCACAATGGACCCCCCAAGAGTTTGAGGCTTCGAAATGGAACAACAAAGCCATGCACGCAATTCTATATGCCATGGATGACAACCAATACAAACTCATCCAAACTACAAGGATAGCAAAGGAAGCTTGGGATATATTGGAGACGGCTCATGAAGGAACCGAGGTGGTAAAGGATTCCAAGCTTCAAGTCCTCCAAACACAATTTGAGACCATAAGGATGGAGGAAGATGAGTGCTTTAATGACTTCCAAGTGAAGCTTATGGATATAGTGAACCAAAGTCACCAACTTGGTGATCCCTACTCGGATAGAAGAATCAAGCAAAAGATCATGAGGTCGCTTCCCGAGAGGTTTGAATCTAAGGTGACGGCGTTGGAAGAGAATAGTGATTACTCAAAGATGAAGCCAAGTGAAGTTATTGGAAGACTTTTGGCCTATGAATCTAGGAAGGGTCCTACATCTACACCTCCTAAGAAACAAAAGAGTCTTGCTTTGAAGAGCACCAAGGTAGAATAGGATGAAGAAGACTCGGATGAAGAAATTGCCTTGATGGCAAAGAAGTTCAAGCAATTTATGAGGTTTGAGAAGAAAGGTTTTGGCTCCAAGGGAAAATTTGTGAAGAAGAAGACTCCTTTCAAGAAAGTGGAGCAAACTCAAGAGAAGGACCACAAGAAGGGTGTCCAATGCTATGAGTGTAGTGGCTTTGGACATATTGCTCCCGAATGTGCAAATTTGAAGAAAAAGAGAGGAAAGGCCATGGCGGTGACTTGGAGTGATAGTGATGATCTAGAAGAGGAAGACAAGTCTTCGGATGATGATGAAGACCAAGTTGCCAACTTCATTGCCTTTTCATCCTCTCACAATAGCAATGAAGTTGTAAGTGACAAAGAAGAAGAAGAGGACAAGCAAGAAGAAAGTGACTCAAATGGTGAGAGCAACTCTTCAAGCTCCAATTTTGAGTTTGATGAAGAGATGGACTATGAAGACTTCATGAGATTCTTTCATAACTCAAGATCAAAGAAGAAGAAGGAGATACAAAAGTTGAAAGAGGAGAAGCTTGATTTGACTTCCAAGGTAACTCATTTGAGTAAGGAACTGAGCAAAGCAAAAGAGTTGGAAGAAGGATTGAAGATGGAGCTAGTCTTGGTCAAGAAGAATGAAGAAAGCTTGAGGAAAGAGCTCATGGAAGCAAGAGAGTTGATTGCTAAGATAACTTTCGGAACCGAAAAGCTTGACAAGATGCTTTCTTGTGGGAAGAGTCCTTGTGACAAAAAAGGGTTAGGATATGTGGAAGAAATGAAAGCCACGCCCTTGAAGAAGACAACATTTGTCAAGAGCAAAGAAGTTGAAAGTGCTCAAACCCCACAACAATCAACTAAGTGGGTTGAAGTTGGTGAATCCTCCAAGCAAGCACAAGTAAGGATTCCAACAAGAACTCCACCACAAGCTAAAGCTTCTCAAGCTAGACCCCCACAACCAAGACCTCCACAAGCAAGAGCTCCACCACAACCAAAACCTCCTCAACCAAGACCTCAACAACAAATGATCCCACAAGCTTAATATGGGGTCTTTCATGCTTAACCGAGGAGACGTGCCAACTTTGCTCAACCACAAAGGAGAGAGTTGCCTCAACACCCAAGAGCAACTCAAAATAGAAGGAGGCCACAAATGCTTACACAAGGTTATGGTATGAATCCTTATTTCTCTCATACTTGCCATTTTTGTGGAATTGAAGGCCACATTAGGCCTAATTGTTTTACGTATATTAAATTGTGTAGAAGAGAAAGCATGATTGAGAAAAATATGCTTAGAAGAGCCACAATGCATGCTCCTAGGAAATTTAGAGATAATGGACCCATGGCTCCTAGGAATAACTATGTTTCACCTAGGTTAAATAGAAATGATGAATACTATTGCTATGTGGCCCAAGTTGCCTTGAAAGCCAATGCCTCCAACACTTGGTACCTTGATAGTGGATGTTCTAGGCACATAACCGGAAACAAGAGTTTCTTTAAAACTCTTGTAATGGAGGATGGTGGATTCATCACCTTTGGTGATGGATCAAAGGAAAAGGTTATAGGGAAAGGTAATATATCTATTCCCGGTTTGCCCTCCTTGCCCAATGCTCTTTATGTAGATGGCTTGCAAGCCAATCTTATTAGCATATCACATTTGAGTGATGAAGAGCTTTCGGTTATGTTTGGCAAAATTGATTGCTTTATTCTTAAGGAAAATGGGCAAGTTTTGTTGAAAGGCAAGAGATCAAGTGACAATTGCTATTGTCTAGAGTCAAATCTCATCTCTTGTAACTTGTCTACTAGTGAGCAAGTTGAAGTGTGGCACCAAAGATTTGGCCATATGAACTATAGGGACTTGAAAGTCCTTGATAGATTGAATGTTGTTAGAGGCCTTCCAAAGCTTGGGAAAAAGATTGAGGGTATTTGTGGACCTTGCCAACAAAGCAAGCAAACCAAGAGTGTCCACAAGAAAGGCAAATACCTTTCCACCAAAGAACCATTGGAGCTTCTCCATATGGACCTTATGGGTCCCATTCAAACTGAAAGCCTAGGTGGTAGAAGGTACATACTTGTGGTTGTTGATGACTTCTCTAGGTTTACATGGACTTACTTCCTTAGGGAAAAGTCTGAAGCCTTTGAGAAATTTAAAATGCTTTGTGTCAAAATTCAAAATGAGAAAACTTCTAACATTAAAAGCATTAAGAAAATTAGAAGTGATCATGGGAAAGAGTTTGAAAATGCTAGCTTTGAGAATTTTTGTAATAGCTTAGGCATTTCCCATGAATTTTCGGCCCCTAGGACTCCTCAACAAAATGGTGTTGTTGAGAGGAAGAATAAAGTCCTACAAGAGATGGCCCGTGTGATGTTGCTTAGCAACAAAGTCCCTAGAAATCTTTGGGCCGAAGCCATTAATACGGCTTGCTACATAGGGAATAGAATTTTCCTTAGACCCGGGACTAAACAAACATCCTATGAGTTATGGAAGGGTAGAAAACCCAATGTTAGCTATTTCCATATCTTTGGAAGTAAGTGCTATATACTTAATGACCGTGATCAACTTGGCAAGTTTGATGCTAAGAGTGATGAGGGTATTTTTATTGGATATGCACTTAATAGCAAGGCCTATAGAGTTTTTAATCTTAAGACTCGAAGTGTGATGGAATCATCAAATGTGGTCTTTGATGATTGTAGGCCAAAACATATAACCATAAGGAGGATGTTTGTGAGTTGGATGACCTTCTTTTGAAGGAAAGTGGTGAGACTTCAAGTGGTGTGAAGTCAAACCAAGATGAAGAGGATAATTTGCCTCTTAATAGATTTTCTCCATTGGACTCTAATGAACCCGCTCCTTGGGTTAGAAAACTTCATGATAAGAATGATATCATTGGAGAGATTAGAGAGGGTGTTAGGACTAGACGTCAAATAGCTAATCAAATTAGCTATACTTGTTACACCTCTCAAATAGAACCCAAAAAGGTAGATAAGGCCTTGAATGATGAATATTGGGTTCTTGCCATGCAAGAAGAGCTAAACCAATTTGAGAGAAATGAGGTTTGGACTCTTGTTCCTAGACCTAAAAACACCAATGTCATAGGCACTAAATGGTGTTTAGGAACAAATCCAATGAAGATGGCAACATTGTGCGAAACAAGGCAAGGCTTGTTGCACAAGGGTACTCTCAAATTGAGGGTATTGATTTTGAGGAGACATTTGCTCCCGTTGCCCGCTTAGAGTCCGTTAGGCTTCTCTTGTCCATTTCTTGTGTGTACAAGTTCAAATTACACCAAATGGATGTCAAGAGTGCCTTCCTCAATGGCTTCTTGCATGAGGAAGTGTTTGTTGAACAACCTAAGGGGTTTGTGGATCCACACCACCCTTCTCATGTTTTTCACCTCAAGAAGGCTTTATATGGGTTGAAACAAGCACCGAGGGCTTGGTATGAGCGCCTCACTCTCTATCTTGTTGACAATGGCTACTCTAGAGGTAGTGTTGACAAGACTTTGTTCATCAAGTGCACTAAAGATGAGCTATTCATAGCTCAAATTTATGTTGATGACATTGTTTTTGGTTCCACCAACAACTTGAAAGTTCAATAATTTGTTGATGTCATGTCTCATGAGTTTGAGATGAGCATGGTTGGTGAACTAAATTACTTCCTAGGCTTGCAAATTAAGCAAATGCATGATGGGATCTTCATATCCCAAGCTAAATATGCCAAGAGCCTAGTGAAGAAATTTGGCCTTGAGAATGCCAAACATTGTGACACACCCATGAGCACCACCTTGAAACTAAGCAAAGATGCTAGTGGAAAGGATGTGGAGCAAAGTTTATATCGTGGCATGATAGGAAGCTTGCTTTACTTGACCGCAAGTAGGCCCGATATAGCATTTAATGTGGGTGTGTGTGCTAGGTACCAAGCTAATCCCAAGGAATCTCACCTTGTTGCGGTAAAGAGGATCATTCGGTTTGTGAATGGTACCTCAAACCATGGGATTTGGTACTCTTTTGACACTAATCCAAGTCTTGTTGGATATAGTGATGTCGATTGGGCGAGAAATTGTGATGATAGGAAAAGCACATCGGGCGGTTGCTTTTTCCTTGGGAACAATTTGGTTTCTTGGTTTTGTAAGAAACAAAACTCAATTTCCCTATCCACGGCCGAGGCGGAATACATTGCCGCTGGTAGTGCTTGCACTCAATTGATATGGATGAAACAAATACTAGCCGACTATGGCTTGGAGCAAGGTACTCTTACTTTATTTTGTGATAACATGAGTGCAATTAACATTTCTAAGAATCTCGTCCAACATTCTAGGACCAAGCACATTGACATTAGACACCACTTCATTAGAGAGCTAGTTGAGAGCAAAACCATTACATTGGAACATGTGGGAACAAATGACCAACTAGCGGATTTGTTTACAAAGCCCTTAGACACTCATAGATTTGGGAACCTTAGCAAGTCTATTGGGATTTGTCACTTGGGTTGAAGTGGTTTGTCTTGACCTCATATGGGGAGCTCAAGCAAAGAGAGCAAAGTTGCATGAACTTGCATTGTGCTACATTGAAATATTTTATGCCTCTTATTTAATTGCTTGAGATGATTGGTTGTACATGCTTATATGTATTTTTCTTAATAAATGTGATTCATTACTGTTAGGATTATGCTCAATAGCAAGAGTGTAATAGTGTAATTAACAATCTTATTCATATTAATAAAGTGATTTCTGGTTTAAACAAATCTTATAGCATTTATAGTTTAATAATTGTTAAAGTAAATAATCATAAGGTCTAAAGACTATGAGAAAAGAAGAATTGTTCATACATCTGGATATGTATGTGGTAGACACAATTCTTTAGTTAGTCTTGAATATCGTTCACAACTTAAGTTAAAGGTTGGGCACCTTTATCTTGTTAAAGTTGTAGAATTCTTTTGCTAGCATTTGAGTGGGATCAAATGAGATATGATGAGTCTAAAATCATCGGAGTGTCTTCGAGCAAAAGGATCTAGTGCACTGGGTGCATTGAACAGGATCACAATGAAATACTTTATCTATAACCGTCAGTAGATAAAAGTAATTTCATTATCAGGACAATCGGAGAGTCTATCTTAATCCTGAGATAAATGATGGACTTATGGTTGCAGGTGATATCATTTGAGCTATCAATGAGTACGATTATATCGCATAGTCTATCCTCGATAGTTTGGTGATATTCATTTGTTAATCGATAGAGGACTTCATTTATAGATATGGACATCGTGGCTCCATTTATTAAATGAGAGTATAATATCATCATATGGATGTTTTGAGGTAATTGGATATTAAATCTCAACATTGAGTTTTCAATAGTGTCTATTGAAAACATGGCTTCTGGACAAGTCAAAATATCCAAGTTCAAAATGTGGTCATATGAGTAAATATGGTAACTTGGAGAGTTATAGGCGGTCTATGAACTCTTGGCGATTACTGATATTAATCACGAGGATACACTATCTCCAATATGATTGTCTAGGGTATGAATGAGGAAGCATCTTCCTTTTCTGTCTTTATTTAAGAGTTCAATTTTAGCTCTTTAGTGGAATGAGCTAAAATTAATGGATCGGACCTAAGTGAATCATTTGTTGATTGTGATTAGGTTATGTCTATTGGAGCTTAAATTTAGATAGCCCGCCAAGATCCCCAATCCACACGGACTTGCATGTATCACTTGATATATTCTACCGGACCAATTAAGGGTCCATCTAGAATTGCAATTTAATATATTAAGAATATAATTTGCACATTATTTATGTAATGGGCTGCACAATTATATTTATATATTAATGGATAACATGTGGGCTTGTTTCTTTTAGTAAGAATGGGTCTAGTTCACATGTGGGCTTTTTATTTAAAGTCCTATGGATTTAATGAAATAAGAAAAATAATATTTGGCCCAATACACATATGGGGCGGCAACATGCTATAATGGCCTTTAATATTATTTTGTTTCATTATTTAATTAAATAAGAATTAATTAATTTATTAATTAATTGTTTAATTAAAGTAACAAATCTTTTCTAAATAGGAAATATGATTCCTATTTGTATACTATTGGTAGTAGTATAATTAAATAGAAAGACTTGTTTGACAAGGAAAATAAATAATTAATTTTATTTATTTAATCAAATAGGAAGTCTTTTTATTTTAGTCCAATAAGGAATAAAAGATTATTGAGTTGGATTAGGGTTAGGAAATCTTAAACAAAATAGGAATTAGGGTGCAAAACATACTCCTCTTTTGTAGGAGGATTTGCGGCAACCCTAGTGTATTTTTGGTAGAGATTTCGGCCACCCTAGGGCAAAGAGGAAGAGAAAAATTCGGCCACCTATATAAGACCACATATAGATTTCGGCCACCCCCTAGTGCTAATGTGCAGAATTTTTCTTCTTCTTCTTCTTCTAAACTCATAGCTAGAAATCTATTATTCTACTAAGAACAAAAAGAACATAGATTATTCTTTGATTGTATTCTAGTTGCTTATTCATCTATGAGCTTGTGAATACTATATCGATTAAGGTTCACGCGAGTTTCGATCATTAGATTGAGAACTCAAAAGTGACCGGAATAATCTTAGGTTCTTTTAGATTGTTTTTGGGACTAACGGATCAAGAAAAGTTTGTTGAATCCAATCACAGGTTTGCAATTCAAAGAAAGGGAGACCACGCTCCTAGGTGATCCACGTTCGTGCTAGGATTGAAGATCTTGCGGATTACCATCGACGCAAGTCAATCGGATCACGCTACAAGAGGTATTAATATATTTTATTACTTTCTTATATATATATGTTTGATTAAACAAAAGGGTTTAAGGTTCATAATTGGAAAAATTTTAAAAGCTACCCAAACACTATTTTTTTCTAAGTCTCGCTTCCGCTGCGGGTACGTTATTTTTCCCTACAATTACCTTGCTTGCAATCCATGTCATATTTATGCACAAACATGCATTTTTGGAATAGGAAATGTACTTTGGAAGTACTTGATGAATGACCTTTAATTGATTCCTATGACATGATGATTCTTTTTGTTGACATGCTTATAAGTGAAAAATATGCTATGCTTAATTACTTTATTGTGAATGGAAAATTTGTGTGCAAAAGCAAACTTTGAGACTTCAATCAATAAGGATTTTTTTATCCATTGTCTCTCATTCTTTATTTGTAGAACAAGGCTACTATCATACGGGCATTTCACCCGGAAAAATCAAATAAGGTGCAAAGTTGCCCATGTCTTGTTTTGCTTATAAAGTTGGATATAATTGCTTGTTAAAATTTGAAATGTTTAAACTCTATATCCTTATCTTTTTCCATGCAAATGGTGAAATTGGTTTGAATTTCTTTAGGAAACCCTTGTTGTTTGCTTTGCCAAATACCATTGCTTTTGAGCTTGAATGCAACATGTCTTGCATGCAAAGCATCATTGTCACACATTTCTCTTAAAATAAAACTCCTTGAATCTCTCTTACTTAATTGAGGTGCATAAAATTGCTTACATGATTATGTATATGTGTTTGTGCTACAAGCTCTCCTTGCTAATGCTTACCTATTAGGGGAGACCCCCTTTGCCTATCTCATGACAAAAAGGGGGAGTAAGGATGGGGGGAGAAAAAAAATTTTGGCATTGCATTTAGGGGGAGTTGAGAGTGAAAGAGTAACCCATGTTGGGAGTTGATGCATTTAAGGGGAGTTGCATTGCATTGCATGATTACATTAATTGATTGTATTTTTTTTTTTTTGGCAATTACAATTTCTTTTGTTCAATCACCTCTCACACACTTGCTCTTGAAAGGTATATTTCTTGTTGAATGTGTGTAGGTTGGAATTTTCTACAAGCTTGGAAATGACTTGAAGATGTTCAAGACGTAGACTATGGCTTAATTGTAATGTAGAAAATTTTGTTGACCAACCATTTTTTTTTGTTTTTGTGAGGATGCTTGTGAGTGTTGATTTTGTCACGAAATAGCCAAATGGGGAGATTGTAAGTGCCTCACTTTTTAATTGGCTAATTTCGGTGACAAAATCACAATGGAGTTTAATCTTGTAAGGGTAGTTTACAATTGAAGAAATTCTACTCAAATGCTTAAGGACATCATTGTGAATCTCAAGAGCTTCAAGGAAGGTAGCTTCTTGACCTTGACTCTTAACTGAAGAGATTTAGAGTGCACACACACACACAACTCATGCATTTTAGCATTTGTATTTGTTTTGGTATGCTTGGTAAAATCTCTTTGTATTTTATAGAAATATATTTATGAGATTTTTTGCATTTTTACGAGTCTTACTATGTGTGGATTTGTCCCTAGATGAGTTCCGAGTGATTCGGAGACTTATCTATGTGGTTCGGATGATTTCCGAGACATTTGGGACATTCCGTATTTTTATCGAAAACCGAAATTCAATTTCTAACTTAGAGTGAAAAGTTATGTAATTTTCTATATTTTTGATTGAGTCCGGATCCATATTCCGAAGACGGAATTGAATTCTAAGTTCCGAAATTAATTGGACCGAAGGTCACTCGGATTGGGAACCGATTTAATGTGGCTTAAAAAAAAAAAAAAGGATTGGGAACCGACTTAATGTGGCTTAAAAAAAAAAAACTAGAGAGTGGCGTGTGAAGGGCGTGCAGCCCACGGGAGAACCCTCCTCTGCTCCCATGTGGCGCACGGCCCCTTCACAAGCTCACACCCCCAAATTTCTTTAATTTCATTTGTTTGCTTTGACTTTGTTTCTTTTGTTTTTTATGTTTTTTTTATTTTATTGTTTTATCTTTTGTCTGCTTATGCGTTAATGTATAAATATATATATATTTATCTTGTTTCTCTGTTTGTGCGTGAATATATATATATATATATTTATTCTCGTTTCTCTGTTCGTGCGTGAATATATATATATAATATAAACCTATCATTTGTTTTGATGATTGTTTGTGTTAATATATATATATATATATAATCGTTTTTTTTGCCTTTTGCTAGTCCTAGACCTGATACTATATATATATATATATTACTTTCTTCTTCACTTGGTCACACACACATATGTTGAGAGCAAAAAATTATTTTAGTGAGAGAAAAATATTTTTCAAGAGAGAGAGTTCCAAGATCCCATTTTTACTCATCCAAATCCAAAACTCATCATCTTCACACATCATCTAACATGTTCTAGGTATGATTTCTCATGGGTTTCTATATTTGCTCATATGACTTGTAGTTAGAACATCCTTGCATCTTTCACATGTTCTTTCTCTACAAGATTGATCTTTTATTACTTGACTAGTTTCAAGATTGTTCTTTTATGACTTGACTTAGTTTCAAGATTGTGTTTATTGTGTTTTGAGAGTTGTATTGTGGTAGATATTACATATAGGACTTTATTTGTCTATTTTGTTCTGTTATATGCATGTCATTTAGAAAAATGATATCTAGGAATGTCTAACATATCCATCCATGCCTAGATAAGCTTAAATGTCTAACCTTGCATTTTAGCATCTTGAATATTGTTAATATTCATACTAGGTTGTTTTATCTCTTCAATTAGAGTCAAGTCTTGTATTTGCCTTTTGGGTAGTTTGCAAGCATGGACTGGATTTACTTCTAAAGGCCTGTGGGTAGCAAAGACGGATTAGTAATCTTAGGTGTGATGCGGTCAACCTAGATTGTAATCGTATTTGCAAGTAGTGGATTGAGGTTCTAGTGTGGCGCACAAAACATCCCGTGGTTTTTCCCCGTGTGGGTTTCCACGTAAAAATCATGTGTTATTTACTTTCCGCATTTCCTACACTTGATTTTATTTGGTGACTAGTTGGGCTTGTTTTTTGTAATCTTGATTAATCTCGAAAAATTGGTAAAAAGGGATTAAAATCTATTCACTCCCCCCCCCCCCCCCCCCCCCCTCTAGATTATATTACGACTCGTTAACATATATTTTCACCCATCAACCATACGCTCATCCTTCGCCCTCCTCCCATGGGCGTGCACAGCCCACAACCCCACAAAGGGGCTGCGCATAGGCCACACAAGGCTGCCGTGCGCAGCCCACCATGTAATGGGCTTGCCATGCGCAGCCCAATCCACTCCTAGGGTGCGCACAGTGCTCGTTCTTGGTTCCGGTTGCTTCTTTTTCTTCACGTCTTCGATTCTTCGATGTAGAACGTATTAATAATTAATTTAAACAATAAAATACTGCAGTATTTTTTTTTTTATTCACTGCAGTACTTTTACAAACAAAAACTGCACATAAAAATTAAAAAAAAAACTGCAGTAAAAACTGCACTTAAAATAAATAAAACATATAAAACCTAGCAACTACCAAGAAGGAATTATGGCAATGATAGACCACCCTTCTTGTTACAATTCCGAAACAAAAATTACATTGAAAATCTAGGACCAAAATCAAGCAATAACAATCCACATAAACATATATAAATCCATACATCCACATGTAATTATATATGCGAATACCTAGAGTGCCATCTCTTTCTAAACATGCATAATCACAATAAAAAGAAATAGATTCACGTATATATACGTTAATTAATTAAAAGGGTTAAACCAGGATCTGATACCAATCATAGGGAAAAATACCGTAGTACACGCAGCGGAAGCGAGACTAAAAAATAGATTTAGTAACTTTAAAATTTTTTCATTTTTATGAACCTTAACCCTTTAATTAATTAAACATATATATAATCAACAAAAGAAGAATACCTTTTGTCGCGTGATCCGATTGACTTAAGTCGATGGTAATCCGCAAGATCTTCAATCCTAGCACGAACGTGAATCACCTAGGAGCGTGGTCTCCCTTTTTCTTTGAATTGCAAACCTGAGAATGGACAAACAAACTTTTCTTTTCTTTGTTAGTCACAAAACAATCAAAAGAAGACTAAGATTATTCCGATCACTTTTGAGTTCTCAATCTAATGATCGAAACTCGCGTGAACCTAAATCGATGTTGTACACACAAGCTTATTGATGAACAAGCGATTAGTGTACCATCAAAGAATAATCTTTTCACTCTTTTATGTTTTAGTAGAATAAATAATCCTTTCTATGAATTGAGAAGAAGAAGAAGATTGAATCAAGCACCACACCCTCAGGGTGGCCGAATTCTATAAGTCCAAATATATAGGTGGCCAAATTTTCTTCCTCTTTTTCTTTTAGGGTGGCCGAAAATCCTACTCCAAAAGGGACTAGGGTTGCCGCAAATCACAAGCAAAAGGGAGTTTGTGTTGCACCCTAATTCCCATCTAGTTTAAGACTTTAAACCCTAATCCAACTCATAGATCTTTTATTCTTTTATTTGACTAAATAAAAAGACTTCTTCTTTGATTAAATAAATAAAATTAATTATTTATTTTCTTATCAAACAAGTCATTTAATTTTATTATACTACTACCAATAGTATAACTCTAGGAATCATATTTCCTAATCAGAAAAGATCTGTTTCTTAATTAAACAATTAATTAATAAATTAATTAATTCTTATTTAATTAAAACAATGAAACAAAATAATATATTAGGTTAAAAAGCACCTTGCCGCCCCACTCATACAAATGGGCCATATATTATTTTCTTATTTCATTTAATCCATTGTACTTTAAATAAAAAACCCACATGTGAACCAGACCCATTCTTACTAAAAGAAACAAGCCCACATGCTTTTCATTAATATATTAATATAATTGAGCAGCCCATTAAATAAATAATATGCAAATTATATTCTTAATATATTAAATGCAATTCTAAATGGACCCATAAATTGGTCCTGTAGAATATATCAAGTGATCTATACAAGTCCGTGTGGATTGGGGATCTTGGCAGGCTATCTAAATTTAAGCTTCAATAGACATAACCTAATCACAATCAACAAGTGATTTACTTAGGTCCGATCTATTAATTTTAACTCATTCCACTAAAGAGCTAAAATTGAACTCTTAAATAAAGAAAGAAAAGGAAGATGTTCCTCATTCATACCCTAGACAATCATGTTGGAGATAGTGTATCCTCGTGATTAATATCAGTAATCGCCACGAGTTCATAGACCGCCTATAACTCCCCAAGTTACCATATTTACTCATATGACCACGTTTTGAACTTGGATATTTTGACTTGTCCAGAAGCCATGTTTTCAATAGACACTATCGAAAACTCAACGTTGAGATTTAATATCCAATTACCTTAAAACATCCATATGATGATAGTATACTCTCATTTAATAAATGGAGCCACGATGTCCATATCTATAAATGAAGTTCTCTATCGATTAACAAATGAATATCAACAAACTATCGATGATAGACTATGCGATATAATCGTACTCATTGATAACTCAAATGATATCACTTGCAACCATAAGTCCATCATTTATCTCAGGATTAGGATAGACTCTCCGATTGTCCTGATAATAAAAAGACTTTTATCTACTGACGATTATAGATAAAGTATTTCATTGTGATCCAGTTCAATGCACCCAGTGCACTAGATTCTTTTGCTCGAAGACACTCCGATGATTTTAGACTCATCATATCTCATTTGATCCCACTCAAATGCTAGCAAAAGAATTCTACAACTTTAACAAGATAAATGTGCCTAACCTTTAACTTAAGTTGTGAACAATATTCAAGACTAACTAAAGAATTGTGTCTACCACATACATATCTAGATGTACGAACAATTCTTCTTTTCTCATAGTCTTTAGACCTTATGATTATTTACTTTGACAATTATAATATTAAACTATAAATGCTATAAGATTTGTTTAAACAAGAAATCACTTTATTAATATGAAAAAGATTGTTAATTGCAATATTACACTCTTGCTATTGAGCATAATCCTAACAATCTCAAACTTGCGCTATAGCAAATGCGTCATATCTCTCAAGCCCATGTTCTCTAGATACACATCGAAACTCTTCTGAGTTAGAGCCTTTGTGAATGGATCTGCTAGATTTTCTGCTGACGCGATTTTGGTAATCGTCACGTCACGTCTTTGAACAATCTCCCTTAAAAGATGATACTTTCTTTCAATGTGTTTACCTCTCTTGTGACTTCTTGGTTCTTTCGAATTAGCCACTGCTCCACTGTTGTCACAGTAGATAGTGATCTGCTTATTCGCACTAGGAACCACTTCCAAGTCAATCAAGAATTGGCGGAGCCAAACAACCTCTCTGGCAGCCTCGCATGCAGCAACATACTCAGCTTCCATGGTGGAATCAGCAATACAAGATTGCTTGATACTCCTCCATATAACTGCTCCTCCTCCTCCAATAGTAAACACATCCCCCTGATGTGGATTTTTTGGAGTCAGAATCTGATTGGAAATCAGAATCTGTATACCCAACGGGAATGAAATCCCCTCCAGAGTATACAAGCATATTATCTCTCGTTCTCTTAAGATACTTGAAAATATGCTTGACTGCCGTCCAGTGATCAGTACCAGGTTTCGATTGAAACCTGCTAACTATGCCAACAACAAAACAAATATCTGGTCTAGTACAGAGCATTGCATACATGAGACTTCCAACTGCCGAGGCATATGGAACTCTACTCATGAATTGCTCTTCATGCTCATTCTTAGGAAGTTGTTCCTTAGAAAGCTTGATTCCATGTCTGAAAGGTAACATACCTTTCTTGGAATCCTGCATGGAAAACCTAGACAAGATCTTGTCTATGTATGAAGCTTGGGATAATGCAATCGTTCTATTCTTTCTATCCCTTATAACTTGGATACCTAGAATAAAACTTGCTTCTCCTAAGTCCTTCATATGAAATTGTTTTGCTAACCATTCTTTTACTGATGTTAATACACCTACATCGTTTCCAATGAGTAGTATATCATCAACATAAAGAATCAGGAAAACCAACTTGTCGCCCTTAATCCTTTTGTATACACAAGGTTTGTCAAGATTCTGAATAAATCCAAAACCTTTGACAGCTTGATCGAACCTTATGTTCCAGGATCTGGATGCTTGCTTTAATTCATATATGGATTTCTGCAACTTGCATACCTTTTCCATTTGGCCCTTTTCAATGAATCCCTCTGGTTGCATCATGTAGATGCTTTCATCAAGACTTCCATTAAGGAAAGCTGTCTTGACGTCCATTTGCCAAATCTCTAGATCTAAAGATGCTGCAATGGACAAGAGTATCCTAATGGATTTAAGCATGGCCACAGGAGAGAAGGTTTCCACGTAATCGATTCCTTCTTTCTGTGTATACCCTTTAGCTACCAATCTAGCTTTAAAGGTTTCCACCTTTCCATCAATACCTCTTTTCCTCTTGTATACCCACTTGTTCCCAATGGGTTTTATCCCTTTAGGCAAGTCTACAAGGGACCAGACTTTGTTATCGAACATAGATTCAATTTCAGATTGCATTGCCTTTTGCCAATGGCGACTATCAACATCCTCCATAGCTTACTTGTACGTGTAGGGATCATCGTTGTCCGGGAGATTCTCCACTGATTCTCCCAGACCGATGTATCTTTCGGGTTGTGTTCTAACCCTCCCACTACGACGAGGAATGGTAGGTTGTTGATCTTGTGTTGGATCGGAACTTACAATTGGGTTTGGTTGTGTAACCTCTCGTGGAATTGTATCTTCTGACATCTCATTCAGGACAATTCTACTTCTAGGCACAAAATCATTCATATAGTCCTTTTCCAGAAATTTAGCAATTGTCGAAACAAATACTTTAAGATCTGAAGGACTATAAAAATAATATCCTTTAGTTTTTTTTGGATACCCTACAAATATACATGTTTCCGAACGGGACTCCATCTTTTCTGTCTTTCCTTTTAACACATGCGTAGGACAACCAAATATCTTTGAGTGTTGTAAACCAGGCTTGCGCCCAGTCCACAACTCATGCGGTGTTTTAGGAACAGACTTAGATGGTACATCGTTTAGAATGTATATAGCAGTTTGTAAAGCATATCTCCAAAAAGAAATAGGAAGTGTTGAATAACTCAACATAGACCTAACCATATCCAAAAGAGTTCTATTTCTCCTTTCTGCTACCCCATTTTGTTGAGGTGTACCCGATGCAGAAAACTAAGAAACTATCCCATTATCAATAAGATATTGCTGAAACTTACCAGATAGATATTCTCCACCACGATCAGATCTCAAGATTTTTATGTGTTTCTCAAGCTGATTTTCCACTTCAGCTTTGAATGCTTTGAACATGTCAAAAGCATCCGACTTATGTCGTATGAGATACACATAGCCAAATCTCGAGTAATCATCTGTGAAAGTGATGAAGTACTCATATCCACCTCTAGCTTGAATGCTCATAGGTCCACATACATCAGTGTGTATCAATCCTAAACATTCAGTGGCTTTGGCACCTTTGGCAGAGAACGTCCTTTTGGTCATTTTACCTTCCAAACAAGATTCACAAGTTGGTAGATCATCAACCTTTAAGTCACTCAAAGGTCCGTCACATACCAATCTTTTAATCCTATTAAGGTTAATATGACCTAAGCGTAAATGCTATAGGTAGGTTTCATCTTTTGATAATTTAACTCTTTTATGATTAGGTTCCGTTATTTCTGTATCTAATGAGTGAGAGATATTTCTATGCAAAAAGTATAGACTATTTTCCAATGTACCTTGGCAAATAATTTTGTCATTCTTACTAATAATAAAAACTTTATTAAAAGTAACCGAATATCCAAATTTATTCAAACAAGAAACTGAAATTAAATTCCTCTTGAATTGAGGTACATAATAAACGTCTATCAAATCTAAATGCCTTCTAGAATCCAAATAAACTCTAATATCTCCCACTGCACTTGCAGACACTAACGTTTCGATGCCCAAGCGCAAATTGATTTCATTCTTACTCAGCCTTCTCCTTTCTTGGAACCCCTACAAGGAGTAACAAACATGATTAGTGGCTCCAGAGTCTATGATCCAAGAATCTGTAGAATCTGCCAAAAAACATGTTTCAAGATAATTCACATTAACTTCTTCCTTCTTGTTCTGGGACTTTGGGCAATTTCTTTTCCAATGTCCCTTTTCATCACAAAGGAAGCATTTCCCTTTGATCTTGGTTACTTTCTTGGTCTCCTTCTTGGTAGGCCCAAGTTGCTTTTTCTTCTGCTGTTTCTTTACCTTCTGACGGGTCTTAACAGTATCAACTTTACCAACCATATGAATCTCTTGACCTTTGCTTTTCACAAGGATCTTTTCAGCACTTTGAACATCTTCCATCAGGCCTTGTAAGGTGTATTCCTTTTTTTTCAAAGTGTAGTCCAATTTGAACTGATCAAAGGAATCTGACAATGAATTGACAACCATATCAATTTTTGTCTCATCATCTATCTCAGCGCCATGCAGTTCAGCAATGTTGAGATGTGCTATGACTTTCATCATGTGATCCTTCACAGCCTGTCCAGGTTTCATCCTAAGATTCATAAAAGTAGTCACTGCCTCTCTCTTAGTCGACCTGGACTTCATAGCAAACATCTCCTATAGAGACAACATTATATCGGCAGCGGACTCCATTCCTTCATGCTGCTGTTGCAACACGTCGGAGATAGTGGCCATAATATAACATTTGGCCATATCATCTGAAGTCTTCCACTGCTCATACTCATCTATTTGCATTATGCTAGATTCATTATTAGGAGCAGGTGGTTTAGGAGTAGTTAGAACAAACTTATGTTTTTCACTTTGCAGCAACAACCCAATTTTCTTTTTCCATGTGACATAATTATCTCCAGTTAAAGTGTTATCTTTCCGGATGTTTATAAGTGATGGGGTCATGATTTCTGAATAAAAACAAAACATATATAAGTAAATAATCATGATAAAGCACTTTAAATATTTATCTTGAATTAAATAAATAACTCAATCATAAAAATTCAACGATGATCCAACACCCATAAATGTTACGCCTCCTTTGGGAGTTCGCACCATTTACTAGTTAGACTAGGTCCCACCTAATTGTTAACATAACAACCAGCGTTTTCTATTTTAGCCTTGCAATTTTACTGACAAGAACTCTTGGGAGGATATCAATAAAATTACATTGAGTGTGTTACCAAGATATCGACCCTCAATTTTCTCTCACGAAAATCCCTCCATGGGGAGTAGATCTC
Source organism: Acer campestre (assembly GCA_954870605.1). Classification (NCBI taxonomy): domain Eukaryota; kingdom Viridiplantae; phylum Streptophyta; class Magnoliopsida; order Sapindales; family Sapindaceae; genus Acer; species Acer campestre. The sequence goes on from OX940807.1 coordinate 8,003,656, forward strand.
GTTTGAGTCCATTGTCTAGTCTATCCTTGTAAGGAAGTATGTTGCTAAATTCCATTCATGGACGCCCCTTGGGGGGATTACCAATAAATAATTAAGCTCAACTAACCTTGGAGGCCATAGGTGTTACAAAAACACCTTCTCCCACTCAATTATTTAAGGCGTGTGATTAAATCCCATAGAATGATTTACCAAGTTATCTAGATGCCAATTTAGATATCTAAATCATTCAATGCATGTTCATACCAAAAGAGATATATGACTGGCACTCCTATTCTATATGTCATGTTATCATACAATAACAAATATTGTAATATTTAAGCAAAAATTAAATAGCAACAATTTTGGCCCATCCTAGAAAAACAAGTAAATTACAATTGTTTAGGAATACAAGATCTTCAAGTGGCCCATCAACCATACGATCATCCTTCGGCCTCCTCCCATGGGCGTGCATAGCCCACAACCCCACAAAGGGGCTGCGCATAAGGCCGCACAAGGCTGCCGTGCGCAGCCCACCATGTAATGGGCTTGCCATGCGCAGCCCAATCCACTCCTAGGGTGCGCACGGTGCTCGTTCTTGGTTTCGGTTGCTTCCTTTTTCTTCACGTCTTCGATTCTTCGATGTAGAACGTATTACAACTTTATTTTAAAAAATAAAATACTGCAGTATTTTTTTTTTATTCACTGCAGTACTTTTACAAACAAAAACTGCACATAAAATTTAAAAAAAAACTGCAGTAAAAACTGCACTTAAAATAAAAAAATAAAAAAATAAAACCTAGCAACTACCAAGAAGGAATTATGGCGATGATAGACCACCCTTCTTGTTACAATTCCGAAACAAAAATTACATTGAAAATTTATGACCAAAATCGAGCAATAACAATCCACATAAACATATATAAATCCATACATCCACATGTAATTATATATGCGAATACCTAGAGTGCTATCTCTTTCTAAACATGCATAATCACAATAAAAAGAAATACATTCACGTATATATACGTTAATTAATTAAAAGGGTTCAACCAGGGACCTGTAGGTTCACATGTGGGCTTTTTATTTAAAGTCCAATGGATTAAATGAAATAAGAAAATAATATATGGCCCATTTGGTATCAGAGCCTGGTTGAACCCTTTTAATTAATTAACGTATATATACGTGAATCTATTTCTTTTTATTGTGATTATGCATGTTTAGAAAGAGATGGCACTCTAGGTATTCGCATATATAATTATATATGGATGTATGGATTTATATATGTTTATGTGGATTGTTATTGCTCGATTTTGGTCCTAGATTTTCAATGTAATTTTTGTTTCGGAATTGTAACAAGAAGGGTGGTCTATCATCGCCATAATTCCTTCTTGGTAGTTGCTAGGTTTTATTTATTTTTTTTTATTTTAAGTGCAGTTTTTACTGCAGTTTTTTTTAATTTTTATGTGCAGTTTTTGTTTGTAAAAGTACTGCAGTGAATAAAAAAAAAATACTGTAGTATTTTATTGTTTAAATAAAGTTTTAATACGTTCTACATTGAAGAATCGAAGACGTGAAGAAAAAGGAAGCAACCGGAACCAAGAACGAGCACCGTGCGCACCCTAGGAGTGGATTGGGCTGCGCATGGCAAGCCCATTACATGGTGGGCTGCGCACGGCAGCCTTGTGTGGCCTATGGGCAGCCCCTTTGTGGGGTTGTGGGCTGTGCACGCCCATGGGAGGAGGCCGAAGGATGAGCGTATGGTTGATGGGCCACTTGAAGATCTTTCCTAAACAATTGTAATTTACTTGTTTTTCTAGGATGAGCCAAAATTGTTGCTATTTAATTTTTGCTTAAATATTACAATATTTGTTATTGTATGATAACATGTCATATAGAATAGGAGTGCCACTCATATATCTCTTTTGGTATGAACATGCATTGAATGATTTAGGTATCTAAATTGGCATCTAGATAACTTGGTAAATCATTCTATGGGATTTAATCACACGCCTTAAATAATTGAGTGGGAGAAGGTGTTTTTGTAACACCTATGGCCTCCAAGGTTAGTTGAGCTTAATTATTTATTGGTAATCCCCCTAAGGGGCATCCATGAATGGAATTTAGCAACATACTTCCTTACAAGGATAGACTAGACAATGGACTCAAACGAGATCTACTCCCCAAGGAGGGATTTTCATGAGAGAAAATTGAGGGTCAATATTTTGGTAACACACTCAATGTAATTTTATTGATATCCTCCCAAGAGTTCTTGCTAGTAAAATTGCAAGGTTAAAATTGAAAACGCTGGTTGTTATGTTAACAATTAGGTGGGACCTAGTCTAACTAGTAAATGGTGCGAACTCCCAAAGGAGGCGTAACATTTATGGGTGTTGGATCACCGTTGAATTTTTATGATTGAGTTATTTATTTAATTCAAGATAAATATTTAAAGTGCTTTATCATGATTATTTACTTATATATGTTTTGTTTTTATTCAGAAATCATGACCCCATCACTTATAAACATCCTGAAAGATAACACTTTAACTGGAGATAATTATGTCACATGGAAAAGGAAAATTGGGTTGTTGCTGCAAAGTGAAAAACATAAGTTTGTTCTAACTACTCCTAAACCACCTGCTCCTAATAATGAATCTAGCATAATGCAAAGAGATGAGTATGAGCAGTGGAAGACTTCAGATGATATGGCCAAATGTTATATTGTGGCCACTATCTCCGACGTGTTGCAACAACAGCATGAAGGAATGGAGTCCGTTGCTGATATAATGATGTCTCTATAGGAGATGTTTGCTATGAAGTCCAAGACGACTAAGAGAGAGGCAGTGACTGCTTTTATGAATCTTAGGATGAAACCTGGACAGGCTGTGAAGGATCACATGATGAAAGTCATAGCACATCTCAACATTGTTGAACTGCATGGCGCTGAGATAGATAGTGAGACAAAAATTGATATGGTTGTCAATTCATTGTCAGATTCCTTTGATCAGTTCAAATTGGACTACACTTTGAACAAAAAGGAATACACCTTACAAGGCCTGATGCAAGATGTTCAAAGTGCTGAAAAGATCCTTGTGAAAAGCAAAGGTCAAGAGATTCATATGGTTGGCAAAGTTGCTACTGTTAAGACCCGTCAGAAGGTAAAGAAACAACAGAAGAAAAAACAACTTGGGCCTACCAAGAAGGAGACCAAGAAAGTAACCAAGATCAAAGGGAAATGCTTCCTTTGTGGTGAAAAGAGACATTGGAAAAGAAATTGCCCAAAGTCCCAGAACAAGAAGGAAGAAGGTAATGTGAATTATCTTGAAACATGTTTTTTGGCAGATTCTACAGATTCTTGGATCATAGAATCTGGAGCCACTAATCATGTTTGTTATTCCTTGCAGGGGTTCCAAGAAAGGAGAAGGCTGAGTAAGAATGAAATCAATTTGCGCTTGGGCAACGGAACGTTAGTGTCTGCAAGTGCAGTGGGAGATATTAGAGTTTATTTGGATTCTAGAAGGCATTTAGATTTGATAGACGTTTATTATGTACCTCAATTCAAGAGGAATTTAATTTCAGTTTCTTGTTTGAATAAATTTGGATATTCGGTTACTTTTAATAAAGTTTTTATTATTAGTAAGAATGACAAAGTTATTTGCCAAGGTACATTGGAAAACGGTCTATACTTTTTGCTTAGAAATATCTCTCACTCGTTAGACATAGAAATAACGGAACCTAATCATAAAAGAGTTAAATTATCAAAAGATGAAACCTACCTATGGCATTTACGCCTAGGTCATATTAACCTTAATAGGATTAAAAGATTGGTATGTGACGGACCTTTGAGTGACTTAAAGGTTGATGATCTACCAACTTGTGAATCTTGTTTGGAAGGTAAAATGACCAAAAGGACGTTCTCTGCCAAAGGTGCCAGAGCCACTGAATGTTTAGGATTGATACACACTGATGTATGTGGACCTATGAGCATTCAAGCTAGAGGTGGATATGAGTACTTCATCACTTTCACAGATGATTACTCGAGATTTGGCTATGTGTATCGCATACGACATAAGTCGGATGCTTTTGACATGTTCAAAGCATTCAAAGCTGAAGCGGAAAATCAGCTTGAGAAACACATAGAAATCTTGAGATCTGATCGTGGTGGAGAATATCTATCTAGTGAGTTTCAGCAATATCTTATTGATAATGGGATAATTTCTCATTTTTCTGCACCAGGTACACCTCAACAAAATGGGGTAGCAGAAAGGAGAAATAGAACTCTTTTGGATATGGTTAGGTCTATGTTGAGTTATTCAACACTTCCTATTTCTTTTTGGGGATATGCTTTACAAACTGCTATATACATTCTAAACGATGTACCATCTAAGTCTGTTCTTAAAACACCGCATGAATTGTGGACTGGGCGCAAGCCTGGTTTACAACACTTAAGGATATTTGGTTATCCTACGCATGTGTTAAAAGGAAAGACAGAAAAGATGGAGTCCCGTTCGGAAACATGTATATTTGTAGGGTATCCAAAAGAAACTAAAGGATATTATTTTTATAGTCCTTCAGATCTTAAAGTATTTGTTTCGACAAATGCTAAATTTCTGGAAAAGGACTATATGAATGATTTTGTGCCTAGAAGTAGAATTGTCCTGAATGAGATGTCAGGAGATACAATTCCACGAGAGGTTACACAACCAAACCCAATTGTAAGTTCCGATCCAACACAAGATCAACAACCTACCATTCCTCATCGTAGTGGGAGGGTTAGAACACAACCCGAAAGATACATCGGTCTGGGAGAATCAGTGGAGAATCTCCCGGAAGACGATGATCCCTACACGTACAAGGAAGCTATGGAGGATGTTGATAGTCGCTATTGGCAAAAGGCAATGCAATCTGAGATTGAATCTATGTTCGATAACAAAGCCTGGTCCCTTGTAGACTTGCCTAAAGGGATAAAACCCATTGGGTGCAAGTGGGTATACAAGAGGAAAAGAGTTATGGATGGAAATGTGGAAACCTTTAAAGCTAGATTGGTAGCTAAAGGGTATACACAGAAAGAAGGTATCGATTACGAGGAAACCTTCTCTCCTGTGGCCATGCTTAAATCCATTAGGATACTCTTGTCCATTGCAGCATCTTTAGATCTACAGATTTGGCAAATGGACGTCAAGACAGCTTTCCTTAATGGAAGTCTTGACGAAAGCATCTACATGATGCAACCAGAGGGATTCATTGAAAAGGACCAAATGGAAAAGGTATGCAAGTTGCAGAAATCCATATATGGATTAAAGCAAGCATCCAGATCCTGGAACATAAGGTTCGATCAAGCTGTCAAAGGTTTTGGATTTATTCAGAATCTTGACGAACCTTGTGTATACAAAAGGATTAAGGGCGACAAGTTGGTTTTCCTGATTCTTTATGTTGATGATATACTACTCATTGGAAACGATGTAGGTGTATTGACATCAGCAAAAGAATGGTTAGCAAAACAATTTGATATGAAGGACTTAGGAGAAGCAAGTTTTATTCTAGGTATCCAAGTAATAAGGGATAGAAAGAATAGAACGATTGCATTATCCCAAGCTTCATACATAGACAAGATCTTGTCTAGGTTTTCCATGCAGGATTCCAAGAAAGGTATGTTACCTTTCAGACATGGAATCAAGCATTCTAAGGAACAAGTTCCTAAGAATGAGCATGAAGAGCAATTCATGAGTAGAGTTCCATATGCCTCGGCAGTTGGAAGTCTCATGTATGCAATGCTCTGTACTAGACCAGATATTTGTTTTGCTGTTGGCATAGTTAGTAGGTTTCAATCGAAACCTGGTCCTGATCACTGGACGGCAGTCAAGCATATTTTCAAGTATCTTAAGAGAACGAGAGATAATATGCTTGTATACTCTGGAGGGGATTTAATTCCCGTTGGGTATACAGATTCTGATTTCCAATCAAATTCTGACTCCAGAAAATCCACATCAGGGGCTGTGTTTACTATTAGAGGAGGAGCAGTTATATGGAGGAGTATCAAGCAATCTTGTATTGCTGATTCCACCATGGAAGCTGAGTATGTTGCTGCATGCGAGGCTGCCAGAGAGGCTGTTTGGCTCCGCCAATTCTTGATTGACTTGGAAGTGGTTCCTAGTGCGAATAAGCAGATCACTATCTACTGTGACAACAGTGGAGCAGTGGCTAATTCGAAAGAACCAAGAAGTCACAAGAGAGGTAAACACAATGAAAGAAAGTATCATCTTTTAAGGGAGATTGTTCAAAGTGGTGATGTGACGATTACCAAAATCGCGTCAGCAGAAAATCTAGCATATCCCTTCACAAAGGCTCTACCTTAGAAGAGTTTCGATGGGCATCTAGAGAACATGGGCTTGAGAGATATGACACATTTGCTATAGCGCAAATGGGAGATTGTTAGGATTATGCTCAATAGCAAGAGTGTAATATTGTAATTATCAATCTTTTTCATATTAATAAAGTGATTTCTGGTTTAAACAAATCTTATAGCATTTATAGTTTAATATTATAATTGTCAAAGTAAATAATCATAAGGTCTAAAGACTATAAGAAAAGAAGAATTGTTCGTACATCTGGATATGTATATGGTAGACACAATTCTTTAGTTAGTCTTGAATATTGTTCACAACTTAAGTTAAAGGTTGGGCACCTTTATCTTGTTAAAGTTGTAGAATTCTTTTGCTAGCATTTGAGTGGGATCAAATGAGATATGATGAGTCTAAAATCATCGGAGTGTCTTCGAGCAAAAGAATCTAGTGCACTGGGTGCATTGAACTGGATCACAATGAAATACTTTATCTATAACCGTCAGTAGATAAAAGTCTTTTCATTATCAGGACAATCGAAGAGTCTATCTTAATCCTGAGATAAATGATGGACTTATGGTTGCAAGTGATATCATTTGAGTTATACGATTATATCGCATAGTCTATCCTCGATAGTTTGGTGATATTCATTTGTTAATCGATAGAGGACTTCATTTATAGATATGGACATCGTGGCTCCATTTATTAAATGAGAGTATAATATCATTAAATGAGAGTATAATATCATCATTTGAGTTATACGATTATATCGCATAGTCTATCCTCGATAGTTTGGTGATATTCATTTGTTAATCGATAGAGGACTTCATTTATAGATATGGACATCGTGGCTCCATTTATTAAATGAGAGTATAATATCATCATATGGATGTTTTGAGGTAATTGGATATTAAATCTCAACGTTGAGTTTTCGATAGTGTCTATTGAAAACATGGCTTCTGGACAAGTCAAATATCCAAGTTCAAAACGTGATCATATGAGTAAATATGGTAACTTGGAGAGTTATAAGCGGTCTATGAACTCTTGGCGATTACTCTTATTAATCACGAGGATACACTATCTCCAACATGATTGTCTAGGGTATGAATGAGGAACATCTTCCTTTTCTGTCTTTATTTAAGAGTTCAATTTTAGCTCTTTAGTGGAATGAGTTAAAATTAATGGATTGGACCTAAGTGAATCATTTGTTGATTGTGATTAGGTTATGTCTATTGAAGCTTAAATTTAGATGCCCGCCAAGATCCCCAATCCACACGGACTTGTATGGATCACTTGATATATTCTACCGGACCAATTTATGGGTCCATTTAGAATTGCATTTAATATATTAAGAATATAATTTGCACATTATTTATTTAATGGACTGCTCAATTATATTAATATATTAATGAAAGACATGTGGGCTTGTTTCTTTTAGTAAGAATGGGTCTGGTTCACATGTGGGCTTTTTATTTAAAGTCCAATGGATTAAATGAAATAAGAAAATAATATATGGCCCATTTGTATGAGTGGGGCGGCAAGGTGCTTTTTAACCTAATATATTATTTTGTTTCATTGTTTTAATTAAATAAGAATTAATTAATTTATTAATTAATTGTTTAATTAAGAAACAAATCTTTTCTGATTAGGAAATATGATTCCTAGAGTTATACTATTGGTAGTAGTATACTAAAATTAAAAGACTTGTTTGATAAGAAAATAAATAATTAATTTTATTTATTTAATCAAATAAGAAGTCTTTTTATTTAGTCAAATAAAAGAATAAAAGATCTATGAGTTGGATTAGGGTTTAAAGTCTTAAACTGGATGGGAATTAGGGTGCAACACAAACTCCTTTTTGCTTGTGATTTGTGGCAACCCTAGTCCCTTTTGGAGTAGGATTTTCGGCCACCCTAAAAAAAAAAAAAAGAGGAAGAAAATTTGGCCACCTATATATTTGGACTTATAGAATTCGGCCACCTGAGAGGGTGTGGTGCTTGATTAAATCTTCTTCTTCTTCTCAATTCATAGAAAGAATTATTTTGTTCTACTAAAACATAAAAGAGTGAATAGATTATTTTTTGATGGTACACTAATTGCTTGTTCATCAATAAGCTTGTGTGTACAACATCGATTTAGGTTCACGCGAGTTTCGATCATTAGATTGAGAACTCAAAAGTGACCGGAATAATCTTAGTCTTCTTTTGATTGTTTTGTGACTAACAAAAAGAAAAGAAAAGTTTGTTTGTCCATTCTCAGGTTTGCAATTCAAAGAAAAAGGGAGACCACGCTCCTAGGTGATTCACGTTCGTGCTAGGATTGAAGATCTTGCGGATTACCATCGACGTAAGTCAATCGGATCATGCGACAAAATGTATTCTTCTTTTGTTGATTATATATATCTTTAATCAATTAAAGGGTTAAGGTTCATAAAAAGGAAATTTTTTAAATTTACTAAATCTATTTTTAGTCTCGCTTCCTCTGCGTGTACTACAGTATTTTTCCCTACAATAATAACCCATCCTGATCACCTGGTAAGCCAAAGTTTCCCCTGACACGTGGTTACCACAATCCCCTGAGTGCACCTTGTTGAGTGTCCAGCGCGCATCATCGGGATGGAGACACCTGAGTAGAGGGAAAGACTTCCCCTTACGGTATAGGTATCCTTCTACCAAACAGTACCGGGTAGCTGTCCTCTTGAGCCGGCGGGCTTGATCCGGATCTGCAGGGAGAATGTCACTTTGGAGATAGTCTGCTATTGGATCCATCCAACATGGGAGGTGGTTTACAGGAAGGATCTCTGCCTCTTTAGCTATACTGGAGAAAGGAACCAATTGGAGGGGTACTCCTTTTGGTAAAGCATGTCCCTCTCCAGTGGCAATCTTAGCTAAGATATTTGCGCGATGGTTTTTCTCCCTGGGCACTTGCTCTATTCTTACACCCTTGAACTTCTTCATAGCCTTCTCAGGTTTGCAATTCAAATAAAAAGGGAGACCATGCTCCTAGGTGATTCACGTTTGTGCTAGGATTGAAGATCTTGCGGATTACCATCGACGTAAGTCAATCGAATCACACGACAAAAGGTATTCTTCTTTTGTTGATTATATATATGTTTAATTAATTAAAGGGTTAAGGTTCATAATAAGGAAAAAATTTTAAAGTTACTAAATCTATTTTTAGTCTCGCTTCCCCTGCGTGTACTACGGTATTTTTCCCTACACTGCGATGGTGTGAGCATGAAAATAAGGCCGGAGCTTTCTGGATGTGGTCACTAAGGTGTATGCGAGCTTCTCTAGTAAGGTGTAATTTCTTTCGGACTTTGTAAAAGCCCAGCTGACGTAGTAGATCGGCCTCTGTACCCCGTCACTGCATTCTTTCACCAAGGCTCCACTAGTAGCCACTTCAGAAACTGCTAGGTAGAGTAAGAGCTCTTCACCCGGGGTCGGTTTTACCAATAGTGGCAGACTTGACAAGTACTCTTTCAAAGCTTGGAAAGCCTGCTCATTTTGCTCGTCCCACTTCATCTTCTTTCCCTGCTTGATGACTTTAAAAAATGGGAGACATTTATCTGTGGAGCGGGATATGAATCGGTTCAGGGCTGCGATTCGCCCGGTTAATCCTTATGCCTGCTTGAGGGTTGTAGGGGACTCGAGCTCTAGAATGGCTTTGATCTTCTCAGGATTTGCCTCAATTCCCCTTTCATGTACCATGAATCCTAGGAATTTGCCTGCTGCTACCCCGAATGCACATTTAGCGGGGTTCAACCTCATCTGGTTCTGCCTTATTACCTGGAAGGTCTGGCGTAAGTCCCCTGTATGTCGTCTTGCTTCGGGAGATTTAGTGATCATGTCATCTATGTATACTTCCATGGATCTCCCTATCTGTTCCTTGAATAGTTTGTTCACCATGCGCTAGTAGGTGGCACCTTCATTTTTGAGTCCGAATGACATTACCTTATGATGCAGCGGAATATTCACCAACAACAATTGATAAAAATAAAGGATAAACGATTCGGATCCGTTGATACGCATACGAATACCGGAAGCGAAACCTACTATTAATCTGTTGATCTGCGCACAGATACCAGAATAATAGGCCTCAAATACCAACTGAGGTACCGGGAAATTCAACACAAACAACAATCGATAAAAGAAAGGATAAATGATTCGGATCCGTTGATTCGCACACGAATACCGGAAGCGAATCCTACTATTAATTTGTTGATCCGTGCAGGGATACCAGAATAATAGGCTTCAAATTCGTTGATCCACTAAGGATACCGAAATTGGATAAAAGGAGATGCTCTCTCTCATATTTTATTAATCATCAAAAACTCCATAACAAATTGGATTCAAACAACTTAAATAAGAAAAACAATAAGTCAACTTCCACAAGGAATCAACTTTTAAATTAACTTAAACTAAAACTGAAAAGAAATCCTATCTAGGAAAAGAGAACAAATCCTAATCAAACAAAGATTACAAAAAAGAGAACGAATCCTAATCTAAAAAAGATTACGAAAAAGAGAACAAATCATAATCTGACTCAGACTCAATGTCATATAATTCAAACTTCCAGCTCAAGTCTTCGCGTAACAACATAGATGGCCGAATTTGGGCCTTTTGTGATCTGTTACAGAGGACGAAGTCTTCATAACATTTGTAGGGCTCGTCTTGGGCTTTCCGGAAACATATTATAATAGATGATCAGACTCCATATCGCCTCTGTAGAGGTCTACGAAATTCAGCTCCCCCAGCTCGTCCAGCTCTCATCCAGCTCATGTCTTCGCGCAATAATATAGATGGACGAATTTGGGCCTTTTGTGATCTGTTATTGAGGACGGAGTCTTCAAAACATCTGTAGGGCTTGTCTTGGGCTTTCCGAAAACATATTATAATAGACGATCCGACCTCATATGCCCTCTGTAGAGGTCCACGAATTTCAGCCCAGATTTGGTTGGTCCACGCGACCCAAATACGAATTCGCCACCCGCTCCATGTGTTCCATTGCCTTAGCTGCTGCTGCATCATTCTCTTCAGGTTGGAGAAAATTCGTCCTCGAATTTTGACTGTTTTGAGGAACAAATAAGTTGGAGATGCTATTGAATGATGAAACACGGCAACATCATAGAAATAATCCTCAAAAATTGAGTCTCTCTCATGCTGCTCGTTCTGGAACAAATCTTCATCGAAAACTGATGGCTTATCGAAATCGACAATAACAGGTTCCATCACATATTCCTCATCAAAAATTGGCGGCTTATCGAAGTCAACGATAACCAGGTCCGACACATAATCGTCATCGAAAAACAATGAATGGTAGGAGGAAATTTTGTTTTGGGGATTCATGAGTTTTTTTTTTTTTTTTTTTTTTTTTTTTTTTTTTTTTGTGGGAAATATGGATGGTGAATTTTTGGCGTTGAGGAAGATAGTAGGTTGTGGTCGTGGATGCTGAGCCTAGCACAACGGTAGACTCGGTGGCTCTGATACCAAACTGATGCAGCGGAATATTCACCAAACAACAATAGATAAAAATAAAGGATAAACGATTCGGATCCGTTGATTCGCGCACGAATACCGAAAGCGAACCCTACTATTAATCTGTTGATCTACGCACAGATACCAGAATAATAGGCCTCAAATACCAACTGAGGTAGCAGAAAATTCAACACAAACAACAATCGATAAAAGAAAAGATAAATGATTCGGATCCGTTGATTCACGCACGAATACCGGAAGCGAACCCTACTATTAATCTGTTGATCTGTGCACAGATACCAGAATAATAGGCTTCAAATTCGTTGATCCATTTAGGATACCGAAATTGGATAAAAGGAGATGCTCTCTCTCAAATTTTATTAATCATCAAAAACCCATAACAAATTGGATTCAAACAACTTAAATAGGAAAATCAATAAGTCGACTTCCACAAGGAATCAACTTCTAAATTAACTTAAACTAAAACTGAAAAGAAATCCTATCTAGGAAAAGAGAACAAATCCTAATCAAACAAAGATTACGAAAAAGAGAACAAATCCTAATCTGACTCAGACTCAATGTCATCTAATTCAAACTTCCAGCTCAAGTCTTCGCGTAACAAAATAGATGGCCAAATTTGGGCCTTTTTTGTTCTGTTACAGAGGACGGAATCTTCATAACATTTGTAGAGCTCGTCTTGGGCTTTCCGGAAACATATTATAATAGACAATCCGACTCCATATGGCCTCTGTAGAGGTCCACGAAATTCAGCTCCCCCAGCTCGTCCAGCTCTCATCCAGCTCATGTTTTCGCGCAATAAGATAGATGACCGAATTTGGGCCTTTTGTGATCTGTTATTGAGGACGGAGTCTTCATAACATCTGTAGGGCTTGTCTTGCGCTTTCCGAAAACATATTATAATAGATAATCCGACCTCATATGCCCTCTGTAGAGGTCCACGAAGTTCAGCCCGGATTTGGTTGGTCCACGCAACCCAAATACGAATTCGCCACCTGCTCCATGTGTTCCGTTGCCTTAGCTGCTGCTGCATCATTCTCTTCAGGTTGGAGAAAATTCGTCCTCGAATTTTGACTATCTTCATCCCAGAAACCTGCATAAAATTTTTTTGTGCTAACACCCGAGATCTTATACGATGAAATTTAAATCCTTCGATTCTTGTCATGATGTCCATGGACTCCTTTTCAGATATCTCTTCATCAAAGACCGGTGGTAGATCAAAATCAACAAAAACTTCCGCCGATACATATGTATCATCGAAAAACACCGAAGGATTGGAGGCTAATTGTGTTTGAGGGTTCATGGATTTTTCTTTTATTTTTATTTATTTATTTATTTATTTTTTGGGGAAATATGGATGGTGAATTTTTGGTGTTGAGGAAGATAGTAGGTTGTGGTCGTGGATACTGAGCCTAGCACAATGGTAGACTCGGTGGCTCTGATACCAAACTGATGCAGTGGAATATTCACTAACAACAATTGATAAAAATAAAGGATAAACGATTCGGATCCGTTGATTCGCGTACGAATACCGGAAGCGAACCCTACTATTAATCTGTTGATCTGCGCACAGATACCAGAATAATAGGCCTCAAATACCAACTGAGGTACCGGGAAATTCAACACAAACAACAATCGATAAAAGAAAGGATAAATGATTCGGATCCGTTGATTCGCACACGAATACCGGAAGCGAATCCTACTATTAATCTGTTGATCCGTGCAGGGATACCAGAATAATAGGCTTCAAATTCGTTGATCCACTAAGGATACCGAAATTGGATAAAAGGAGATGCTCTCTCTCAAATTTTATTAATCATCAAAAACTCCATAACAAATTGGATTCAAACAACTTAAATAAGAAAAACAATAAGTCAACTTCCACAAGGAATCAACTTCTAAATTAACTTAAACTAAAACTGAAAAGAAATCCTATCTAGGAAAAGAGAACAAATCCTAATCAAACAAAGATTACAAAAAAGAGAACGAATCCTAATCTAAAAAAGATTACGAAAAAGAGAACAAATCCTAATCTGACTCATACTCAATGTCATCTAATTCAAACTTCCAGCTCAAGTCTTCGTGTAACAAAATAGATGGCCGAATTTGGGCCTTTTGTGATCTGTTACAGAGGACGAAGTCTTCATAACATTTGTAGGGCTCGTCTTGGGCTTTCCGGAAACATATTATAATAGATGATCAGACTCTATAAGGCCTCTGTAGAGGTCCACGAAATTCAGCTCCCCTGGCTCGTCCAGCTCTCATCCAGCTCATGTCTTCGCGCAATAATATAGATGGCCGAATTTGGGCCTTTTGTGATCTGTTATTGAGGATGGAGTCTTCATAACATCTGTAGGGCTTGTCTTGGGCTTTCCGAAAATATATTATAATAGACGATCCGACCTCATATGCCCTCTGTGGAGGTCCACGAATTGCAGACCGGATTTGGTTGGTCCACTCGACCCAAATACGAATTCGCCACCCGCTCCATGTGTTCCATTGCCTTAGCTGCTGCTGCATCACCTTATAACAGTAGAGGCCTCGTCCAGTGATGAAGCTAGTCTTGTCTTGGTCTGAAGGATGCATCATGATTTGATTATACCCCGAGAAAGCATCCATGAAGCTTAGGAGCCTATTTCCTGCAGTGGAGTCAATGAGCTGGTCTATTTTAGGCAGAGGGAAGCTATCTTTGGGACAGGCCCGATTAAGATCGGTGTAGTCCACACACATTCGCCACTTCCCGTTAGACTTGGTTACCATGACCACGTTAGCGATCCACTCGGGGTACTGGGATTCCCTGATAAAACCGGCCTTCAGGAGCTTGTCAACCTCTTCTTGGACTGTGGCATTCCGTTCAGCATTTAAGTGTCTTCTTTTCTACTTTACTGGCTTGAAGGTTGCATCCACTGCCAACCTATGGGTAGCCAGGCTAAGGGGAATGCCAGGCATCTCCTCATGGCTCCAAGCAAAGATATCGTTGTATTCTCTGAGAAGCTCTATCAAATCCCTCTTTACCTCCGGGTCCAGACCTTCTCCCACTTTTACTGTCTTTGCTGGATCTTCACTCTGGATCTGGACCTCCTCTAGCTGCTCTATGGGGTACCCACTGGTCCAACTATGCTCCTCTTCTTCTGACTCCTCCACGATTATGTCTGGTACCTCCCCTTCTTCTAAGACATAATCATCCCGGTCTGTCGCTCTCGGACCAGGGTCGCTGGTCACCTGTGCGCACTATTTAGCTAATTCAGCGGGGTTGGTGGACACCGCATAACAATTGCGGGCTGCCTGCTGGTCCCCCCTTACTTCTCCTACTCCTGATCCTACTGGAAACTTCAACACGTTGTGGTAGATAGATAGCACTCCTTTAACCCTGACAAGAAAGGCCTTCCCAAGATTGCATTGTATGCAGACGGGGTGTCTATTACAATGAACTCCGTCATTATATTCTGTTGAAGAGGAGCCTCCTCAACTATTACTGGCAGTATCTTTGTTCCCATCGGCATTACAGAGTCCCCTGTGAATCCGTATAATAAAAAGGTACAACTGTTGTAGCAAGAATTCTTCAGGTTAAGCTGCTCATGAGCCCCCTTGAACAGAATATCCACGCTGCTTCCCGTATCGATCAAGACACGGTGTACTAGGCAATTGGCGATCTGTACTATTATGACCATGGGGTCATCATGTGGCTGTACCGTATTGTAGACATCTTCCTCCGTAAAGATGATCTTGATGGAGCGGGATAGATCTCGGGGTCCACCATTGACCATCAGTATCTCATGATCAGTGTTAAGCCTGGGGATCTTCCTTGCGTGGTTCTTCCTTGAATTGTTGGAAGTTCCAGCTAAGGTGGGGCCTCCACTGATGGTGTGGATCACTTAGATCTGCTGCATTAAATCCTTCTCTCATTCTCTCCTTCTTTCCGCTGCTTCCTGCATCTCGCTTTGAACCTGCTTTCCTTATTTTATGCTATCTCGTACCTATTGTAAAAATTCAGTTAGAAGTCCTCCCCTTACCAGTGCTTCTATCTGATTGCGGAGACTGTAGCATTCTGAGGTGTTGTGCCCCACATCTTCATGGAAGTCGCAATACTTGTATTGATTTCTCCTGTCTACCGGGATCTTCATGGGAACTGGCTTTCTGAGTAGACCCTTATCCCGAATAGCAAGATAGATAGTTTCCCGTGAAGCATTGAGAGGGGTGTAGTGGTTATACCCTTCTTCCTCTCTCACTATTCTGGATAATTCCTTCAAGGGGAGCTCTCTGGGAGGTGATCTCCTGACTAGGTACCTTTCTTGGTATGAAGGAATAGGAGGCGGCCTGTAGGTAGACCGGTTTGGAGGTTGATTTTGAAATTTCCTAGCTGGTGCGGGCTTCGGAGCCTCCTTTTTAGGGCGCGGTACTAATCGGACTTCATCATGTTCAATCTTGATCCGGAGTTGTTCATCGATGTCCACCTGTTCCAGAGCCTGATTGTAGGCTTCCTGGTATGTCTCGGGAGGATGCTTGGCAAAAGACCGGAATAGCCTGCCGGCCCACAAGTTCCTCCGAAAATTGGCTAGAGTTTCTTTCTCGTTGAATACACCCATCTGGACGACCTCTTTGTGGAATTTCTCCACATAAGATCTCAGAGTTTCACCCCGCTCTTGAACTACGTACTACAACAGGATAGGATCCTTAGGACATGGTTTGATTCCCTGAAACTGTGCACAGAAAGCTTTGGTAAGTTTGGAGAAAGAATCAACATTACCTGGTGGTAACTTCCTAAACCATGTCTTGGCACAGTCCGTCAGGGTTGAGGGGAACATCCTGCACATGGCTATCCTGGTTGCACTTTGAACTTCCATCTAGTGGACAAAGCTTTCCAGGTGGCTGACGGGGTCCTCTGTTCCGGAATATTTTTCTGAAGGCATCCTGAATTTGGGGGGCAACCCTGCCTCTTTCACTCTTTTGGAGAATGGTACATTCATCTCACCCAGGGGGTTCTTCTGACTTCCTTGATGTTTTCCCTTCTTCAACTGCTCCAACTCCTTCGCCATCCTTGTCATCTGATCTTCCAGGCGCTGAGACTTTTTGGTTCCAGATCGGGCTACTGAAAATTCTTCATCTGATGAATCTGAATCAAGGATTACCTCATTTCGCTTAGCCCTCTGACGCTTTTCTTTGGAGCTCCTTCGGGATTTGGCACTTCCTTCCAAATCGGGATGCAGATCTCTCTCCTTTGCCTTTGGTTTTGGTGGAGACTGAATCCTCCTAGGTGGAACCTCGATCACGGACTTTACTAGCCTGGGTCTGAACTCCGCCTGTCGGACTAGGAGAGGTGGGCCCAACCGGTCGAAAACTGGTGCCCTAATACTTGGGCCAGCATCTCCTAGGATCCCGGCTGCTTCAAAGGGGATCCCCTAGGCTATCATACGGAGTCGGATTAATTCTATGTAGGCTGTGGCGTGCTGTTCTAAGACATCTCAATTGATTTCCTGCCTAGCGGGGTCTTGAGGGATAGGGCCTGCAGCTGGTGGGGGTACTGGTGGAGGATTCTCATTCTTGGTGCCCTTACCCCACCTCTGGGCTCTTTCAGTGGAAGCAAGGGACTGGAGCCCTAATGGCTCGGGATGACCCTGGGAGGATCAGAGTCTCATTCTGAATATTTCTGGATGGAAATAGGCTGTTTTTAAACAATGGTTGGGATGAAGTTCCCACAGACGGCGCCAAAAGTGTTATCCGAAAATCGTTAATGGGTGGAATTTCCAAATAACAACTTTAAAAGGACCTAGATAGGGATTGATCCTGGTCGGCGGGGTATCAAGTAGTTTGATACCAACTGTGTTCCTGTCATTACTAATATAATATAAAATACCAAAATCAAATGATCGTAAGGTTTTTATTGATTGGTATTCTTTTTTTTTTTCGGTTACAATGGTGTATGATGTTTTTTTTTATAAGTAATGAAGATGATGGCGATGGCGAATCTGTGCCTGTCGATTAGTAGAATATAGGGTTCTTTTTTTGGAGAAGAAGACCTCTCTATCTTTTGGCGAATTAGATGATCTATATAGAGGTCATGTTTGCTTGCCATGCACTCCTACAATCTCGGACTAGGGTTTGGCAGCTGCAGGGTCCTCTTCTTTTTAGGAGATAATCTCGGAGCTTTACGTGTAGAATCCAGTCTTTCCTTCCTAGGAGGAGTCAATCTCTTACCTTCCTAGTTGGATTCTTACTGTGTTAACCTGCTTAAATTAGGACTCTTTGGCGGGAAGGAGTATACCTCCTTTGTACGGCGGCGTTTTATTGGATCTTTCGTGGAGCTTTCAGTTCCTGGTGCGAGAATTTTGCTTCCTGGTATCTTTTTGCTTGGCGGGCTGTCCACGTCTAATAAGCGCCCTGCTGATGGAGTAGGGGGATATGTAGCTAACTTTGTAACGGGATGTTCAGTAGAACTCCGTGTCGGGGTGCTGCGGGGTCCATAGGAAGCCCGGTCATAGCCTGGTTGGATCCCGCTGTGAATTCTAGTGAGTACTTTGGCTCTTGGCCACATTGTTGAGCTAAGATGCTGGCGGGGTGGACCCTGCTGGAGGAGGTGTGTATTTGGATCAATCGGGGTCCACTCTGTCGAGGTATCCGGATGGTGTTCGCACTCCTATATCCTTCCTGTGTTGAGGTGGAAAATTCTTCTTTGGTCCTTCGCCAATTTTGGCGGTTAACAGAATCTATTTTGAGATGTTATCCTTAAGCTTCACACCATACTACTCTCAATGTACATTATTCTTTTGTGCAACCTAATTTGTCTTATGCTAACCCTAATGTTTCTTTCTCCCGAACATATTAGATATGTCGAGAGCTAGCCACCTGCTGCTAGGACCACTTCCAAAGAATTAAAAATTAGGTCCCAATTTGTTCTCATAGAAGAGGACGATAGGGCTAGCCAACTTATGATCGCCCTCCAAATGTTCACATTTAGGGCTCCCAATTCCTATCTTTTGTGTTTGTTTCTGAGCACTTTTTTGTTTTAGCTATGTATAGGTAAATATCCCTCAGGAAAGGTGTTTGAACCTAAACTGAAGAAAATACGGAAATTCAGGGGCAATTACATCATATTGGAGAATCAGGGGTCAAAGTGCAAATCTGCAACATATATTGACTATTCGGTGATTAAGGATGAGTACAGGGCTCCATATTGTAAATCATCGTGCAAAGCACATCGCAACTGCCACTTTACCCCTGGAACAACGTTGTTTTGGCAAAGGACCGCGTCAGCAAGACGTCAGGTCGTCTTCTACCTATAGCCGGGTCAGCCCGACCCGGTTCAGACCCGACGACCCGGTCATGACCTGACATGCAACTCGGCCATTTTCAACCATTTTTTGGTGGTTTTTTTTGGCCATTTTCTGCCCAGATTAGCAGCCCATCTTCTTCCGGTCATGATGGACCCACTTTAAGCCTTCCATGCAAAAGATTTCAACTCCAACAAATCCTCCAAACTCCATAGCCAAACCAAGCTTCAAGCTCACTTCCAGCGGGTTCTTTCATGCTCAAATACGTCTAAAACTGCTAGACCACCGCAACTTCATGCTGAGGGAAAGTTCCCGCGAGCTAGAACGATTGAAAGTCGCGGCCAACTTCCATATTTTGTCTCTACTTCCGTCAGCGGGAACAAACCCGCGAGGCAAGGGTTCTGAACCCGCGAGCTCGACCGACTTGGAGGACATTGATGTATTTTTATCCCCATTCTTGCCCTAAACACTTCCAACCTATATATACATCCTTTTGCCTCTCTTCCTAAGTATGACCAACCGACCAAACACTTAGAGATTAGCTCTTACATAACAAAAGAGATAGAGCAACTCCAAGCCTTCCATGGGGGATTTTCCTCCATGGAAAGCCTTCCATGAAGAGTAGATATGCAGAGATAGGAGGGCTTGTGTGTCAAGCCATAGATGTTCATAGATAGGGAGAGCTTTTGGAAGACTTGTCTTCAAGGGTGATTTCTCTTTTCTCATCTCTTTGTATTTCTATTGATGTGTAACCCATTTGGGAGTATTTTTAACCAACACTTATGCTAATATATGTTTGTATTGTTCTTTTATTTGATTTAGTATTGATTCATTCCTTAGTTATATATTTATTAATCTCTTATTATGATATTCATATGTATGGATGATTATATATTGATATGTATGTATGGATGAGATTAGGAGTAGATTAACTAAATGATTAGGAGTAGTTGTAATCAAATATCTCATTTGTTTATGTATATTGGTATATGATTTACTATGTATGTGTTTAGAATGATTAGAGTGATTGAGAGTTGAGATTATGCTTGGATAACCATTCCTTGCATCATCTTGGCTATTAGCTCTATGGAATGGAAATAGCTTGTGTGTGCATGACTTGCCACTTTAGCTTTGGTTCATATGTTCTTGTGCTTAATGGATATAAACCTAGACACAATCACTCTTCCGATTTGGAGAGTGATGACATGATTTCGATAATTCCCTAATCAAGAGAACGAACCCTTTACTGGATTAATTGAATTCACATGTTAAACAATCCACATGATTTGCATCTTGTGTTTGGTAAACCTATATCCCACGTGTGTCTCATATCTTGCTTATCTCTCAACCACCATTGTTTTCGTAGTCTGGGTGTCTTGCCTTTAGGAGTAGAAAACCATAATTAGGAGTAGACTAATTAGATAGCCAAGACACCCGGCTACATTTATAACTTTAGTTAGTTAGGTAGTTTGCATCTCCACACACACACCACACCGCATTCCATTTACATTGCTTTCATAAACTCTAAGACTAGATATAGTTAACGGATTCCGTCTCCTCATGGGAACGATACCCTTACTCGTTGCCACTATACGTGGCGAACGATTCGTATACTTGCGCAAGGGTAAAAACGCCATGCGTCCTATCATTTACTAGAGTTTATAGAACTGTCCAGAGGCATGTCAACTTACCATGATTAACTTTACTGCCGATCAACCATCTTCCTACAATAATGAAGTAAACGAAGTTTTTGAGCAAGATCTCCAAAATTACAAGGAAAGATTTGATATCCTGACTCTATAGAACTTTTCATTGACAATAACATGGGGCTGTCTAGAACCCTCCTCCAGGTGCAATCACCATATACGGGGCTATGCTTACTTTAGGGATCACCTTGCCATGGTAGCCTTATATTCCAGAGTTTTTTGCCGATAATGGGATTGTGCATGCTCAGCTGACCCCCAACTCTTACAGAATTCTAGTTTGCATGTAGAAACTGTGGAGAGATATGGGTATCAATGGTCAACCATCCCCTAGAGAAATTCACCATTTCTACACCTTGGGCCGATCGAATTATGGAGGCACATATTATCTTTCTTCGACTTCCCCTAACCACTGGATCCATAAGGGCAGAGTTACTGAAGCGACCCCCCAACTTTCAATGAACAAGGACTAGAAAGGCTTTATTTGGGGGTTTCCTTCTTCAATAAAGGATGGAAGAATTCCTAATTCTTCATTCAGGGCGGTTGGGGTCAAGTTGTGGTCGGTGACAATACCCGCAATCTGATCATGAACTCAGTTCCTAGGTAATTCGTCAATCCAAAGGCTTGGATTAAGACTTCCCCAATTTTGTCTACACTTGAGATTTTGATCGAACCGAAATTGTTATGATTTTAGCCCTCAATTTTGTATCCTTTATCTTGTTTTCGAGTGTATTTTGGTGTCTAATGGCTCGTTTCTAGTCAATTACAGGTATTCAATGAGTTTTGGGCAAGACATGAGGTTTGGTGGCAAAAGAGGTTGAAATTGTAAAAAGTGTATGCAGATCATCTAACTTCAAAGGGTCATATCTCCCTCCTCTGTTTGAACCACGTTTAGATTTTACATATATTCAGAAAGCCCCGGAATTCTACTTTCTAGTGATTTTACGGATTGCGATTCCGAGTCTTCTAGAGAAAGTTATGCCCATTTTAGTAATTGCTTCGTAGGGAACCATGAACCAACCGCTACCTAACCATGTTTAAACCGCGAACTGCACTATCTAGCTTAGCAAAAGGGACATTTTCAAACCACTTTAAAGGGGTAATGTTGTCCTTTCATTCCTATTTCGAACCCTAGCCTCTTAAACCTATAATTACATCATTTTCTTCAAAACCCAATTAACTCTCAATCTATCAACCTAGAAACCCTCTCCACACTTCATCTTCTTCACCATAAAAGAGAGAGAGAGACCTTCAAAGACCTCCATGGATGCCTCACCATCATAACCTTCCATTTACAACCACCCATCGTTGGAAGAGATTCATGAGGAAAGATCCATCCTCTCTTGTTTATAAGGAGGAGAGCTTCAATAGAGCTTAGAGATCCAAGATGACAATTGGGTTCCTCTCCGAGCTTGGAGATTCGAGACTGACATCTTGGGTTTCCTCTTTTTACTCTTCTATTGTATTTTCTTTATTTGATGTGTATTCCTATTAGGGAAATATGTAAACCTAACAATAGTTTCATTTATTTGATTAACTAGTATTTAAAATTTTTCAAGCATTGTCTCATTCAATTACTTTATATTTATTCTTGACTTGTGTTGAGTAGGCTTGAAAACCCTTCTAGATGCATGTTTAGGATATCTCTTGTCTTTACATTCATGGCATGTAGGGTAGAAATTGATATATGTTCATGATTAGGATTAGGAGTAGTTTAATTAAACATCCCATGATTGCGTGTGTGTTGATTGATAATTCAAAGTGCATGTTTTGGATTGATTTAAGTGTTTGAGAATTAGGGTTAGGTAGGTATATCAACTCTTGGCCTTGATTATGCTCTTAATTGTTTGGGTGAATTTCATGATAAATATATACCATGCCATTATGGATTTCGGTTCTATAACCTTCGTGCTTGTAATCCTTGGTCGTTGCTCATGCGATATACCATCGGTGAGTAATGATCGAGGGTCTGTTATGCTTAATGCTACCATTGGTTGTTGCTTGCAAGTGACAAGTGAGTAGCGATCGATGGTTGATCCTTTCATATTTATGCTTGTGCTTAAAGAGGAAATTCTCTCATAAACCAACCTTTTAGTTGTGTAGTAGAGAGTTTAGTGATTGAGGAGATTCTCTCATAAACCAACCTTGTAGTTGTGTAGTAGAGAGTTTGACTTAATCCACACGCAAAGGTTGAACCCTATCTTGGGTGTTTTATGCAGTTGGTGACTATAGGTGGCACGAATGTTTTGGTGATCATGAGTACCTTGTATGTACATTGTCTACATCTCTCCTAGCCACTTATTTTAGTAACTTAGGGTGTTTGCCTTTAAGAGTAGATTAATGTAATTAGGAGTAGTTTAATTTAGAAAGGCAAACACCCGGTTACATTTATCTCTTTAATCACCATTCTCACCCCTCCATATTCTCTCATCTATTTTATCTTTATTTTGCATTTTCTCACACACACACACACACACACACCTGCCATGCTTACACAACACACACACCACTCTCACCCTTGCCATGTTCCCATTTACATTGCTTTCAAAAATCACTAAAACGTGAAATGATCGACGGATGACACCTCCTTATGGACGATACCTTAGCTTGCCACTTTACTAGTTTTCAAAACTTAGAGCACATTGCGTAGGAATTTCTTTATAAAAATCTTTTGAATTCGAAATTTGGTAATGACACAAAAAGTGAGTATTAGATTTCTAACCTGACCCATGCCGCTATTCAAAGATTGGACAACCGGGGTCAACCCACTTTATACAATGAAGGCAAGCTGATTACTGCTAGATTCTTTCCCATAATTTCTAATGCCAGAAAGTGTTGTAAGTAAATTCAATCTAATGTCTTTTCATAAATAACAAAACTTCTTGAGTTGAGCTGACTCTGTTATATTTCTCGTCATTGTTTGATTACGACGTGGTCGGTGACGTTCAAGCCCGTAAATCCAAAGGCATGGATGATGCCAGTCAACGTTAGGATGTTGACCTCAAAAATCAAGGGATTGGTCCACCCCAGTTTGATGAACTCGTGGAGCATACTTTTGTGCTCGATCCCAATGATTCCTAGGAAGTTGTAAGGATTCCCACTATTGATTGGCTTATTTCGTGGACAAACCTCATATTGGGGTTTGAATTGTAAGGGTAGATTAAGTGTTTGATGATCAAGCTCAAAGGCCCTTTTCAAGACCTCAAGGTGATTAGCACTCCAAAGGTATATTTTCTTGTGCTTATTTTTCTTTGAAGAGATTTAGAAGCGCACACACACTTAGCATACTTGCATATGTGTGCATTCTCTTCACATGTCACTTTCACACTAGCACTTTGATTATTATATCTTATTGTGTGTTAATGTGTTTTGTAATTCGTTTCCTGATTGTGTTCGGAAACGTCCGCGCGTGCTCGATAATGTGCTTGGTTTTGCGTGAAGACCGCTCACGGAGAATGCCCTTGGCTTCTCCTTGGTTTCACCATTTTTGGTGAATCGGCGGTTAAGATCGGCGGCCTGGCCGTCGAATTGAAACCACCGATCAGACCTGATGCAATTAATATCTCGGGTCTGATTCTACAGTTTGATCGGCGGTTACGAAACCGCCGAATGAAACCGCCGTTGATCCCCTGCTTCTCTCGGGAACAATTCTATGGTCATTATCGGCGGCCTGGCCGCCGAATGAAACCGCCGATCGTGCGTTTTCAGGGGCAAACTTGTCTTTTCACATGCCCTGTTCTTGATGTCTATAAATATCACACTTTCTCTTATCTCTAATCGAGTTCTCTGACTCTAAAGAACCCTAACCTTCAAAGAGAGATACTTGAGAGAAAATCAAATCAAGAACTCATTTTTATACACTCAAACAACATACATGTGCATCAAAGATCATCTAAGCATTTTCTAGCATAGTTAGGTTGCTTATTTGAATGGGTTTTGCTCAACACACATCCTTTGGTATGTTCTTCACTAATCTCATCTAAGTTTAGTGTTTTATTTATCAAAGAAATCTCTTATATCATTTGTATGCTCTTAGAATATATTCTAGATACAAAATAGAGATTGTTGTGTTGACATGATTGAGTATTGTATTTTGATAGCAACATCTAGGTTATTGAATCTATGATTTGCTAAGCTTTATGACATGCCATTTAGCCATTGATATCTAGGATTGCATTTATTGCCATCTAATCATCCTAGATAAGCATATAGAGTTGCCTAGCTCTCATTGCATTTGTTGAGTATTTATATATATTCACATAGGTTGTAATCTCTTCATTGAGAAGTAAGTCTTGCGTGTAGCTTCCGAGATTAAGTTGCTTAGATCGCAAGCAAGTGAAGTCTTGTGTGATAGACCGGGATTAGGTCGGACACTGGGATTAGGTGGTCACACAAGCAAATTGGACTAGGTTCACTTATACCGGGATTAGGTAGGTGTGTGATTATATACCGGGAGTAGGTTGTAATCGTTTAACACATTTAGTGGATTCAAGGTTCGAGTGTGGCGCACTATATAGCCTGTGGTTTTTCCCATGAGGGTTTCCACATAAATATCAAGTGTCATTTATAATTCCGCACCATATTACACTTGTTATTGTATTGACTAGATTGGGGTATTTTTGTAATATTGACTATACGTGAAAATTGCGTAAAATCATTAAAATCTATTCACCCCACCCCCCCCCCCCCCCTCTAGATTAATATTTGTAAACACACCGTACATTATCTGTGTACTTTCAATAAATTCTCTATATCTCTGCTTCTCTCATGACATTGGTGAAATTGGTTTGAATTCTTATTAGACCTTTGTCATTTGCTTTGCCAAATACCATTGTATTTTGGACTTGAATGCTACATGTCTTGTATGCAAAGCATTTTTGATTCACACATTTTAATCAAAATAAATCTCCTTGTTTCTCTTCAATTAATTGATTAGCATAAAGTGGCTTATATGACTATGCAAATATCTTGTATGCTACTATCTCTCTTTTCCTTAAGTGACCTTGTTGGGGACTACTCCATTGCCTATATCATGACAAAAAGGGGGAGTAGAATGTGGTGAGGGGAGATGCTATTGTTGTAGCAATTGTGCATATTGGAGAGAGTACATATTGAGGGGGAGTAACCCATTGAGGGGGAGCATTGCATACACATACATTGCATGATGTTGTGTTTAAAAGTTTAATATGCAAATGCTTGTTTTATTTTCACTTGATCATCTCACATACACATGCTTTGGAAGTGTAATCTAATTGTTTTGAAGGTTTGGTAATTCTACAAGAGATTGAAGACTTGAAGTTTTATTTTCTTATCTCTTTGTACTTTGTAATGTAGAACATCCCATAGCTTCAATTATGTTGTGAGGATCAATATGAGTGGTGGTTTTGTCACGAAATAGCCAAAGGGGGAGATTGTAAGGATTCCCATTTTTGATTGGCTTATTTCGTGGACAAACCACATATTGGGGTTTGAATTGTAAGGGTAGAATAGGTGTTTGAAGATCAAGCTCAGAGGCCCTTTTCAAGACCTCAAGGTGACAAGCACTCCAAAGGTATATTCTCTAGTGCTTAGTTTTCTTTGAAGAGATTTAGAAGCACACACACACTTAACATATTTGCATATGTGTACATTCTCTTCACATGTCACATTTCACACTAGCACTTTGATTGTATATCTTGCTGTGTGTTTTTGTGTCTTGTAATTCGTTTCCCGAATGTGTTCGGAAACGTCCGCGCGTGCACGATAATGTGCTTGGTTTTGCGCGAAGACCGCTCACGGAGAATGCCCTTGGCTTCTCCTTGGTTTCACCATTTTTGGTGAATCGGCGGTTACTATGGGCGGCCTGGCCGCCGAATTGAAACCGCCGATCAGACCTGATGCATTTAATATCTCGGGTCTGATTCTACGGTTTGATCTGCGGTTACGAAACTGCCGAATGAAACCGTCGTTGATCCCCTGCTTCTCTCGGGAACAATTCTGCGGTCATTATCGGCGGCCTGGCCGCCGAATGAAACCGCCGATCGTGCGTTTTCATGGGCAAACTTGTCTTTTCACATGCCCTGTTCTTGATGTCTATAAATATCACACTTTCTCTTATCTCTAACCGAGTTCTCTGACTCTAAAGAACCCTAACCTTCAAAGAGAGATACTTGAGAGAAAATCAAATCAAGAACTCATTTTTATACACTCAAACCACAGACATGTGCATCAAAGATCATCTAAGCATTTTCTAGCATAGTTAGGTTGCTTATTTGAATGGGTTTTGCTCAACACACATCCTTTGGTATGTTCTTCACTAATTGCATCTAAGTTTAGTGTTTTATTTATCAAAGAAATCTCTTATATCATTTGTATGCTCTTAGAATATATTCTAGATACAAAATAGAGATTGTTGTGTTGACATGATTAAGTGTTGTATTTTGATAGCAACATCTAGGTTATTGAATCTATGATTTGCTAAGCTTTATGACATGTCATTTAGCCATTGATATCTAGCATTGCATTTATTGCCATCTAATCATCCTAGATAAGCATATAGAGTTGCCTAGCTCTCATTGCATTTGTTGAGTACTTATATATATTCACATAGGTTGTAATCTTTTCATTGAGAAGTAAGTCTTGTGTGTAGCTTCCGGGATTAGGTTGCTTAGATCGCAAGCAAGTGAAGTCTTGTGTGATAGACCGGGATTAGGTGGACACTGGGATTAGGTGATCACACAAGCAAATTGGACTAGGTTCACTTATACCAGGATTAGGTAGGTGTGTGATTATATACCGGGAGTAGGTTGTAATCATTTAACACATTTAGTGGATTCGAGGTTCGAGTGTGGTGCACTATATAGCCCGTGGTTTTTCCCGTGAGGGTTTCCAAGTAAATATCAAGTGTTATTTAAATTCCGCACATATTACACTTGTTATATATATTGACTAGTTTGGGGCATTTTCGTAATCTTGACTTAATGCGAAAGTTGGATAAAATTTGTTAAAATCTATTCACCCCCCTCTATATTAATATTTGTAAACATACCGGAGTTGAATTTGTACTTTCAATTGGTATCAACTGCTTGGTACATCGCATCCTGATTGATACAGGAAGCAATGTTGATATTTTGTTCAAATGGGCTCATGAGCAGCTCAACTTGAATAATTCTTGTTACAACAGTTGTACTTCCCTTCTGTATGGATTCACAGGAGACTCAGTGATGCCGATGGGGATGAAGATTCTGCCGGTGATAGTCGGAGAAGCTCCCCTACAACAGAACATAATGACAGAATTCATTGTAGTGGACACCCCGTCTGCATATAATGTGATCTTGGGCAGGCCTTTCTTGTCAGGGATTAGGGGGATGCTGTCCATTTACCACAATGTGTTGAAGTTTTCGGTGGGAGCAAGAGTAGGAGAAGTAAGAGGAGACCAGCAGGCAGCTCGCAATTGTTACGCGGTGTCCACCAACCCCGCTGCATTAGCTAAACAATGCGCACAGGTAACCAGTGACCCAGGTCCGAGAGCGACAGAGCGGGATGATTATGTCTTGGAAGAAGGAAAGGTGCCAGACATAATCGTGGAGGAGCCAGAAGAGGAAGAGCGTGGTTGGACCAGTGGGCACCCCACAAAGCAGTTAGAGGAGGTCCTGATCCGGAGAGAAGATCCGACAAAGACAGTAAAAGTATGAGGAGATCTGGACCCGGAAATTAAGGAGGATTTGGTAGAGCTTCTCAGATAGTACAACGACATCTTTGCTTGGAGCCATGAGGAGATGCCTGGCATTCCTCTTAGCTTGGCTGCCCACATGTTGGCAGTATATGCAACTTTCAAGCCAGTTAAGCAAAAGAGAAGACACTTCAATGCCAAATGGAACGCCGCGGTCCAAGAAGAGGTTGACAAGCTCTTGAAAGCCGGATTCATTAGGGAATCCCGGTACCCCTAGTGGGTCGCCAATGTAGTTATGGTAACCAAGTCTAACGGGAAGTGGCGAATGTGTGTGGATTACACCGATCTTAACCGGGCTTGTCCCAATGATAGTTTTCCTCTGCCTAAGATAGAACAGCTCATTAACTCCACTGCAGGAAACAAGCTCTTAAGCTTCATGGATGCTTTCTCGGGGTACAATCAAATCATGATGCATCCTTCAGATCAGGATAAGACTAGCTTCATCACCGGACAAGGCCTCTACTGCTATAAGGTAATGCCATTCGGACTCAAAAATGCAGGTGCCACCTACCAGCGTATGGTGAACAAACTGTTCAAGGAGCTGATAGGGAGATCCATGGAAGTGTACATAGATGACATGATCACAAAATCTCTAGAAGCAAGACAACATACAGGGGACTTACGCTAGACCTTCCAGGTAATAAGGCAGAACCAGATGAGGTTGAACCCCGCTAAGTGTGCATTCGGGGTAGCAGCAGGCAAATTCCTGAGATTCATAGTGCATGAAAGGGGAATTGAGGCTAATCCTGAGAAGATTAGAGCCATTCTAGATCTCGAGTCCCCTACAACTCTCAAGTAGGCACAAGGATTAACCAGACGAATAGCAGCCCTAAATCGGTTTATATCCCACTCCACAGATAAATGTCTCCCATTTTTCAAAGTCATCAAGGTGGGGAAGAAGATGAAGTGGGATTAGCAAAGCGAGCAGGCATTTCAAGCTTGAAAGAGATACTTGTCAAGTCCGCCGCTACTGGTAAAGTTGACCCCGGGGGAAGAGCTCCTACTCTACCTAGAAGTTTCTGAAGTTGCTACTAGTGGAGCTTTGGTGAAAGAATGCAATGACGGGGTACATAGACCAATCTACTATGTCAGCCGGGCTTTTACTAAGTCCGAGAAAAACTATACCCTACTAGAGAAGCTCGCCTACACCTTGGTGACCACATCTAGGAAGCTTCGACCTTATTTTCAAGCTCACACCATCGCGGTTGTCACAGATCAACCATTGAGACAATTCTTCCAAAGGCCAGATATGTCGGGCAGGTTGTATCTATGGGCCCTGGAGCTCACACAATTCGGCATCAAATACAAAGCAAGAACCACGATCAAAGCCCAAGCCCTGGTGGACTTCATAGTGGAGTTTAGCCCGATTCCGAACCCGGGCAAATCAGTAGACCCAGATCTGGATCAAACCAATCCAGAATGGCCTGAAGATAGCAAGATTTTGGTTCTTTGCACGGATGGAGCATCGAACAAGTCGGGATGCGGAGCTGGGATCGTCTTGATCGACCTCGTTGGAGCTGAGTGCAGTTATTGCTTCAGGTTTGAGTTCAGAGCTACCAACAACGAGTCGGAGAATGAAGCTCTATTAGCAGGAATGAAAGTAGCAGGAGCCCTAGAAGCTGAGTACCTTCTGATCAAGAGTGACTCCCAACTAGTGGTCAATCAGGTGACAGGTTTGTACCAAGCAAAAGGTGACAACATGGTGGCTTATCTGGCTAAAGTTCAGGAAGATATGAAGAAGTTTAAGGGTGTAAGGATAGAACAGGTACCCAGAAAGAAGAACCATCGCGCAGATGTCCTAGCTAAGATTGCTACAGGAGAAGGACATGTTTTGCCAAAAGGAGTACCCCTTCAATTGGTTCCCTTCTCCAGTATAGCTAAGGAAGCAGAAGTCCTTCCCCTGAGCCACCCCCATGTTGGATGGATCCAATAGCAGATTATCTCCAAAGTGACACTCTCCCTACAGATCCGAAACAAGCCCGACGGCTTAAGAGGATAGCTACTCGATGCTGCATGATAGAAGGGTACCTATACCGTAAGGGGAAATCTCTCCCTCTACTCAGATGTCTCCATCCCAATGATGCGTGTTGGGTGCTCAACGAGGTACACTCAGGGGATTATGGTAATCATGTTTCAAGTGAAACTCTGGCTTACCAGGTAATCAGGATGGGTTACTACTGGCCGACTATACATCTAGATGTAAGGCAATTTGCGCGATCCTGCGAAGCTTGTCAGAAAATAGCAAACCTCCATCATCTCCCACCAGAGAGGCTCTCCTCAATCAGCACCCCTTACCCTTTTGCTATCTGGGGACTGGACTTGATCGGGCCGCTTCCCACTGCACCCGGCCAAGCCAAACACACAGTGGTAGCAATAGATTATTTTACTCGGTGGGTAGAAGCCAAGGCCCTCACCCGGATAACTGAAGAAAAAACCACCAACTTTGTTAAGGAGAACATTGTCTACCGATTTGGCACCCCGATGGCCATCATAACTGATTTGGGAAAGCAATTTGACAATGCCAACTTCAGGGAATTCTGTGAAGACTGGAACATCAATCTTCATTTTGCATCAGTGGCTCATCCTCAAACCAATGGGCTAATTGAAGCTACCAACAAGACCATTAAGAATCTCCTGAAGAAGAAGCTCCAACAGAAGAAAGGGTTATAGGTTGCAGAGTTACCCAATGTACTGTGGGCTTACAGAACAACCAGGCGGACTACAACTGGAGAGACTCTCTAATCCCTAGTGTTCGGAATAGAAGCGGTCTTACCCATTAAGCATAAACTCATATCTTTCCGGGTCCAAAACTATGAGCCGGAAGACAATGAGGCTAAATTGAGAGCTAGTTTGGACTTACTGGAGGAAAGACAAAGCAGAGTCGCAGAGAAGGTTGCTATATATCAGAGCAAGATAGCCCGACATTTCAACAAAAAGGTGAGGATCCGGAATTTCAAAGAAGGAGACTTGGTTCTCAGGAAAGTAACTCAGAACACACGAAGAAGGTCTGACGAGGTGCTAGCTCCAAACTGGGAAGGTCCATACTTGATTAAGGCATTGCTCCGGGGTGGAGCTTACAAGCTGGAAGACATGGAGGGATACCCAGTGGATCACACTTGGAACGCCGATCACCTCATGAAATTTTACCCTTAGAAATTTAGGTCATATCAGCGGGAATGCTCACCCCGATTTCATATTGTACTGACTAAAGAAATTCAATAAAAGCACATTTTATCCGAAAATCGTTAATGGAATGTGATGAGCGTCGTTCGTGTACTCAACAAAATGATATTTAGATGTGTTCGTTTAGAAAACCGATTTTTCACCACTTAGATAGAAAATTAGTAAAGTGGCAAGTGGGATTCGTTCCACAGGGAATTAAGGTGATTAGTTGAATAAATTAACTAATCTATATGCAATAAAATAAATCATAAAAATATGGATGAGTGAATGGGTTGTCAAGCCATCAAACATACATGAAAAATAAACCTAATAAACTAATAAAAGAATACTTAACAAATCTAGATAAGATAAATGGAAGTAACAATTAAGAGAATAGCTAGGGAATTAATGGGATCACAAATGAATTACGGGAAATGCTTATCAAGCTACTTTAGTGAACAAATCTCACAAATGTTAACCAATTGATTTCTAAAATGTGTTTGGGCCATTATTATGAACCCTAAACAACTTCCCACCGCAATGCCTAACCGATTAAGGAAAGGGGGTCACGGCGGGATTGATTTGTTACAATTAACGGCTTAGATTATCGTGGTTGATATACCCTCCGACAATCTATCCTATTCACTAAGTTCTCAATCCATCAAGGTTGTCAATCCAATCAAGATTATATAACAAATTATCCTAAGCAAGATTATAATCAACTAGTGGGTATACATGTCAATTATATAATGCAAAGAATCTAATTATAAAATGAATAGAACACAAATAGAAATTAAAATATATTAAAGCTTAAGCAAATCCCAATCCAAATATTCTCACATCAAAACCCTAGAAAGTGGATTTAATTACACATATTACAATCAAAGGGAAGGCAAGTAAAAGATTAGGAAATCACCCATGGGCCTCCTTTTGTAAGCTTGATCCTTTCCTTGCCTTTGATGCTCCTTGTGTAAAGAGTGGATGATGAGGATGTGTCTAGATAGGTGGAGTCAAATGGGAAGTGACTAAGGAGATTTGTGGAGAAGATGGGAAGAAAAGGAATGATTAGGGGAGGTAATCTAGATGTTAAGTTTAGGTAGGAGAGAAAATGGAGAGAAAAGGAATGGTGGAGAAAGGAGGTTTCTTGGTGGTCAAGAGTTGTCTAAAAGAGGAAAAATAGTGATGTATTTATAGGTGTGAAAAGCTAGGGTATGAAATGGGTATGAAATGATAAGAATACCCCTCTTGAATGCCAACACTGGAATTCCTACGCTGGAATTCCAACGTGGTCGCCACTTGTCCTTCTAGGTCGCCATGGCGACCTCAAATGGCGACCTCTCATGGGTTCTTCTGTCGCCATGGCGACCAAATGGCGACCAAGTGGCGACCCTTCCCACTTTGGAATTCCTACGTTGGAATTCTTATGTGGTCGCCATTTGCAAGTGTAGGTCGCCATGGCGACCTCAAATGGCGACCATGAGATGCTTTGCAATTTCCTCTGTCGCCATGGCGCTCAAGTGGCGACCAAATGGCGACCTTCTGATGACTTGAAGAATCCTCTGTCACCATGGCGCCCATGTAGCGACCTCCTTATGTCTAAGTGGCGAAAATGCCCTGTTTCTTCCCATTTGTGAGCCTTTTTGCACCCAAGTCCTCATCTTCATCCCAAATGCTCTTGAAACCTAATAAAACCTGAAACACACTGGATAATGCCCAAGAATCAAGCCAAAGGAGAAGGAAATGAGGGCCAAAATCATACCAACTTTGGTTCGATCAGAATGGAATTCCAAATAACAACTTTAGAAGGACCAAGATCGAGATTGATCCTGGTCGGAGGGGTATCACGTAGTTTGATACCAACTATGTCCCTATCAGCGCCAGTACGATATGGAATACTAGAAATCAAACAAAAAAAAATTTTATTGATTGTCCCTTTGCATTATAGATATATGACTATGTATGTAGGGGTTACAGCAATGTATGATAATTTGGTAAGTAATGGAGATGGTGGTGATGGAGAATCTGTGCCTGTCGATAAGTGGAATTTTAACTGTAGAGTTTTTTCCCGATCATTTTTCTCTGCCCCCTTTCCGATAAATGGGTAGTTGTATATGTATAGGTCCTGTTGCTTGCCATGCACTCCTATGATTTTGGTTTAGGGTTTTGGCCGATGCTGGATCCTCTTCTTTTTAGGAGATAATCTCGGAGTTGTTTGTGTTGAATCTAGTCTTTCCTTCCCAGGAGGAGTCAATCTCGAGACCAGATTGTTACCTTCCTAGTAGGATTCTTACTGTGTTAACCTGCTCAAGATAGGACTCTCTAGCGGGAACGAGTATTTCTCCTCTGTACGGCAGAGTTTTGATGAGTCTTTTATGGAGTTTTTAGTTTCTGGCATGAGAATCTTGCTTCCTGGTGTCCTTTTTCTGGGCGGGCTGACTATGTTAGAAAGTGCAAGCTAGTAAGCATCCTCCTGATGATGTAAGGGGACGTCTAGCTGGCTTTTTCACGGGATGCTCAGTGGAACCCCGTATCGGGGTGCTGCGGGGTTCTTATAGCGGGATGCTCAGTGGAACTCCGCGTTGGGGTGCCGCGAGGTTCATAGGGAGCCCGGTCATAGCTGGGTTGGATCCCGTTGTGAGTTCTAGTGAGTAGTCTGGCTTACGGCCATATTTCTGAACTAAGATGTTGGCGGGGTCCTTGAGAAACTGGTGAGAAGCCAGATTGGACCCCGATGGAGGGGGTGTGTATTCGGACCAGTCGGAGTCCGCCTTTGTCGGGGTAGTCGGATGATATCTATACTCCTATTTTCTCCTTGTGTTGAGGTGGAAAATTCTTCTTTGGTCCTTTGCCAATTTTGGCGGTTAACAGAAGTCCCCCCTGACTTGGACACTGATTCCTTGTCGGGGTCGAAGTCAGGATCTTGTAATTACTTGAAGGATTTTTTGCCTTATCTGCTTATTTCCTTGTCTAACTAGTTTTCCACCTAGGAGGAGGAAATCTTTATTTTGTACGTTATAACTGGTTGCGTGTCGATCACTGATTGGGTTCCTCATTTTCAAAAAGAGCCATTTTGGCACGATTAATACGGAAAACGCCTCTACCCATTCTTCCGGTCACCGATTCCGGTTTCCTGGTGTGTAACCGTCATCCCTCCTTTATAAATAGACCGGCTTCGCTGGTGCTTCCTTTCTTACTTCCATTTTTCCAAAATTACAACTGAGAACAAACCCTTTCTGATTTGCTTTCTTTCTCCCTTACTTTACAACCTTCCAGAAATCTTTCCTTTACTCTCCTCTTATTCAGTGGCTTCCCCTTCTAAACTTCCTACTTCTCAAGAAAATGCCACTGAGCAAAACCCTCATGTGGTAACCTTCATTCATCCCGACCCGGTCTCCCCGCATCAGTCTGACAACATCGATGCCCTCTTCAATTCGGAGAAGGCTGATGTGGTGGAGGACTTTGACTTCGATGGGGAGAAAAAGAAATCGGGGTGGAGATGAAGCAGTTGAGGATACCCCGCGGACCCAGCGTCGTCACTCCACGCGAAACCCCCGAATCGGGTCGGGTTTCTATAACCAGCCAGAAAACCCAGTTCTAATCAACGAGGAAGGGAACGATGCACAGGTTGGTGGTGACGATGAAGGTGGTGATGGAAGGGTTACTTTAGTCGAGGTCCAGGCCGGCTCTCTTGCCCTCTTCCATGATGGGAGGATAGTCTCCGACTCCGTATGGACCCTGGATACTTTAGCCAAGCTGAGGGAAGAGTACAAGATTCCAAATGACATCGCCCTCTCTCTCCCTCATCGGGGTTATGATGTATATACCCCGCCTTAAAATCGTCTGCTGATCCACAAGGCGGCTTTTAAATGCGGAGTCCGACTACCATTGCACCCCACACTTCGCTGGGCCCTTGTCGCGCTGGAGTTAGCCCCTCTCCAGATCTCCCTGGGTTTTTGGAAGCACTTGACGGGGTTCCTGGTGCTCTGGAATGAGTAGTGTGAGAGGGATCGCATTGAGAGGGAACCGGGATTGGATGAACTCCGCTACCTCTTCAACATCACCAATATGGTGCCCCGGGGTCAATTTTACCTGAGGGCAAACAATGACATGAAGTTTATTGTCTCAGGGGCAAACGTGAAGTATGCCGTGCCCTGGAAGGAAGAATGGTTCGTGGTGGAGGGCGAGTGGGGGCGCACCGCCTTTATTAGGGGACATGAATACCCCGTCCCTACTCAGTTCACAATGAGGGACAAATGGGCGAAGGGGGTGCTAGCTCCTGAATCCCAGGACATCCTTGCGAGGATCATGAAGAGGGGGTATACTAATATGCAATATCCCACTCTTGACCCCTTCGAAGGAGGCCGATTAGAGCGATAACTAAGGATCTCCATCACTCTTCCTAGAAAGTTGACTGTATCTAGTTCCCCTTTTCTTTTATACGTACCTATTTTCCTTCTTTTTCTTCTTATTCTTACTAAGTTTTTTCTTCTTGCAGTGTCGGCTACCCCGATGGTAGCAGGGTCTCCATCGTCCTCTGGGACAGGGGGTCTGGCTCTGCCCACTGACACCTCTCCCGCTCCTTCTCCTCCTCCTTCTTCTTCTATCGTGGCTAAAGATGGGTCGGGGTCCACACGGATTGGAACCGACTCCTTTCCTCCTCCATCTCCATCGAGAACTACTCCAGCGAGGTCTAGGGCCAAGACTCCTGTTCGTCCTTCCACTGCTCCCCCATCATGTTCAAAAATCAAAGAGATGCTTGCTCGAGCAGCTAAAGCCCGGGAATCTGGGAAGCAAGCTCAGAAAAAAGGTCGAGATGTTGCTCCTCCCGCTACCGAGAAGCTACCTGCTATTCCTCTTTCTACTGCACCCTCCAAAGACCGTGCTAAAAGTGCAAACAAGGGAGAAGCTGCCTTCCTTCCTACTCCTCCTGTTGATGTCCCCTCTGGATCGAGGTCAGGGGGTACCACCTTTGACGAAGTGGTATCCCGATTTGCAGCCTCATGCCCTGGTGGAAGTTTGATGGACATGGCCAAGCTTCCTACTGACATCTTAGTCACCAAGGGGGCATCGATTCTGGCTGAGGTAGACTCCCACCTATTTCTCACTGTTACTTTCTTCTTTTTTGGTGAAAGAACTAACCCCCCCCCCCCCAGCCCCTTTTTTTGTCCTTTTGTAGGGCTTCAAATTTACCATAGCCATGGAGAGGCAGCTGCTGACTTTGAGAGAGGCTTACATCAACCTCCAAGCAATGCTGGAAGATACTCAGCAGGAGCTGGTTCAGACGCAGCAGAGTGTGGCCCCTTTACTTCAGGAGGCCAAGGCATCTGAAGAAGCGAGGCAGGAGGGCTTGGTGGTTATCAGGCGCCTTGAGCCTTGCTTAGACACGGAAACCATCAAGTCCTTGCGCCGTAGAGAGGAGAGGGAGCACATAAAAGTTGAGAAGAAGCTGCTGTTAGATGAGAACCAGCTTCTGCGGGATGCCATAGCAGACTTGGAGGCTCAACAGGGGCCTTCATTCGAGGATGGCTACTTCACAGCCTGC
The DNA here is from genome assembly GCA_954870605.1 of Acer campestre. NCBI lineage: Eukaryota > Viridiplantae > Streptophyta > Magnoliopsida > Sapindales > Sapindaceae > Acer > Acer campestre. The sequence continues at coordinate 8,040,856 of OX940807.1, forward strand.
TACGAGGTGGCCACAGCTTTGCCTCCTCCCTTCGACCTCGAAGCAGCCTTGAACTAGGACAGGGAGCAAATAATGGCGAAGGCTGCCTAGCTAGCAGGAGGGGATCAAGAAACAGAGGCCCCTCCCCAGGACGTAACTAATCTGGGTCAAGAAGCTAGCGCGGCTGCAGGGATCCAACTTGATGGCAACGAGGGAGTTGCTCAAGATCCCCCTTCCCTTGAAGAGCAAGTGGTGGATCTCGTGCCTACCTCAGGAGTAGTCCTGGTGGAGGAAGAGAATGAGGAGCTAGCTAGATCCGGGGTCCCAGTAATTGAAGAGACCCGGATTGAGTCTTCTATTGTGGAGGAGGGCGCTGCCATTCAAGTTGCAGAGGTTAAGGGGGCCCAAAACGACGCAGTAGCCACGAGATTAGGAGAGGAGGCAGCCGGTCAAGGAGAGCATTTGGAGGGAGAAAAAGAAGACTCATCCGGCCCTTTTCGCTGTATATATATTTTTAGGAGTTTTGTATATACATTTTGTAGCCCGACTTGGGAGCTGGGCACCCCGTTCTATTTAATATAGCAGCTTCATTTTTCTTATCCATACTTGTGTTTTGCTTTCTCTTGTATTTAGAAACTTTCCACAACATATAAATTTGTGAACAAGTTGATCCCGAACGAACAACTATGCCATAATAGAACTGACCACAACATGCTTATATCTTGTAGTTGTAAGGACCAGCGAGATCTGACAATAATTAAATCCTCCTTTGATCGGATTCTCATGAACATGTAACAGTATAAAATGTAGAGCATCCTGTCGAGGAAGCCTGATACTTACAACAATTTAGCTTGATGAAGATAAACTTCTAAGTCCCTGTCGGGGTAACCTGATACTTAAAACAATCTGACTTGATGAACTTCTAAGCCCCCTCTGATTGTTGATCCTCTGTCGGGGTAGAAAGTGAAGACATAAAGGACCTGGTACTCCAACGGTCATCCCGATCTTTCTGTAAATCTGTACTTGTAGGCAACTAAGACCACTTTAGCACCAGGCTTCTTGTAGGAGGGTATCTCCAACCAAGGCAGCAGGAGCACCCTAGGGCCATTTCCTGGTCTTGAAATGTCGAAGTAAGGAACCAGGTACCCTGAGGCAGCCCCGATCTTACTGTAAGTCTGTCCTGGTAGGCAACTAAGGCCACTTTAGCACCAGGCTTCTTAGAAGTGAGTATTCCCCGACCGAGGCAGCAGGAGCACCTTGAGGCTATTTCCTGGTCTTGAAATGGTGAAGTAAGGAACCAAGTACCCTGAGGCAACCCGATCTTACTGTAAGTCTGTCCTGGTAGGCAACTAAGGCCACTTTAGCACCAGGCTTCTTAGAGGAGGGTATTCCCCGACCAAGGCAGCAGGAGCGCCCTGAGGCTATTTCCTGGTCTTGAAATGGCGAAGTAAGGAACCAGGTACCCTGAGGATGCCCAATCTTACTATAAGTTTGTCCTGGTAGGCAACTAAGGCCACTTTAGCACCAGGCTTCTTGGAGGAGGGTATTCCCCAACCAAGGCAGCAGGAGCGCCCTAAGGCTATTTCCTGGTCTTGAAATGGCGAAGTAAGGAACCAGGTACCCTGAGGCAGCCCGATCTTACTGTAAGTCTGTCCTGGTAGGCAACTACGGCCACTTTAGCACCAGGCTTCTTGGAGGAGGGTATTCCCTGACCAAGGCAGCAGGAGTGCCCTGAGGCTATTTCCTGGTCTTGAAATGGCGAGACAGTAATGGCGAAGTACAAATACTAAGTAGGAGATATTGGAGAATCAAGTAGGAGACTTTGAACATTAAACTCAGGAGAACCATATAGGAGAATAAACTACTTTTATTGAATTTCTTTAATCAGTACAATATGAAATCGGGGTGAGCATTCCCACTGAAATGATCTGAACTTCTAAGGGTAGAATTTCCTGAGGTGATTGGCGTTCCAAGTGTGATCCACTGGGTAACCCTCCATGTCTTCCAGCTTATAAGCTCCACCCCGGAGCAATGCCTTAATCAAGTATGGACCTTCCCATTTTGGAGCTAGCACCCCGTCAGACCTTCTTCGTGTGTTCTGAGTTACTTTCCTGAGAATTAAGTCTCCTTCTTTGAAATTCCGGATCCTCACCTTTTTGTTAAAGTGTCAGGCTATCTTGCTCTGATATATAGCTATCTTCTCAGCGACTCTGCTTTGTCTTTCCTCCAGTAAGTCCAAACTAGCTCTCAATTTAGCCTTATTGTCTTCCGATTCATAATTTTGGACTCGGAAAGATATGAGCTTATGCTCAATGGGCAAGACCGCTTCTGTTCTGAATACTAAGGAGTAGGGAGTCTTCCCTGTTGCAGTCCGCCTGGTTGTTCCATAAGCCCACAGTACATTGGGTAACTCTACAACCCATAACCCTTTCTTCTGTTAGAGCTTCTTCTTCAGGAGCTTCTTAATAGTCTTGTTGGTAGCTTCAACTAGCCCATTGGTTTGAGGATGGGCCACTGATGCAAAGCGAAGATTGATGATCCGGTCTTCACAGTATTCCCTAAAGTTGGCATTGTCAAATTGTTTTCCTAAATCAGTTATAATGGTCATCAGGGTGCCAAATCAACAGACAATGTTTTCCTTGACAAAGTCTGTGGTTTTTTCTTCAGTTATCCGGGTGAGGGCCTTGGCTTCTACCCACCGAGTAAAATAATCTATTGCCACTACTACGTGTTTGGCTTGGTCGGGTGCAGTGGGAAGTGGCCCGATCAAGTCCAGTCCAGTCCCCAGATAGCAAATGGGTAGGGAGTGCTGATTGAGGAGAGCCTCTCTAGTGGGAGATGATGGAGGTCTGCTGTTTTTTGACAAGCTTCGTAGGATCGCGCAAATTGCCTTTCATCCTGAAGTATAGTCAGCCAGTAGTAACCCATTCTGATTACCTGGTAAGCCAGAGTTTCACCTGATACATGATTACCACAATCCCCTGAGTGTACCTCGTTGAGTGCCCAGTGCGCATCATCGGGATGGAGATATCTGAGTAGAGGGAGAGACTTTCCCTTACGATATAGGTACCCTTCTACCATGCAGTACCGAGTAGCTATTCTCTTAAGCCATCAGGCTTGATCGGGATCAGTAGGGAGAATGTCACTTTGGAGATAATCTGCTATTGGGTCCATCCAACATAGGGAACGGCTTACGGGAAGGACTTCCGCATCCATGGCTATGCTGGAGAAGGGAACCAACTGGAGGGGTACTCCCTTTGGCAAGGCATGTCCTTCTCCTGTAGCAATTTTAGCCAGGAAATCTGCACAATGGTTCTTCTCTCTGGGTACTTGTTCTATCCTTACACCCCTAAACTTCTTCATAGCTTCCTAAACTTTAGCCAGATAGGCCACCATGTTGTCACCTTTTGCTTGGTACAAACCTGTCACCTGAATGACCACTAGTTGGGAGTCACTCTTGATCAGGAGGTACTCAACTTCCAGGGCTCCTGCTACTTTCATTCCTACTAGCAGAGCTTCATATTCCGCTTCGTTGTTAGTAGCTTTAAACTCAAATCTGAAGCAATGACTACACTCAGCTCCAGCGGGTTCGATCAAGACGATCCCAGCTCTGCATCCCGACTGGTTCAAAGCTCCATCTATGTAAAGAACCCAAATCTTGCTGCCTTCAGGCCATTCCGGATTGGTTTGATTCGGATCTGGGTCTATTGTTATGCCCGGGTTTGGAATCGGGCTGAATTCCACTATGAAGTCCGCCAAGGCTTGGGCTTTGATCGCGGTTCTTGCCTTGAATTTGATGTCGAATTATGTGAACTCTAGGGCCCATAGAACCAATCTGCCTAACACATCTGGCCTCTAGAGGAATTGTCTCAATGGTTGATTTGTGACAACCGCGATGGTGTGAGCTTGAAAATAAGGCCAGAGCTTTCTAGATGTGGTTACCAAGGCATAGGCGAGCTTCTCTAGTAGAGTGTAGTTTTTCTCGGAAATAGTAAAAGCCCGGCTCATATAGTAGATCGGTCTCTGCACCCCGTCATTGCATTCTTTCACCAAAGCTCCACTCGTAGCAACTTCAGAAACTGCTAGGTAGAGTAGGAGCTCTTCCCCTGGGGTCGGCTTTACTAGTAGTGGCGGACTTGACAAGTAAGTCTTTAAAGATTGAAAAGCCTTCTCACTTTGCTCGTCCCAATTCATCTTCTTCCCCTGCTTGATGACTTTGAAAAATGGGAGACATTTATCTGTGGAGCGGGATATGAACCGGTTCAGGGCTGCTATTCGTCCGGTTAATCCTTATGACGGATTGAGAGTCGTAGGGGATTCGAGATCTAGAATGGCTTTGATCTTCTCAGGATTAGCCTCAATTCCCCTCTCTTGTACCATGAATCCCAGGAATTTGCCTGCTGCTACCCCGAATGCACACTTAGCGGGGTTCAACCTCATCTGGTTCTACCTTATTACCTGGAAGGTCTGGCGCAAGTCCCCTGTATGTTGTCCTGCTTCTAGAGATTTTGTGATCATGTCATCTATGTACACTTCCATGGACCTCCCTATCTGCTCCTTGAATAGCTTGTCCACCATACGCTGGTAGGTGGCACCTGCATTTTTGAGTCCAAATGGCATTACCTTATAGCAGTAGAGGCCTTGTCCGATGATGAAGCTAGTCTTATCTTGATCTGAAGGATGCATCATGATTTGATTGTACCCTGAGAAAGCATCCATGAAGCTTAGGAGTTTGTTTCCTGCTGTGGAGTTAATGAGCTGGTCTATCTTAGGCAGAGGGAAACTATCCTTGGGACAAGCCCGGTTAAGGTCGGTGTAATCCACACACATTTGCCACTTCCCGTTACACTTGGTTACCATAACCACGTTGGCGATCCACTTGAGGTACTAGGATTCCCTGATGAACCCGGCCTTCAGGAGCTTGTCGACCTCTTCTTGGACCGCGGCGTTCCGTTCGGCATTGAAGTGTCTTCTTTTCTACTTAACTGGCTTGAAAGTTGCATCTACTGCCAACCTGTGGGTAGCCAGGCTAAGAGGAATGCCAGGCATCTCCTCATGGCTCCAAGCAAAGATGTCATCGTATTCTCTGAGAAGCTCTACCAAATCCTTCTTAATTTCCGGGTCCAGACCTTCTCATACTTTCACTGTCTTTGTCGGATCTTCTCTCCGGATCAGGACCTCCTCTAACTGCTCTGCGGCGTGCCCACTAGTCCAACCACGCTCTTCTTCTTCTGGCTCCTCCACGATTATGTCTGGCACCACTCCTTCTTCCAATGCATAATCATCCCGCTCTGTCACTCTCGGACCTGGGTCACTGATTATCTATGCGCATTGTTTAGCTAATGCAGCGGGGTTGGTGGACACCGCGTAACAATTGCGAGCTGCCTGCTGGCCTCCTCTCACTTCTCCTACTCCTGTTCCCACTGGAAATTTCAACACATTGTGGTAAATGGACAGTACCCCCTTAATTCCTGATAAGAAAGGCCTGCCCAAGATCGCATTGTATACAGACAAGGTGTCTATTACAATGAACTCTGTCATTATGTTCTGTTGTAGGGGAGCTTCTCTGACTATCACCGGCAGAATCTTCGTCCCCATCGGCATCACTGAGTCTCCTGTGAATCCAAACAGAAGGGAAGTGCAATTGTTGTAGCAAGAATTCTTCAAGTTGAGTTGCTCATGATTCCCTTTGAACAAAATATCAACACTGCTTCCTGTATCAATCAGGATGCGATATACCAAGCAGTTGGCAATTTGGACCGTGATAACCATAGGATCATCATGTGGCTGAAATGTATTGTAGACGTCCTCCTCTGTGAAGATGATTTTGGTAGAGCGGGATAGATCCCGAGATCCACTAATGACTTTGAGAACCTCGTGGTTAGCATTAAGTCTGGGAATCTTCCTTGCGTGATTATTTCTCGAATTATTGGAGGTTCCAGCTAGGGTAGGGCCTCCACCGATGGTGTGGATCACCTGGATCTACTGCATCAGATCCTTCTCCCCATCTCTCCTTCTTTCTGCTGCCTCCTGCATCCCTCTCTGAACCTGTTTTCCTTCTTTTATGCTGTCCCGTACCTGCTGTAAAAATTCGGTTAAAAGACCTCCCCTTACCAATCCTTCAATCTGATTGCAGAGGCTGTAGCACTCTGAGGTGTTGTGCCCAATATCCTCGTGGAAGTCGCAATACTTGTATTGATTCTTCCTGTCAACCGGGATTTTCATGGGACGCGGCTTTCTGAGTAGACCCTTATCCCGAATGGCGCGATAAATAGTTTCTCGGGAAGCATTGAGAGGGGTGTAATGATTATACCCTTTTTCTTCTCTTGCCACCCTGGATACTTCCTTCAGGGGAATCTCTCTGGGAGGTGATCTCGTGACTGGATACCTTTCCTGGTATGGAGGAATATAAGGTGGCCTGTAAGTAGACCGGTTCAGAGGTTGATTCTGAAATTTCCTAGCTAGTGCGGGCTTCGGAGCTTCCTTCTTAGGGCGCGGTGCTAATCGGGCTTCATCGTGCTCGATTTTGATCCGGAGTTGTTCCTCAATGTCCAACTGTTCTAGAGCCCGGTTTTAGGCTTCCTGGTACGTCTCTGGAGGATGCTTGGCAAATGACCGGAATAGTCTGCCAGCCCATAAGTTCCTCTGAAAATTGGCTAGAGTCTCCTTCTCGTTGAATACTCCCATCTAGACAACCTCTTTATGGAATTTCTCCACATAAGATCTCAGAGTTTCACCCTGCTCCTAAACTACGTACTGCAGCAGGATAGGATCCATGGAACGAGGTTTGATTCCCTGAAACTGTGCACAGAAAGCTTTGGTGAGTTTAGAAAAAGAATCGACACTACCTGGTGGTAACTTTCTGAACCATGTCTTGGCACAATCAGTCAAGGTTGAAGGAAACATTCTTCACATTGCCAGCCTGGTCGCACTTTGAACCTCCATCTGGTGGACAAAGCTTTCCAGGTGGCTAACAGGGTCCTCTGTCCCAGAATACTTCTCTGAAGGCATCCTGAACTTGGGGGGCAACCTGCCTCTCTAACTCTTTTGGAGAATGGTGCATTCATCTCACCCAGATGGTTCTTCTCGATTCCTAGATGTTTTCCCTTCTTTAACTGCTCTAACTCCTTCGCCATCCTTGTCATCTGATCCTCTGATCGAACCAAAATTGGTATGATTTTGGCCCTCATTTCCTTCTCCTTTTGCTTGATTCTTGGGCATTATCCAGTGATTTAATGGTGTAAAATCAAGTGTTTCAGGTTTTATTTGGTTTCAAGAGCATTTAGGATGAAGATGAGGACTTGGGTGCAAAAAGGCTCACAAATGGGAAGAAACAGGGCATTTTCGCCACTTAGACATAAGGAGGTCGCTACATGGGCGCCATGGCGACAGAGGATTCTTCAAGTCATCAGAAGGTCGCCATTTGGTCGCCACTTGAGCGCCATGGCGACAGAGGAAATTGCAAAGCATTTCATGGTCGCCATTTGAGGTCGCCATGGCGACCTACACTTGCAAATGGCGACCACATAGGAATTCCAACGTAGGAATTCCAAAGTGGGAAGGGTCGCCACTTGGTCGCCATTTGGTCGCCATGGCGACAGAAGAACCAAGAGAGGTCGCCATTTGAGGTCGCCATGGCGACCTAGAAGCACAAGTGGCGACCACGTTGGAATTCCAGCGTAGGAATTCCAGTGTTGGCATTCAAGAGGGGTATTCTTGTCATTTCATACCCATTTCATACCCTAGCTTTTCACACCTATAAATACATCACATTTTTCCTCTTTTGGACATCTCTTGACCACCAAGAAACCTCCTTTCTATCATTCCTAATCTCTCAATTTCTCTTCTACCTAAGCTTAAACATCTAGATTACTTCACCTAAATCATTCCTCTCCTTCCATTTTCTCCACCCCTTTCCTTTGTCACTTTCCATATGACTCCACCTATCTAGACATATCCTCAACACCCACTCTTTGCACAAGATTCAAGCAAGGAAGCATCAAGCTTACAAGAGAGACCCAAGGGTGATTTCTCTCCATTTTACTTCCTTTTCTTGTTTGTAATTATGTGTAATTAAAACCCCAATTTTAGGGGATGATTTGAGAGACTTTTTGGACACGAGTATTTATTAAAGCTTTCAATATTATGTTTGCATGATTTAAGTTTTATTTACTTTTTAATTAGATCTTGCACTTATGTGATTAATTGAGTTATTGACACACTTGTTAATTACAATATGTTGTAGGATTTATTTGTGATAAAATTGATTGAGTTATTGACACACTTGATTGATTAGAGCACATAGTGAATAGGATAGGCTTTTGGAGTGGTGATCAACCTCGATTGCCTAGACCATTTGATTGTCACTAACCGATCCCGCCGTGACCCCCTTTCCTTAATCGGTTAGGCATTGCGGTGGGAAGTTGTTTAGGGTTCGTAGTGACGGTCTAAACAACACATTCGAATGAGATCGGTCCTAGATTGTGTAGATAGTGCATTAAAGAAGCCATGTATGAATTGCTCATTGTCCATTAGCTACTCTATCATTTCCCTAGAATTCCTATTAATTGTTTATTCTACATTTCTTATCTAGATTTGTTGAGCATTCCATTTTATTAGTTTTATTAGGTTTATTTTACATGTATGTTTGATGGCTTGACAACCCATTCACTCATCCATGTATCTATGATTTATGTTATCGCATTTAGATTAGCTAATTAATTCAACTAATCACTCTAATTCCCTGTGGAACGAATCCTACTTGCCACTTTACTAATTTTCTATCTAAGTGGTGAAAAATCGGTTTTCAAAACGATCACATTTTAAAACATCATTTTGTTGAGTAACACAAACGACGCTCATCAAAACGACGCTCATCATCCTCCAAGCGCTGAGACTTTTTGGTTCCGGATCAGGCTACTGAAACTTCTTCATCCAAAAACTCTGAATCAATGACTACCTCCTTTCACTTTGCTCTTTGACGCTTTTCTTTGGAGCTCCTTCGGGATTTAGCACTTCCTTCTGAATCGGGATGCGGATCCCTCTCTTTTGCCCTTGGTTTTGGTGGAGACTGAATCCTCCTAGGAGGAATCTCAATTACAGACTTTACTAGCCTAGGTCTGAGTTCCGCCTGTCGAACTGGGAGAGGTGGACCCAATCGGTCGAAAACTGGTACCCAGATACTTGGGCCAATATCTCCTGGGACCCCGGCTGCTTCAAAGGGGATCCCCTGGGCTATCATCCGGAGTCGGATAGCTTCTACGTAGGCTGCAGCGTATTGTTCTAAGACATCTCAACTGACTTCCTGCCTAGTGGGGTCTTGAGGGACAGGGCCTGCAGTTGGTGGGGGCACTGGTGGAGGATTCTCATTCCTGGTGCCCTTACCCCGCCTCTGGGCTCTTTCAGTGGAAGCAAGGGACTGGAGTCCTGATGGCTTGGGATGACCCTGGGAGGATCGGAGTCTCATTCTGAATATCTCTATATGGAAATAGGCTGTTTTTTAACAATGGTTGGGATAGTTCCCACAGACGGCGCCAAAAGTGTTATCCGAAAATCGTTAATGGGATGAAATTCCAAATAACAACTTTAGAAAGACCAAGATCGAGATTGATCCTGGTCGGAGGGGTATCATGTAGTTTGATACCGACTATGTCCTTATCAACGCCAGTACGATATGGAATACTAGAAATCAAACAAAAATAAATTTTTATTGATCGTCCCTTTGCATTACAGATATATGACTATGTATGTAGGGGTTACAGCAATGTATGATAATTTGGTAAGTAATGGAGATTGTGGTGATGGAGAATCTGTGCTTGTCGATAAGTGGAATTTTAACTGTAGGGTTTTTTCCCGATCTTTTTTCTCTGCCCCCTTTCCCATAAATGGGTAGTTGTATATGTATAGGTCCTGTTGCTTGCCATGCACTCCTATGATTTTGGTTTAGGGTTTTGGCCGATGCTGGATCCTCTTCTTTTTAGGAGATAATCTCGGAGTTGTTTGTGTTGAATCTAGACTTTCCTTCCTAGGAAGAGTCAATCTCGAGACCAGATTGTTACCTTCCTAGTAGGATTCTTACTGTGTTGACCTGCTCAAGATAGGACTCTCTAGCGGGAACGAGTATTTCTCCTCTGTACGGCAGAGTTTTGATGAGTCTTTTATGGAGTTTTTAGTTTCTGGCATGAGAATCTTGCTTCCTGGTGTCCTTTTGCTGGGCGGGCTGACTATGTCAGAAAGTGCAAGCTAGTAAGCATCCTGCTGATGATGTAGGGGGACGTCTAGCTGGCTTTTTCATGGGATGCTCAGTGGAACCCCGTATCGGGGTGCTGCGGGGTTCTTATAGCGGGATGCTCAGTGGAACTCCGCGTTGGGGTGCCGCGAGGTTCATAGGGAGCCCGGTCATAGCTGGGTTGGATCCCGTTGTGAATTCTAGTGAGTAGTCTGGCTTACGGCCATATTTCTAAACTAAGATGCTGGCGGGGTCCGTGAGAAACTGGGGAGAAGCCAGATTGGACCCCTATGGAGGGGGTGTGTATTCGGACCAGTCAGAGTCCGCCTTTGTCGGGGTAGTCGGATGGTATCTATACTCCTATACTCCTATTTTCTCCTTGTGTTGAGGTGGAAAATTCTTCCTTGGTCCTTTGCCAATTTTGGCGGTTAACAGCAGTTTTCTCTCCCATATGGTTCTCCTGTGTTCAAAGTCTCCTACTTGATTCTCCAGTATCTTCTACTTAATACTTGTACTTCGCCATTACTGACTCGTCATTTCAAGACCAGGAAACTGTAGGGAAAAATACATGCACGCAGCGGAAGCGAGACTAAAAAAAAAAAAAAAAAAGTTTGAGTAGCTTTTAAAATTTTTCCAATTATGAACCTTAAACCCTTTTAATCAATTAAAGATATATAATATATAACAAAAGAAGAATACCTTTTGTCGCGTGATCCGATTGACTTACGTTGATGGTAATCCGCAAGATCTTCCAATCCGATCATGAACGTGAATCACCTAGGAGCGTGGTCTCCCTTCTCTTTGAATTGTATACCTGAGAATGGACAACAAAACTTTTCTGATTCTGTTAGTCACTATAATCTCCAAAAGGTTGCTAAGAATGTTCCGGTCACTTTTGAATTCACAATCGTAAGATTGAAATTCGCGTGAACCTAATTCGAAAGTGTGTACAAAATCTCTTGATGTTAAGATCACTAGTACACTATCGAAACAAGAACAATTCTTCTCTCACAAACCTCTAGACCGAATCACTCACTAGTCTTAGAGTTGGATCTTATTTTTCTCTAGCAAAAGAAAAAGCTCAATTGCAAAAACTAGGGTTTCGAAGATATACAAAGAATATATGTATATATTTCTATTGCCGCAAAATATATATCAAAAATATATATATCTGTTGCGGCAAAATATATTTGCCCATTCTTTTTCTCACTGCATGTCTCCATGCATATATATATATATATATTGTTGGATGCACCGAATTCTCAAATCATTTGTATGTACAAATTCTGCATGCCATATATATATTTTGTATATCTATATATTTCTATTGCCGCACGCCTCTTATATATATATAGCGCACTCGGTTAAAATATATATTATATATCTATGACCAAATAATTTCTTAATATATCTAGGCCAAATATAATATATATCTCTATAGTGCAAACCCTAATCCAACTCTTTTGTGTATTTGTGACTATATAAAAGACTTCCTAATTTGACTAAACAAATAAAGTCTTTTATATTTAGTATAATACTAATAGTAGTATACTACTAGGAAACATATTTCCTAATCAGAAAAAGATTTGATTTTTAATTAAATAATTAATTAACATATTAATTAATTTCCATTTAATTAAATAATAAAATAAAACAATATAATGGGCTAAAAATTAGTCATTGCGGCCCATGACTAGAACTTGGGCCTACATATTGTTTTCTTATTTTATTTAATCCATTTGGACTTTAATAAAAAGCCCACATGTGAACTAGACTCATTCTTACTAAAAGAAACAAGCCCACATGCATTTCATTAATATAATAATATAATTAAACAGCCCATTAAATAAATAATGTGCAAATTATATTCTTAATATATTAAATACAATTCTAAATGGACCCATAAATTGGTCCGGTAGAATATATCAAGTGATCCATGCAAGTCCGTGTGGATTGGGGATCTTGGCGGGCTATCTAAATTTAAGCTTCAATAGACATAACCTAATCACAATCAACAAATGATTCACTTAGGTCCGATCCATTAATTTTAACTCATTCCACTAAAGAGCTAAAATTGAACTCTTAAATAAAGACAGAAAAGGAAGATGTTCCTCATTCATACCCTAGACAATCATGTTGGAGATAGTGTATCCTCGTGATTAATATCAGTAATCGCCAAGAGTTCATAGACCGCCTATAACTCTCCAAGTTACCATATTTACTCATATGACCACGTTTTGAACTTGGATATTTTGACTTGTCCAGAAGCCATGTTTTCAATAGACACTATCGAAAACTCAACGTTGAGATTTAATATCCAATTACCTCAAAACATCCATATGATGATATTATACTCTCATTTAATAAATGGAGCCACGATGTCCATATCTATAAATGAAGTCCTCTATCGATTAACAAATGAATATCACCAAACTATCGAGGATAGACTATGCGATATAATCGTACTCATTGATAACTCAAATGATATCACTTGCAACCATAAGTCCATCATTTATCTCAGGATTAAGATAGACTCTCCGATTGTCCTGATAATGAAAAGACTTTTATCTACTGACGGTTATAGATAAAGTATTTCATTGTGATCCAGTTCAATGCACCCAGTGCACTAGACTCTTTTGCTCGAAGACACTCCGATGATTTTAGACTCATCATATCTCATTTGATCCCACTCAAATGCTAGCAAAAGAATTCTACAACTTTAACAAGATAAAGGTGCCCAACCTTTAACTTAAGTTGTGAACAATATTCAAGACTAACTAAAGAATTGTGTCTACCACATACATATCCAGATGTACGAACAATTCTTCTTTTCTCATAGTCTTTAGACCTTATGATTATTTACTTTGACAATTATTAAACTATAAATGCTATAAGATTTGTTTAAACCAGAAATCACTTTATTAATATGAATAAGATTGTTAATTACACTATTACACTCTTGCTATTGAGCATAATCCTAACAGAAACAGCCTCAGGGTGCTCCTACTGCCTTGGTCGGGGAATACCCTCCTCCAAGAAGCCTGGTGTTAAAGTGGCCTTAGTTGCCTACCAGGATAGACTTACAGTAGGATCGGGATGCCTCAAGGTACCTGGATCCTTACTTTGCCATTTCAAGACCAGGAAACAGCCTCAGGGCGCTCCTGCTGCCTTGGTCGGGGAATACCCTCCTCCAAGAAGCCTGGTGCTAAAGTGGCCTTAGTTGCCTACCAGGATAGACTTACAGTAAGATCGGGGTGCCTCAAGGTACTTGGATCCTTACTTCGCCATTTCAAGACCAGGAAACAGCCTCAGGGCGCTCCTACTGCCTTGGTCGGGGAATACCCTCCTCCAAGAAGCCTGGTGCTAAAGTGGCCTTAGTTGCCTACCAGGACAGACTTACAGTAAAATCGGGATGCCTCAGGGTACCTGGATCCTTACTTCGCCATTTCAAGACTAAGAAATAGCCTCAGGCGCTCCTGCTGCCTTGGTCAAGGAATACCCTCCTCCAAGAAGCCTGATGCTAAAGTGGCCTTAGTTTCCTACCAGGACAGACTTACAGTAAGATCAGGATACCTCAGGGTACCTGGATCCTTACTTCGCCATTTCAAGACCAAGAAATAGCCTCAGGGCGCTCCTACTGCCTTGGTCAGGGAATACCCTCCTCCAAGAAGCCAGGTGCTAAAGTGGTCTTAGTTGCCTACCAGGACAGACTTACAGTAAGATCAAAATGCCTCAGGGTACCTGGATCCTTACTTCGCCATTAAGGGAATATTTTGGCAGGGTACCTGGTTCCTTACTCCACTTTATCTCCTAAAAGGCCGACAGTTAAGAAGGATAGAGGAGTTCATCAAATCAAACTACTTGAAGTATCGGGCTACCTCGACAGGATACTCAATACTTCAAGTTATTATACGTTCATGAGAGTCTAATTAAGAAGGACATGGCAAGTACCAAAATCTCACTAGTCTTGTGATTTCAGAATATGAAGGATAAGACAGCCAAGCCCCCTGAGACTTGTCATAGTTCAAATTACCCGTCAAGGTCCAGTTATTCATCAGGAGTCCAGCTATTAACAGGTTTATATGCTGTGGAAAGCTTTTAAGTACAAAAGCAAGAAAGACACAAGTATGAATCAAATAACATAAAATTGTTATATTAATAAGCTGGGTGCCCAGCCCCCATCTCGGGCTACAAAAATGATAAAGGAAGGTTTACAAAAAAAGCAAAGGCCAGATCATCCTTCATTCTCCTCCTCTGGCTACTTCCCTTGACTATCTGCTTCTACCATTATGCTAGCATCTTCGGAGTTATCCCAGGAACCTTTAATAGCCGAAGCCTGAGATCTAGTTGGATCTGCCTCCTGGACAACAGCGTCCTCCCCCATGGTAGCCGACTCAGTCTGGGTCCCTCCTACAACTGGGACCCCGGATCTATCTAGCTTCTCGTCATCCTCCACCAGGACTACTCCTGAGGTAGACACGGGATCAACCACTTGATCTTCAAGGGAAGGGGGATCTTGAGCAGCTCCCTCAATACCCGATTAAGTCAGATCCCTACAGCTGTGCTAGCTCCTTAACCCGATTAAGCCGCCTCTTGTGAAGGGTCCTCTGTTCCTTGATCCCCTCCTGCTAGCTAGGCAGCCTTCGCCATTATTTGTTCCCGGTCCCAGTTCAAGGCTGTTGCGAGGTCGAAGGGAGGAGGTAAAGCAGTGGCCACCTCATAGCAGGACGTGAAGTAGCCATCTTCAAAGTTTAGGCCCTCTTGAGCTTCCAGGCTTGCTACACTATCCCGTAGGAGTTGGTTCTCGCTTTGCAGCAGCTCCTTCTCTCTCTTCAAACACTCCCTTTCCTCCCGTCGGCGCAGGGACCTAACAGTCTCAGTGTCCAGGTAGCACTCAAAGCGCCTAATAGCCACCAGGGCCTCCTGCTTCCCCTATTCAGACTCTTTGGCTTCTTGAATTAGAGGGGCCACATTCTGCTGAGTCTGGATTATCTCCCGTCGGCAGGAGGCCGCAAATCGGGATACCACTTTATTAAAAGTGGCATCCCTTGACCTCGATCCAGAAGCCACGTCAGCAGCAGCAGCAGGGGCAGGGATGTGGATAGCTGCCTCCTCCACCGAGATTCTCACGGGATCTTTGGAAAAGAATATAGTAGGAGGAGGAGCAGAAGAAGTCTTTGTGGTAGGAGCGGCCTTCTTCTATGCTGAACTTCCAGAACCTCGGGCCTTAGCCGCCCTGGCCAGTATCACCGTAATCTTTGAGCGCGACGGAGGAGTAGAAGGAAGGCGAGCTGGAGTCTTGGCCCTAGACCCCACTGAAGCAGGAGCAGTTGTTCTTGATGGAGCAGAAGGAAGGATGGGGTCAGTTCCCGCTCGGATGGACCCCGACACAGTCCTGGCAGCAGTAGTAGGAGAAGGAACAGGAGAAGTATGAGCTGGCAGAGTCATATTCCCCGCTCTAGAGGAGGATGGAGACCCCGCTGCCATCGGGGCAGCAGACACTGCAATAAGGAAATAAGCTTAATAAGAAAAAGAAGGAGAATATGTAAGTAAAAAAGCAAGTGAGTTAGATGCAGTCAACTTACCAGGCAGGGCAATAGAAATCCTCAAGTACCGCTCCAGGCGGGCTCCCTCAAAGGGATCTAGAGTGGGATACTGCATATTGGTGTACCCCCTTTTCATGATCCTTATAAGAATCTCCCGGGACTCAGGAGCCAGCATCCCCTTTGCCCACTTGTCCTTCGCTGTAAACTGAGTAGGGACGGGGTATTCGTATCCCCCAATGAAAGTAGTACGCCCCCACTCGCCTTCCACCACGAGCCATTCCTCCTTCCAGGGCGCCGAGTACTTCACATTTGCCCCCGGGACAGTGAACTTCAAGTCATTTGATGTCTTTAGGTAGAACTGACCCCGGGGCACCATGTTAGTGATGTTAAACAGGAAACGGAGTTCATCCAACCCCGACTCCTGCTCGATGTGATCTTTCTCGCACTGCTCCTTCCAGAGCACCAGAAACCCCGTCAAGTGCTTTTAGAATCCCGGCGAGATCTAGAGGGTGGCTAACTCCAGCGTGACAAGAGCTCAGCGGAGTGTGGGATGTAGTGGTAGTCGAACACCGCATTCGAAGGCCGCCTTGTGGATCAGCAGGCGATCTTGAGGCGGGGTGTAGACATCGTAGCCTCGATGAGGAAGAGAGAGAGTAATGTTATCTGGAATCTTGTACTCCTCCCTCAGCTTGGCCAAGGTATCTAGGGTGCTTACGGAGTCAGGGACTATTCTCCCATCATGGAAAAGGGCGAAAGAGCCGACTTGGACCCCGACTAGCAAAACCCCTCCATCACCACCTCCATCGCCACTGCCCATCTTCTCCGCGTCCGTCGGGTCATTGATAATGACAGGATCCTCTGGCTGGTTATGAAAACCCGACCCCATTTACTGGTTTTAAGTGGAGTGACGGCATTGAGCCCGCGGGGTGCCGTCAGTCGCCTCATCTCCCTCTCGATCTCATTTCCTCCCTATTGACGTTAGGGAGTCCTCCACCAAATCGGCCTTCTCTGTGTTGAAGAGGGCGTCAATATTATCAAATTGAGGCGGAGAAGCGGGGTCGGGATGAGCAGAGGTTACTATTGTGGAAGGGTTTTGCTCAGTGGCATTTTCTTGAGAAGTAGGAAGTTTAGAAGGAGAAGCCATTGAGGAAGAGGAAAGTAGGAAAGATTTCTGGAAGGTTAGGGAGAAAGAAAGCAAATCAGAAGGGGCTAGTTCTCTGTTGTAATTTTGAAAAATTGAAAGTAAGAAAGAAAGCACCAGTGAAGCCGGTCTATTTATAGAGTAAGGATGATGGTTACATACCAGGAAACCGGAATCGGTGACCGGAAGAATGGGTAGAGGCGTTTTCCGCATTAATTGCGCCAAAACGGCTCTTTTTGAAAACGAGGAACCCAATCGTTGATCGACACGTAACCAGTAGTAACGTACCAAGTAAAGATTTCCTCCTCTTAGGTGGAGAACTAGTCAGACAAGGAAATAAACATATAAGGTAGAAAATCCTTCAAATATTGACAAGATCCTGACACTGATACCTTAACACCAACCCCGACAAGGTATCAGTGTCCAAGTCAGGGGGACTTCTGTTAACCGCCAAAATTGGTGAAGGACCAAGGAAGAATTTTCCACCTCAACACAGGAAAATATAGGAGTACAGACACCATCCGGCTACCTCGACAAGGGCGGACTCCGACTGGTTTGAGTACACACCCCCTCCAGCGGGGTCTGATCGAACCAAAATTGGTATGATTTTGGCCCTCACTTCCTTCTCTTTTTGCTTGATTCTTGGGCATTATTCTGTGATTTAATTGTGAAAATTGAGTGTTTCAGGAATTTATAGAATTCAGGGGCATTGGAGTAATTTTGGTGATTTGGGGGTAAAAGCGTAAATTAGTGAAGGAAGATTGAAGATATTGTAATATTTAAAGAGATCAGGGGAGCAGTATGTAATTTTCCATGCAAAGAAGAGAGGTCGCGCCACATCATCAATACGGTGCGCTTTGCTTAAGAGGAAAGAATGGGCTGCTGAATTCACCCCAGATGCATCCTCATTGCACCCCATGTGCAAGCCCAAAACACAAAGCCCAACTCACCAAACCCATCTCTTTATGCAGCAAAATGGTGCGTTTTAGTCAAGACAGCAGCCCAAGTGACCAGGCCCAAACGCAAGTCCAAGCAGCAGCCCACAAAGTCACTAATCAAAACGGCAGCGTTTTGAATCAAGTGACCAAGCCCAAAATCGTGAGGCCCAAATCACGCCTATACCTGATTTGCTGCATCCCATTGTACCCCACCTGATTTCTAAACGCACCCCTTTACTATTCATTTTCTTCTTCCTTTCAACGAGCAGCCATGGCCAAACCACCTTAAACCCTTGACCGGCCGGAAACCATCCTTCCCGGACCTATCTCCGACCGGTTTTGGGCCCAAAATTACGGCCAACCGACTGGCTGGCCGGTCGGTCCACTTCTGGCCTCTCAATTGGCTGGAATCCGGCCACTCCAAATCACTCCATTTTCTTCCCATTTTGCCCCTAGGTCGCCATTTGGCATTTCGAGGTCGCCATGGCGACAGGGAGTTGATTCCCACACCTGATGAGGTCGCCATTTGCATCCCCAAGGTCGCCATTTGTACCAAAACCGTGACCATTCTGTTGTTCAATGTTGATTGGCTGTTTTTGGTAGGCAAATTACAGAAAGGGCCCCAAAAGGAGCCAAAATGGTAATTTGACAAGTACAGGGGGTGTTTTGGTAATTTTACCATCCGTGACCTAATTCAAAAATACTATAAATTCATCCCTCTTTTCAATTTGAAAATCCCTATCTAAGCCTAATCAAGCCTATTCTCTCCTACCAATCTCTCTTTTTCCTCCATTAATCACCTCCCAAATTCCTCTATTTCTATACTTGGACTTATCTTTTCCATCCAAAACCTCACACCAAATCTTGATTCCTTCCCTCAATCATTCCTATCCCCACCATTTCTCCACCCAATTTCCTTAGTCACTTTCCACCAAAACACCCACAATTCTAGACATATCCTCATCTTTCATTCCTTGCATTTAGGAGCATAGAGGAGAAGAAGGATCAAGCTTAAAGAAGGTCACCCAAGGGTTATTTCCTTACTATTTACTTCATTTCATTTATTGCTAATATGTGTAACTAAACCCCTAATCTAGGGGATAGATTTGAGGATCAATTGGTTGTGGGTTTAGCTTAAGCTTGTAATGAATCTCTTATGTGTTCTATTCATTCAAATTAATTAGATTCCATTCATTATAATTGACTTGTATATCACTTGTTAATTGCCATCTTGAGTTGAGTAATTTGTTATATATTCATATGTGGATTGACACTCGTGTGAATGAGAACCCATTGGATAGGATAGATTAGTGGTAGGTATATCAACCCCACTAATCTAAGCCTCTAAGTGGTTACCATAATGAGATTGGTACATTAAAGTAGCTAGTTATCTTACCTACATTCAATTGTTAATCGATCTATTCCCTAGCTATCTTATTAATTCGTTATATCCATTTTTCTTATCAAGATTGTGAGTCTTCTATTTTTCATATCACCATATTTTTAGTTACGTTAATTTTGTATGTATGTTTGATGGTTTGACAAACCATACACTCATTCATCATTTATGATTTATTTTATTGTTTATAGATTGGTTAATTAACTCAACATATTACATTAATTCCCTGTGGAACGAATTCTAAGCTTACCACAATACTCATTTTCATAACTTAAAATATATTGCGTAAAGATTCATTTTATAACATTCTTTTGGTAATTCGCAATTTGGTAACGACACAAAAAGCGAGTCATCAAAATGGCGCCGCTGCCGGGGATTGGTGTTTGGATTAGTTGATTTGTGTTATTTCTTTTTGTAGTTAGATTTTTTTTTTTTAGGTATTGTGTCATTTTTGTTGTTTTTAGATTTTCTAGTTTTATTTTCTTTTGTATCTTGTGTCTTCTGTCGTTTTTTCTTTTTTGTTTTCTTTTCAGGGACAATGGATAACTTTGACTTGCAATTGGCTATATTCAACCGGGACATGGAATTATTTGCCTCAAGGAACTTGAGGGAAGAAAGAGATCATGACTCAAATTCTTTCGATACGAGGCCGAAGGATGGGTATCCCGAGAAAGAAATGCTAGAGGCCATCCGAGCATCACAAATGATGTACGAGCATACTTTGAAGGGATGTTTAGAGGCAAGTGCACTTAGGTTTTTGGGATTAGAAGCTTCATTGAGAAGAATGGAAGTGCACCTTGGAGCAATCATGGAAGCCATGCAAGGGAATGAGAGCCAAAAGTTCCCAAGTCCACCTATGCTAGAAGAAGCTACCACAATCCCTTGGGATGGTGAGAATGTAGAGCAAAATTGTTTTCATAATTTTGCTAATGAGTCTTCTAGTATTTCGGGTGAAGAAGTAGGAGAAGAGGAGACAAACAAAGAAATGAAGGAATTGAAGACTTATGTCCCTCCTACTATTTTTCCAAGCCGCCTTCTCAAAAGCAAATGGAGCAAGTATTTTCTTAAACTCATTAAACCACTTTTTCAAGTGCATATTTACTTGCCTTTGTTTTATGTGATTAGGAACACGCCGGTGGGCAACAAATACTTCCAAGACCTAATCGCATATAGGCGCATCTTCGAAACCTTGGAATTTGGTTGACCGATCCAAGTAACACGTCTAGCGGGGACGTAAAACCAAGCGCTTGGTGGGAGGCACCCCACCTAGGTATAATTTCTTTCTTTGTTCATTTTATTTTTCTTTTTAGTTTTCACATTTTTGTTTAGAATAAGTGTGTGGTTTGTTTGTGTTGTGTTTAGTGCCTAGGGTAGTGTTTGAGTTCTTGCCTTCCATGCTTCGTTTATTCATTGTGCATGCATCTCAATGTCTTATATAGATTGAAGACAATGTTTGGATTAGGTTTGGGGGTGTGGATTCATTATTTGAGTCATTTTTCATTTTATTTTTTCAAGTTTTTCTTTGACCTTGCGGAAGTTCTCTGTTTTGAAATTTCTGAAGCCAAATGTTTCATTAAAACTGTACTTCTTGGTGAGGAAATAAATTATTTTTTCCACGTTACGTTCTTCAATTTTTCGATACGGTTCCAACGGTATAAAGAACATAAAATTCTGGGCAGCTGTTTAGAAGTTATGAACATTTCTTTGACCAAAGGTCATGGGCGATGCCTTGTTTTGAAATTCTGCACGTGAACCATTTTCGAAGTCCGTTTCCACAATTTTCGTGCATTTACATGTCTATTTTCCTGTTCCAAAATTGGAGAAAGTTTTATTGAGTATTTTTGACAATATGCACTGAAGAGCGGACATAGGTCGAATTCAAAAGTCACCAGTTTTTTGGAATTTTGTCCTCCATATGTAGATGTTCTTTCGCATTGTGTTTTTTGTTGGTTAAGTTTGTTTCTGTTAACCGTAAAATTCGCTCTGGATGAGGAATTTCAATTAACACCCTCAGACTGCTACCCGGTAGGCTGCAGCAGGGTAGGTACATCTAGGTACCATGGTTTGTACGAGTAAAAAATTCTAGAGTGAGGTGCAGTAGGTAGGAGAGAAAATCATCCCGACTGTCGGGGCTTCAAGCACATGGAGAAGATGGCGCTTAGGGGTTCCCATGTCGGAGTAAGGGCTGTGATCCCTCTTTATGGACCCCGATACCCCGCGTTCGGTACTCGGCACCCCGTATCCCGTCCCTCATACCCCGTATCCAGAATCCCGCATCCCGTACTCTTTTCTAGATCTCCATTGTGATTCCCCGACCCGGATAGCAAGCTAGCAAGTAGGATATGGGATAGGAGCTCTTCAATGATAAACTTACATACATGTGTAATAAAATAGATACGAGGGAGAGAATGACAAGTCTTTTTGATAGAAGGTGGACTGGCCTAGGAGGAAAAAGCATCACGCATGATCATATGCTGAAAAACCCCTAGGTAGTATCCGGCGGAAAGAGATCATTTATATATTTATCAATAAGGCGTGCTCCGGGGAGCTTACACAAGTAGGAGAATAATACAACATATGTGCTCCAGAGAGCTTACAATCATAGGTGGGCATATGCCCTTTTCTCTAATCAATAGAAAATAAGAGGAGAAGGAAAGAAGCTAGCCCCCAGCCGAAAAAATCCTATCACCGTTGAAAATCTTGTCATATATATAGGTCTTATTTCTTGTTGTTCACTCCCATAAATTCAATCCAATGACCTAGCAATTTACGGGGCGTTTCCATGTTGATAGGCGAGAAGATCGTGGGATTGATTCCCCAGAATCAAGTGATTCCTTTTAGAACTGAAAGAGTTGACTCCTCTTTAATATAGGACTCTTGAATGGCGAGAAACAAGACAATTTCCTTGTTTACATAAACTCTTGGTGTGGTCTAGCTCTTCCTTGGTATTTACGACCTCCTCTATTGATGTCTTGTATGCTAGGTGGTCGGGAGGAGTTTGGAGGACTAGTCACAGGGTACGGGGTACTACGGGGTACCACGGGGTCCAGCGGGGTCCGGCGGGGTCCGGCGGGGTACTGCGGGTCCAGCGGGGTCCAGCGGGGTCCTGCGGGATCCGCGGGGTACTGCGGGATCTGCGGGATCCGCGGGGTCCTGCGGGATCCTGCGGGGTACTGCGGGATCTGCGGGGTCCAGCGGGGTCCTGCGGGATCCAGCGGGATCCGCGGGGTACTGCTGGATCTGCGGGGTCCTGCGGGGTACTGCAGGATCTGCGGGGTCCAGCGGGGTCCTTCGGGGTCCAGCGGGATCCGCGGGGTCCAGCGGGATCTGCGGGGTCCTGCGGGGTACTGCGGGATCTGCGGGATCCAGCGGGATCCAGCGGGATCCGCGGGGTACTGCGGGATCTGCGGGATCTGCGGGGTCCTTCTACTTGGCTATCTAGACCATGATAAATAGATAGGTGTGTTGATCTTGGTTCCTTTCAGAGGTAGCTAGATGCTTCTCGCGGCATCCCTCTACTTGGCAAGGATGGAAAATTCTTCCTTGGACCCCTGCCATAAAAGGCGGTTAACAGTTTCTTTTAGAGTAATAAATGTGTTCCAAACTCTTGTTGGCAATTGCATGTATTGAGTATATATTTATTTGCCGGAACTTTCTAATGTGCTTAGTGCTTGTGTAGATTTTCTATTGCTTCTTAAGGAAGCAAATGGTGTGTTGCTTGTACGTTAAGAAAGGTTCTTTATCTCTTGGGATGAAACAAAGACAACATGCAAGTCTTGGAAGGACAAGCAAGCCAAGAGTGCTCATAAAAAGGGCGAGGACCTTATCCTGAGGAAGCAACATTGTGGGAGTTCGAAGTGCGGGAGCACCATGCCACGTCTTGCCTAGACGTTAAATCGTGCGCTTGGTGGGAGGCAACCCACTTAGGTACATTTCTTTTCTAGTTTAAATTTTGTTTTTGTCTTTATTTTATTTTTGCTTAGAATAAGGTTGTGAGTTGTTTATGATAGTGGATTTAGGCTTGAATGATCATATAGGATATTCTTGAGGCACTTGATTTAATTTTTGGGATAAAATTTTAAAATGGACATTAATGTGTAGTTAAACTCTTTGATTGTGGATGTATGTTGCACCGAACTTACCGGTATATGCCCCAAAGACATTTGATGAGAATCAAGAAGCATCACCAAAGGCTCAATTGCATGTTCCAGTTGGGCCAATTGCAAGGGCTAAGAGGATCAAAGAAGCATTTAATGATAATTGATTCTGAGTTGCTGAAGTACAAGTTTGGCCCACATGAAGACCAAATCCGGGCTAAACTTTGTAGACCTCTACAGGGGGCATATGAGGTCGGATTATCTATTATAATATGTTTCTGGAAAGCCCAAGACGAGCTCTACAAATGTTATGAAGACTCCGTCATCCGTAACAGATCGCAACAGGCCCAAAATCGGCCATCTATTTTATTACGCGAAGACTCGAGCTGGACAAGAGCTGGACGCCAGGCAGAACTTCGTGGGCCTCTACAGAAGGCATATGGAATCGGATCGTCTATTATAATATGTTTTCGGAAAGCCCAAGACGAGCCCTACAGATGTTATGAAGACTTCGTCCTCCGTAACAGATCACAACAAGCCCGAATATAGACATCTAGATTGTTGCCTACCTTGTCTTCTAGAACCTATGTTATTTAATATTTGTTTCCTTGAATTAGGCATGTTGCCTACCTTGTCTTTTCCTTGAATTAGGCATGTTGCCTACCTTGTTTGTTTCCTTGAAATAGGCATGTTGCCTACCTTGTTTGTTTCCTTGAATTAGGCATGTTGCCTACCTTGTCTTCTAGGGTTTTAGTTTAAAAGGAACCAACATATATGATTTTAGAAGCTTGGAATTTGAATGAAAAATGAGAGAGTTTTCTCTTTTGTTCCTTGAGAACTGATTGGAACTTATCAGATTTTCTCTGTGGCGTTCCTCCCTGACTTATCAATCAAGTCTTCCATCCTTGATTGTGGCGTCTTCCTTATACCAAGGTTCACATCTCGCTATAGGTGTTGGGTCGCGGTCTCCATCCGAACCAGAGGTTAGAACGATCCGAGGCATCATCCTTGTTACAATCAACGAGGATCGTATCAGTTGGTATCAGAGCTTCGGCATCTAACATCAGGTTTTATCTATCTTTGTTTTTCTTCTTCTTTGAATTCCGTTCGTTCAAGTTCAGTAATCAAAAAAAAAAAAAAAAAATTCAGAAGATCTTGCTTGTTGATCAAGATCCGTAAAAAAAAAAAAAAAAAAAAAAAAAAAAAAAAAAAAAAAAAAAAAAAAAAAAACTTTTGAACGATCTTTTAGTTGAATATATATCAATTTTTGTCCTTCTTCTTCTGGTTTCGTGCATTAGTAGCATTAAAAAAAAAAAAAAAAAAAATATTCTTGGTAGTAGAAACAGCCCTATTATTTCAGTTTCATTGAAATTCGTTTGTGTGAACCTAGCAAATCTGAGTTTCTTGTGAACGTAGCTAAGAAATCCTGATTATTGCTTGGTTAGTTTGATAAGAACTTATGAGAAAATTGTGAGTGGAAAAAGGCAAGAGTGGTGAGAAAATACTGAGGGTAAAAGCCGAATATGTTGAGTGAAACACACGAGTGTTGAGAGAATTGGTTATTTGAGCGAAACACGTGAGGGAGTGCCGTGAGGTCCTTTTTATTTTCTAATCTTTTTCTTGCAGGGAAAACATGTCTGACAACAAAGATAAAGGCCTTACTGAGGATTCTTCCATTCCAGCAGATCTAAAGAATTGGAAGGAGGCATTAGTAGGGGATATGAGACGGATGATGAGGGGAGAATTGGAGCACTTACATGAGCGCTTAGATAAAGTGGAAAGCGCACGTGCGGAACAGCCACGACCCGTCCCCCAAGCACGTAGGAGAGAGAGAGTTCCGGTTAGGGAAGAAGTTAATGATTATTATGGGGATGAAAACGACATGGAGGGGGATGATCGCATGTCCAATGTGGGTGCGGGAAGATTTAAGCTTGGAATTTGAATGAAAAATGAGAGAGTTTTCTCTTTTGTTCTTTGAGAACTGATTGGAACTTATCAGATTTTCTCTGTGGCGTTCCTCCCTGACTTATCAATCAAGTCTTCCATCCTTGATTGTGGCGTCTTCCTTATACCAAGGTTCACATCTCGCTATAGGTGTTGGGTCGCGGTCTCCATCCGAACCAGAGGTTAGAACGATCCGAGGCATCATCCTTGTTACAATCAACGAGGATCGTATCAGTTGGTATCAGAGCACGTAGGAGAGAGAGAGTTCCGGTTAGGGAAGAAGTTAATGATTATTATGGGGATGAAAACGACATGGAGAGGGATGATCGCATGTCCAATGTGGGTGCGGGAAGATTTAGGCGTGGAATGGGAGGTAGAGGAGATAGGTATGGGAATAGAGAAGATAGGTATGGGAATAGAGGAGATAGGTATGGAGAGATTTTGGACGCAAGAAGAACTCTTAGTGCTCAAGTAAAGGAAGATGATGAGGTACAACGTGACAATGTCTTTCACACCCGATGCCATGTTAATGATAAGGTATGTAGCATGATAATTGATGGGGAAAGTTGTACTAATTTGGCTAGCACTAGTTTGGTGGAAAAACTAAATTTGGCCACTTTAAAGCACCCAAAACCTTATAAGCTACAATGGTTGAATGATAGTGAAGAAATCAAGGTGACTAAACAGGTGTTGGTGTCTTTTTCCATTGGAAGGTACAAAGATGAAGTCTTGTGTGATGTGGTACCAATGCATGCGAGTCATATTCTTTTGGGGCGACCATGGCAATTTGATAGGCGTGTAACTCATGATGGTTACACAAATAGATACTCCTTTGTACTCAATAAAAAGCGAATCACTCTTGTACCCTTAACCCCAATACAAGTTTATGAAGATCAAGTGAGATTAAAAGAAAGAAAAGATGAAAAAAAGGAGAGTGAGAGTTCAAAAGAAAGAGAGACAAAAGAAAGAGAGATTGAAACAGCAAAAAAAGAAATCTCGGCTGATGAGAAACAAAAAAAAAGACAACAAGTGAACTTCTATGCAAAAAAAAGTGAGATAAAAAAGGTCTTGTTTTCAAATCAGCCAACTTCTTGGCCTAGTGTTCTTGTTTCTCTTTTGCAGGACTTTGATGAAGTGTCGCAGGCAATCAACAACATTACTGTGAAGATTCGAGGACGAATCCTTTTGAAGAGAGGGGGAATGATGAGAATCAAGAAGCATCACCAAAGGCTCAATTGCATGTTCCAGTTGGGCCAATTTCAAGGGCTAAGAGGATCAAAGAAGCATTTAATGATAATTGATTCTGAGTTGCTGAAGTACAAGTTTGGCCCACATGAAGACCAAATCCGGGCTAAACTTTGTAGACCTCTACAGGGGGCATATGAGGTCGGATTATCTATTTAATATGTTTCTGGAAAGCCCAAGACGAGCCCTACAAATGTTATGAAGACTCCGTCATCCGTAACAGATCGCAACAGGCCCAAAATCGGCCATCTATTTTATTACGCGAAGACTCGAGCTGGACAAGAGCTGGACGCCAGGCAGAACTTCGTGGGCCTCTACAGAAGGCATATGGAATCAGATCGTCTATTATAATATGTTTTCGGAAAGCCCAAGACGAGCCCTACAGATGTTATGAAGACTTCATCCTCCGTAACAGATCACAACAAGCCCGAATATAGACATCTAGATTGTTGCCTACCTTGTCTTCTAGAACCTATGTTATTTAATATTTGTTTCCTTGAATTAGGCATGTTGCCTACCTTGTCTTTTCCTTGAATTAGGCATGTTGCCTACCTTGTTTGTTTCCTTGAAATAGGCATGTTGCCTACCTTGTTTGTTTCCTTGAATTAGGCATGTTGCCTACCTTGTCTTCTAGGGTTTTAGTTTAAAAGGAACCAACATATATGATTTTAGAAGCTTGGAATTTGAATGAAAAATGAGAGAGTTTTCTCTTTTGTTCTTTGAGAACTGATTGGAACTTATCAGATTTTCTGTGGCGTTCCTCCCTGACTTATCAATCAAGTCTTCCATCCTTGATTCTGGCGTCTTCCTTATACCAAGGTTCACATCTCGCTATAGGTGTTGGGTCGCGGTCTCCATCCGAACCAGAGGTTAGAACGATCCGAGGCATCATCCTTGTTACAATCAACGAGGATCGTATCAACATTGAGGACAATGTATAATTTAGGTTTGGGGGTGTGTGCAATATCATCTCTTGTTTGCAATTATGTGCAAAAACATTTTGAGCCTAAATTTTTCAAAATTTTCAAAAATCTTGTGAAAATGCCATGCTTGAGCATACTTTGCTTGTTGAGATTGTGCCATTGTGTGTGCAAGCAAGGAATTGTGTATCTTTGCCTTGCTTAGTTTAGATTAACTTCATGCCATTTAGGGTTGCATTGCTCAAAGCGCGCTAGTTCTTTTCTCTTGATGTTGAGTGAATATTCAATTGTGCTTGAAGGTTGGGAATTAATAGTGGAGACTTCCCGTGAGGTTCACAAACACGGCCTAAAAAGCGTATTTGAGGGAAAGTTTTCACTCTTTAAACACTCATTCAAATACACATGTTATGCATATTTTAAAATGTCTCATTCGCACTTAAATGTTGTTTGCCATAGAACATATGGACTGCTTGTGGATGCCTTGATTGACTTTGTGGACAAACCTTTAGAAATGATTTTAGGCAATGCATGTGAAAAACCACCAAATTGGCCTAAATACTTCCAATCCCTCTATGTGTGTGCTCTATAGCCCATTTGAAGCCAAACACAATTAAGCTTTTCATTCATGAACCACATCAACATAAACCATATAGCCTAAACACTAGACTTACCTTGTACCAAATGGTTTGCTAAGGCTTAGGGGTTGAATGTAAGCTTTGAGGAGTATTAAAATGTAAGGCGTGTACCTAGGCAAGTATGTATGTGCAAACACATGTAAAAGATGAAATGCAATGCTTGAAAAGAAAAAGAAAAGACAAGCAAAGAAAAGAAAAGAAAAGCATAGCAAAAGAAAGAAAAGAAAAAGAAAAAGAAAATGAATGAGGCACAAAATGCCTAGATCAATTTTGTGGAATTAAATGAGCTACTCAATGAAAATTAAGAGTAGAAAAATGCACAAAGTAAATTGTAAGCCTAGACGCCTAAGTGTGGAATATGCAAGTTGTAATGAGTATGTTGTGCTTAATTAGAATGTATGCCTTAGTGTGACCTTTGGGTGTTTGAAATCAATTCTTCCTATTTATTGACTCACCATTCACCTTTGGCCCCATTACAACCAAATGAAAGACCTATTTGATCTTTAGGGATGTCCACTTTGGAAATTTTGGTTGATGCCTGTTCTTTCCGTTCATGGTTTTCAATTCCGTTCATGAGACAAATTTTGAGAAATTGTGTTTTTAAATAATCATGTGCAATTAAATTTGATATCTTGAACATAAACTCATATTGCATATGGATTGTGAGTGAAGCCTAGGAATCTGTGTGAAGATAAGAGAATCCGGTGAGGATTAGATGTCGAGGCGAATTACATTCTTTTCCTAACGGCACTTTAGTTTTGAAGCTTAAGCATCTTGAACGTGGAATCGCGTTGCGTGCAATGTTTACTTAGAGTGGCACGTCTTTAATCTTTATTTAGCATCTCTTACATGCATTATTTCCTAATGAGCACAACGTTAGTTTAATCTCTTCACTTATTGGTTTTTGCAAGTCAAATATTGACTTTTGAGTCATTCACAAAGAGTTGGTGCTTTAATGATTTTTTTGATGATTAAACACATGTCCATTGGTGCTTATTGTTTGTTTTGCTCGAGGACGAGCAAAAGATAGGTTTGGGGGTATTTGATCGAACCAAAATTGGTATGATTTTGGCCCTCACTTCCTTCTCTTTTTGCTTGATTCTTGGGCAATATCTCATGATTTAATGGTGTGAATTAAGTGTTTTTAGGTATTTATAAAGTTCAGAGGCATTGGAGTAATATTGGTGGCAAAGGGGGCTGAAATTGTAAAAAGTGTGTGCAGATCATTCATCTTCAAATAGGCATATCTCTCTCTTCAGATTGAACCACATTTTGGATTACATATATTCGGAAATCCCCAGAAGTCTACTTTCCAGCGGTTTTTACGGATTGCAATTCCGAGTTTTCTACAGAGAGTTATGCCCATTTTCGTAGCTGCTGCGCACTCTCTGTCGCCACGGCGACCATATGGCGACCATATGGCCACCATATGGCGACCCCAATTTCTAGAAGCAACAAAATAGACGTTTTCAATCCATTTTTGAGGGGTATTCTTGTCCTTTCATGCCTATTTCTAACCCTAGCCTTCAAAACATATAAATACACCATTTTTATAGAGAATGGACAACTCTTGACAACTCTTGTTCATCAAGAAACCTTCCTTCTTCAACCATTCCTAATCCTACCATTCTCCTCTCCAATAAACACTTAGATTACTCCACCTAAATCATTCCTCTCTTTCCATCTTCTCCACCCATTTCCTTTGTCACTTTCCATATGACTCCACCTATCTAGACACATCCTCAACACCCAATCTTTGCACAAGATTCAAGCAAGGAAGCTCAAGGGAGGATCAAGCTTACAAGAGAGACCCAAGGGTGATTTCTCTACATTTTACTTCCTTTTCTTGTTTGTTATTATGTGTAATTAAACCCCCATTTTAGGGGAATGATTTGAGAGATTATTTGGACATTGAGTATTTATTAAAGCTTTGGATATTATGTTTGCATAATTATAGTTCTATTTACTTTTTAATTAGATCTTGAACTTATGTGATTAAATGAGTATTGACACACTTGTGGATAACAATATGTTGTAGGATTTATTTGTGATAAAATTGGTTAAGTTATTGACACACTTGATTGATTAGAGCACATAGTGAATAGGTTAGGTTGTTGGTGGGGATATCACCCCAATTGCCTAGGCCATTCGATCGTCACTAACGGATCCCACCTTGACCCCCTTTCCTTAATCGGTTAGGCATTTTGGTGGGAAGTTGTTTAGGGTTCGTAGTGACGACCTAAACAACACATTCGAATGAGATCGGTCCTTGATTGTGTAGATTGTGCGTTAATGAAGTTTTGTATGAATTGCTCAATGGTCCATTAGCTACTCTATCATTTCCCTAAACCTCTCTTAATTGTTTAAACCCATTTTCTTATCTAAGTTGTTTGTATTGGATTCCTATCTCCATTCATATTCTCTTTACATTTTTGTATATTTACTTTACATGCATTGTTTGGTGGTTTCTCAAACCACACACTATCCCAATAATCAAGATTTATTTTATTGCACACTAGTTAGACTAACTTAGATTAGATAGCAAATTGATTAATCTAACCTAATCCCTGTGGAACGAATCTTAAGCTTACCACTTCACTAGTTTTCAAAACTTAGAGTATATTGCGTAAGAATTCATTTATAAACATTCTTTTGATAATTCGCAATTTGGTAACGACACAAAAAGCGAGTCATCAGGGTCCGACCCAGCCTTTCCCCAGTCTCTTCAGGACCCCTCCAGCATCTCGATTCATAAGCAACATCCCAAGCCGGGGTGCTCACTAGACCCCGCAATATCCCGACACAGCTTCCTATAGACCTCGTAGCACCTTGACACGGAGTACCACTAAAGCATCCCAGTATGATACCAACTAGATATCCTATTCCATCACCCGGATGCCTACTGGCTTGCACTTTCTGAAATAACTACCCCGCCAAGCAGGAAAATACCAAACAGCAAGACTCTTATGCCAGGATAAGAAGCTCCACATTAAAACGCCGCCGATCAAATAAAACAGAGGAGATATACTTCTTCTTGCCTAAGAGTCCAATTTTGAGCAGGTCAGCCCATCTAGAATCCTCCTAGGAAGGAAAGATTTACCTATGAGATTGACTCCTCCTAGGAAGGAAAGACTAGATTCTACATGTAAAACTCCGAGATTATCTCCTAAAAAGAAGACGATCCTGCGTTAGCCAAACCCTAGACCGAAATTTAAGGAGTGTATGGCAAGCAACATGAGATATATATATAACTACTTATTCATCAGAAAAGGGGACCGAAAATCTTCTCCAGAAACCCCACATTCAAGTTCTACTTATCAACAGGCACAGATTCACCATCACCACCATCTCCATTACTTACCAAAACCTCCATACATTGTTGTAACCCCTAAATATATAGTTCATATATCTGTAATGCAAAGGGACGGTCAATAAAAGATTATTTTTGTTTGATTTCTTGTATTCCATATCGTATTTGCATCGATTGGGACAGTCGATATCAAACTACGTGATATCCCTCCGACCAGGATCAATCTCGATCTTGGTCCTTTTAAAGTTGTTATTTAGAATTCCATCCCGTTAACGATTTTCAGATAATAGGTGGTTCACATGTTCTAGGTTTTTGTTCATGTATAAGAGCTATACAACTTTGATTTGTGAACTTTCATGAATATGTCTAGTTCTTTATGAAGTGTACTTAATCCATACATTTCATATGTTACATGCATAATTATGTATGGTGTCATTAGTTTGGATTATAAACTAGAAAAACATACACTGTGTGCTCAGTGATTATTTCTAGTTTCTATAGGATATATTGATCTCATATTCTATGTTGCACATGTTTGCATTTGCATACATAGATCACGGTTAGGAAGTCCTTACAAAAGTCATGAAGTCTTAACTAGGATCGACATAATCTGGATAGTTAAGCGAGGAAGTCTTGACTAGAATCGGGATGATTCAGATAGTTGAGTAAGAAGTCTTAGCTAGGATCAGGATGATTCAGATAGTCATGCAAAAAATCTTTCTAGAGACATGAGTGAAGTGTCTTCGATAGAAAAAATGCTAAGTCTTTCATAAGTAGGCTTAAGGGTAGGGTAAAAGGGATATCTAATCGGGAGTAGATGATTGTTTCACTTCTACACAAAGTGTAGCCCTATTATCTAGTCATTTTGTGTTCGTTTTTTGGGTAAAACCAGGTTTCTAACCTCTAAATAAATCGTACAGGGTCAATTAGGCTTTATTGCTCAATTATCTTGGAAGGAGCTGAAAGGAGGATAAAGAAGGCACATATATCGAAAAGGCGAGCTTGATAAGATCAGCCCAAGCCGGCTACACTCTCGATTTAGCCTTTCCAAAACACTATCAAAAGCAAGCCCAGGGAGAGCTCAACAAGCTCGCCATGAGCTAAATATTCAATACTAGGATGTGATGAAACCCCACCCATGACTATTTATTTATATTGACTTTTATTTTATCCTTTATATGCGATTGTAGTTTGTATGGATATTTTTAGTGTGATTAATGCTTTCAATAGGTTGATCGTCTATTAAATGATTTTCGATTGTGTGTTATGAACCGACTAGAGACACGCACATATCGTGTTCGACAAAATATCTTCTATGCATGTCTAGAAAAGTAGACCTACTTAGGCTAGCGTACAGGATTCATTGAGTGCACCAATGTTCTTACTAAACTCGATCATATATTCTAAGTAATAGAGAGGTAGGCTTGGGTATGATTTTAGGTGTAACCTATTCTACTCGACCGAGATTGTAGATTAATATTTGGGTGCATGAATCTATGAACTACACGAGCATATTTTGGCTGTATAATTAAGTCTAGAGAGAAAGTTAGGATAGGGTGGGGTGTAGTCATATCCTAGTATCATTTCCACCATTATTACATTTGAGTCTATTACTTATTATTTTCTTTATTACAATTAGCATAATCCTTTTATTTGTTTAATTTAATTTGCTAATAAATGAAAACCAATCGTTTCACTTGTTTAAATAGCACCTAGACTAATAAATTTCAATAATCAATTGACTCGATCCTTGTTGGGAACGAACTTCACTTAGCATTATACTACTCTCTGACTCATCTTATTGCGAGTGTCACTAAGAGTGTAGTCAATTTTTGGCACCGCTGCCAGGCATTGAACGGAACCATTGATATTAATACTAGCTAGTTTATTGCTAATTTGAACTTTTTAATTTAGTTTGTGATTTTCTCTTTATAGGTACATTTGACCTTGCATGCACTTGCGCACGAAAAGCCGAAATCTTCGCTTCTTGGATTTTGACCCTAAAATTGAGAGACTAGCTCTAACGAATATATGTGAAACAAGGGTGAGAAGAGCAAAGATGGGAGACAAACTGCACAATTAGGACACATGGGTTTGCCTCCTGTGGCAAATCAACATCAAAGGGAATTGCCACTTGTGGCCATTACAGATCAAAAGGGTTTGCCTTATGAGGAAGATGAGCGCACTCTACGGGATTACACGATGCCTAGAGTTGAGCAAAACCAGTCATCCATTCACCAACCAACAATTGCAGCAAATTATTTTGAGATAAAGCCTTCAGTGATTCAAATGATTGGCACTACTTGCATGTTCAATGGATTGCCAAATGGTGATCCAAACCTGCACCTTCAGAACTTCAACGAGATATGTGATGCCTTCAAATACAACAGGATTGATCAAACCAAAATTGGAACAATTTTGGCCCTCATTTCTGTCTCTTTATGCTTAATTCTCGGGCATTTCCCCGTGTTTTAATGTTGTTAATTAAGTGTTTTCAGGTATTTACAAAGTTCAAGGGCAATGAAGTAATTTTGGAGAATTAGGGGCTAAAGTGTAATTATTGGAGGAAGATTGAAGATATTGTGGTTTTATAAAGGATAAGGGACTGTATTGTAATTTTCCACTCAAGCAACCAGCTGACGCCACATCAGTTAGTGATGCTGTGCGTTTTGATGTGTTGGTTTAGGCTACTAAACACACCCCAACCTACTTCTATGCATGCCCAATCAAAGCCCAAATCAACAGGCCCATTATGATGCAAGTGCAGACTAAATGCACCTAGCCTAACAACTAAATGCATCCATGCAAGCCTAAAAAGTAGCAGTTGTGTGCACCAGCCCAACATCTAAACGTACCCCAGATAAGGCAGTCTCTTGTCGTTTGCGTACACCCCTGGCTAGTACTAAGTGCACCCCCAATACAGGCAAAGACTTTCGATGCATGCACCCCGACCCAATGCTGAATGTCCCCTATCATCTTCAACCTTTCTTCCTCTCCTTCCTCACGAGCAAACAGCCATGGCCTCCAATCCACAACTGTGCAGCCTCCGCCTGAAGTCAGTCCCCCTTGCCTCATTTTCGGTTGATTCCCGGCGTAAGACAACGGCGGCTCCACCGTGATCCGACCGGAACCATTATGAGCTATCCTCCTTCACATTTCAGCCATGACAAAGGCCCTCTTGTCTCTCCTCCATCTCCTTTTGGTCGCCATGAAGCTCTCCCCAAATCCTAAGATTGTCGCCATTTAGTCATTCAATGATTTTCCACACCTGATGAGGTTGTCATATTATCGCCCTTTGGTTGCCATTGATGCAAAACTGCGACCTCCTCTGTGCTCTTCTCTAATTGGCTGATTTTAGGTGAAAAATTACGGTAAGGCCCCCTTGAGGGGCCAAAATGGCAATTTGACAAGTATAGGGAATGTTTTGGTAATTTTACCACTCGTGACCTAATTCAAAAATAGTATAAATTCATCCCTCTTTTCAATTTGAAGACCAATCCTATTCTCTCCCACCTATCTCCTTTTCAACCTAGGATCACCATCAATCATCTCCCAAAACTCCTCCATTTCTATACTTAAACTAATCTTTTCCATCCAAAAACTCACACTAAATCTTGATTACTTCCCTAGATCATTCCTCCTCTACCATTCTCTACATCACAAAACCTTTGTCACTCACCATTAGCCATCCACCTATCTAGACACATCCTCTTATTCCATTCTTTACACTATGAGCATCTAAGGAGAACAAGGATCAAGCACTAAAGAAGGAGGCCCAGTGGTGATTTCCTTATCATTTACTTGTTTTCTATTTTATTGCTATTATGTGTAATTAAACCCCTAATCTAGGGGATTGATTTGATAAACATTCGGTTGTGGGTATTTGATTAAGCTTTGTAACGAATCTCTATATGTGTTCTATTTATTAATTCATTAGATTCTATTCATTATGTGATTGACTTGTATATCCACTTGTTAATTACAATCTTGTTTAGAATAACATGTTATGCAATCATTCTTGGATTGACACCCTTGAGTGATTAAGAACCCAACAAATAGGTAGATTAGCGGAGGGTATATCAACCACACTAATCTAAACCTAAATTGGTTAACATGTAGAGATTGGTCCATTAAAGTTTCTTGAAAAGCACTACCCATACCCACTTGCTAATCAATCAATTCCCTAGCATCTATATTAATTGTTTACATCCATTTTTCTTATCAAGATTGTGAGTCTTCTATTTTTCATATCACCATATTTTTAGTTAGGTTTATTTTGTATGTATGTTTGATGGTTTGACAAACCATACACTCATTCATTCATTTATGATTTATTTTATTACACATAGATTAGCTAATTAATTCAACATATTACTCTAATTCCCTGTGGAACGAATCTTAAGCTTACCGCTTTACTAGTTTTCAAAACTTAAAGTATATTGCGTAAGAATTCATTTATAAACATTCTTTTGATAATTCGCAATTTGGTAACGACACAAAAAGCAAGTCATCAGGGATTCCAAAAGATTTTATCAAGCTAAAGTTATTCCCATTTTCTCTGAGAAATAACACGAATGTGTGGTTGAACTCACTACCACCAAACTCAATCATTACATTTGATCAGTTGGCCCAAGCATTCTTGAACAGATTTTTTCCACCAGGGAAGGCTACTTGCCTTAGAAATGAGATCCTTTCTTTTCAGCAATTTGAGAATGAGAGTCTCTACGAAGCTTGGGAGAGGTTTAAAGAGCTAATTAGGAGATATCCTCACAATGGTCTTGTAAAGTGGCAAACTTTGCAAGCTTTCTACTAAGTAACCACAGTGTCAACTAGGAATTTAGTGGATGCAGTTGTTGGAGGTTCTCTAATGAGCAAATTGATGGATGCGGCCAATGATCTGCTAGAAGAAATGGCACTCAACAATAGCCATTGGGGAAACCAGAGGCAATTACCAAAGAAGATTCCGAGTTTGATAGAAGTAGATGAGTTGACAAGGGTAAAGGCTCAAATGGCGGCACTCCAAAATCTAATGAGTAAGTTGGTTGCTGGGCCTAGCAACGTGCAAGTAGCACAATGTGAGTGGTGTTTAAGGCCACACTCAAGCATTGATTGTCAGGTTGGAAACCCATTTGCTTCAGGTTCACAAGAACAAGTTTCCTTTGTAAACTACAACCAGAAAGTCCAAAATCAACCGCAACAACAAAATGCCAAAAATAACCATTACTCAAAAACGTACAATCCAGGGCAGAAATACAATCAAAACTTGTCATGAAAGGACAACCAACCCCAATAATAAAACCTCAACCAAAGACAACCCCTCGGATTCCCATAACCTCACCAATAAAACTACCCTAACCAAGTCCCAAAGAATCAAGGGGAGAGAAAATCTAACCTAGAGGACATCTTCACCAAATACATGGGCAAGATGGACAATAAAATGAAGACCCAAGACTTAGCCTTGAGGAAGCTTGATACGAAGATTGACCAACTTGCTCAACATTCACAAGCTTCAATCCAAAACATGGAAATGCAAGTCGGTCAACTAGCTAGGGGACAACAAGGGTCTTTACCAAGCGACACAGTGATTAACCTTAAGGAACAAAGCAAGGCCATTGCATTGAGAAGCGGTAAAGAGATTGAATTGCCGGAAAACTTCGGGAAGGAAAAAGAAGTTGTTATTGAAGAAGAGGTTGTAGAAGAAAAGAAGAGTTCTAACCATGATGACATGCCTACCACATCACAAGATACTCCTCCACAACCCCAAGTCAAAGCCTATGTTCATCTCATACCATATCCGCAAAGATTGAATAAACACAAGGATGCTCACAATTTTGGAAAGTTTTTGGAGATATTTAAGAAACTTCAAATCAACATCCCTTTTGTTGAAGCACTTTTCCAAATGCCTACTTATGTGAGATTCCTCAAGGAATTGCTCTCCAACAAAAGGAAGCTAGAAGAATTCGAGACAGTCGCCTTAATAGAGGAGTGTAGTGCGATCCTACAAAACAAACTCCCACCTAAGCTAAAGGATCCCGGGAAATTTACAATCCCATGCACCATTGGCCAAACAGAGGTTGGGAAGGCATTGATTGACTCTAGGGAAAGCATCAATTTGATGCCAACTTAATGTTTCAGAAGTTGGAAGTGGGGGAAATGAAGCCTATTCATGTTACCCAACAACTAGCCGATAGGTCAATCAAATACCCGAGGGGAGTCATGGAAGATGTCTTGATAAAGGTAGAGAGTTGTTCTTTCCTATGGATTTTCTGATACTTGAGATAGAAGAGGATGTGGAAATATATTTACTTCTAGGTAGACCTTTCTTGAAGATGGTAGGGGCTTTGATTGATGTGAAAGAAGATAAAATGACATTGAGGGTAGGAGATGAACACATGGTGTTTGACATGAAAAAGGCGGCCTAGAGGTCGATGGAAATGGATAGGTGTTTGATGGTTGAGGTTGTTGATCCTCCCGTAGGGGCAGTCTTTAAAAAAGACATTCCAAAAGAGCCGCCTAATTCTTGTGTGGTTCATAATGCTCAAAGAAAGAAAATGAAATGTGGCCACAAATCGGGCTCTCATGGAGCTATGAACAAAACCTAAGTGACTCCCTCGGTTAAAATTGAGAAGAAATTGGACAAAAGAGACAAAGAAAAGAAAGCATTCATGGTGAACCAAACAAGAATAATGAACAGATTTTGTGTGAGGATGTTCTATGCCTCACATAAGTTGAGAAAAAAAGGTGGAGATGATGTTGCACCAACCTTTGATCCAGATTGATGAGAGGAGCGAAATACGTCTAGCCGAGACGTTAAACTAAGCTCTTAGTGGGAGGCAACCCACCTAGGTAACTCTTCTAATTTGAAGCTATTTTTGTTTAGTTTAATTTTGTTTTTGTTGAGTCTTATTTTTTCTTGCTTAGATTAAGTGTGTGGCGTTGCATTGTGCCTAGTTTTTAGGTTTGCATCGTGCTTGTATAGGGTTGTGTTTGGCCTCCCTCCCTCTTCAGCTTAGGTTTCGGGGTGCGGTCATTCTTTGACCATTTTTCCTTTTAGTTTTTCAAGTTTTTCTTTGACCTTTGCGAAAGTACCTTGTCTTGATATTTCGGAGGCCAAATGTTTCATTTAAACTGTACTTGTTGGTGAGGAAATAAATTATTTCTCCTATGTTTTATTCTTCCAATATTTGATATGGTTCCAACAATATAAAGAACATAAAATTCTAGGTGTGGGTTAGAAAGTTATGAATGTTTCTTCGACCAGAGGTCATGAGCGATGCCCTGTTTTGAAAATCTGCACGTGAACCATCTTCGACATCCGTTTACACATCTTTCCAATTTGAATTTTGAAATATTTTCTAAATAAAGAATGTGCATTTGCATGTCTATTTTTCTGTTCCAAAATTTGAGAAATATTTATTGAGTATTTATGAAAATATGCACTGAAGAGCGGACATAGGTCGTTTTCAAAAGTCACCAATTTTTGGAATTTTATCCTCCATGTTGAGATGGTCTTTCGCATTGTGTTTTTGTGTCTTTTAAAATTGTACAATTTATTTTTCTCTTGTAGACCAAGTTCGTTTCCCTCAAGTTCTTATTATATGCATGCATATGTATGGGAAGAGCTAGGTTTGGGGGAAAAATCTATTGTGCGATTTGTTTAGTTTTTTTATTTTTTTTAGTTTGTTTTCTAAAATAAATGGTGTTTCAAGCTCTTGTTAGAAATTGCATGTATTGAGTGGAATTTTATTTGCCAGAGCTTTCTAATATGTTTCGTGAGTGTGTAGATTTCTATTGCTTCTTGAGGAAGCAAGTTTGTGTAGCTTTTGCGAGAATGCTAGGTTCTTTATCTCTTGGGAAGAGACAATGACAACTTGTAAGTTTTAAAGGGACAAGCTAGTCAAGAGTGCTCATAAAAAGAGCAAGATCCTTGTCAAAGCAATAATTTGGATTTCGAAGTGCCGGAGCGCCATACCACGTCTTGCCTATGTAGGGAAAAATATACTGTAAAGTACACGCAGCGGAAGCGAGACTAAAAAAAAAGGTTAAGTAGCTTTTAAAAAATTTTCCTTTTATGAACCTTAAACCCTTTTAATCAATTAAAGATATATAATATATAACAAAAGATGAATACCTCTTGTCGCGTGATCCGATTGACTTACGTCGATGGTAATCCGCAAGATCTTCAATCCTAGCACGAACGTGGATCACCTAGGAGCGTGGTCTCCCTTTTCTTTGAATTGCAAGCCTGTGATTGGATAAAACAAACTTTTCTCTTATTCGTTAGTCACTAAAACAATCAAGAGAAACCTAAGATTATTCCGGTCACTTTTGAGTTCTCAATCTTATGATCGAAACTCGCGTGAACCTTGATCGATGTAGTATTCACAAGCTTATTGATGAATAAGCAAATAGAATACCATCAAAGAATAATCTATGTTTCCTTTTGTTTTTAGTAGAATAAAAGCTCTCTATCTATGAGTTGAGAAGAAGAAGAAAATAAAATTATGCACACCAAAACCCTTAGTTGGCCGAATTCTCTCTCTCTTTCTTTTAAGGGTGGCCGAATTCTCTCTACCAAAAAGACTAGGGTTGCCGCAATTTTCACTCCAAAAATATAGGAGTTTTAGTTGCACCCTAATTCACTTCTAGTTTTAAGAGTTCAAACCCTAATCCAACTCATAAATCTTTTATTCCTTTATTTGACTAAAATAAAAAGACTTCTTATTTGATTAAATAAATAAAATTAATTATTTATTTCCTTGTCAAACAAGTCTTTCAATTTAAGTATACTACTACCAATAGTATACCAATAGGAATCATATTTCCTAATCAGAAAAGATTTGTTTCTTAATTAAACAATTAATTAATTAATTAATTAATTCTTATTTAATTAAACAATGAAAACAAAATAATATTTAGGGGGGTTTTCAAATATAGCCACTTAGAAGATGCCAAAACGACATATAGCTAGAAGTTATTAAAAACCCAATTCTGAC
Organism: Acer campestre; assembly: GCA_954870605.1. Taxonomy (NCBI): domain Eukaryota; kingdom Viridiplantae; phylum Streptophyta; class Magnoliopsida; order Sapindales; family Sapindaceae; genus Acer; species Acer campestre. The sequence continues at coordinate 8,081,234 of OX940807.1, forward strand.
CACTTCACTGTATTTAAATAGCTGATCTTACTATTGTACCCCTATTTAACTTTTCGGACCTGACATTTAAGTGTTCTTCTAAATGACTAAATCACCCCTTGTAATGGATTCTCGCTTGAAAGGGAAAACGGAAAGCTAGAGTCTGTAACAAAACGGATGAAATTGAAAACAGGAAAGCCACATTGAAGAACGACGACCGCAGGTGAGGGAAAACGGGAAAGCCTTGACAAGGGAAAACGGGAGTGAAGAACGACGACTGCAAGTGAGGAAAAAGGGGAAAGCCTTGATAAGGGAAAATGGGAGTGAAGAACGACGACTGCAAGTGAGGAAAAAGGGGAAAGCCTTGAAAAGGGAAAACAGGAAAGGCGATACCCCGACGACCACAGTGTGCGAAGACGAGGTAGGATCGAATTAGCTATCCTCTTAATCGGCATGATCCCGAATTATTTCCGTAACATTTGACTTGATATAAGGGACTTATGTCCTCTATCCCTTTTTCTGTTGTGTTAATCCCTAATGTTAATCCCTAATGTCGTAATAGGGTTTTTTTGGATATCTGGAATTACTTGAAATCTGGAATTCCAATATGGAATTAATTTGTGTTACTTGCCCATTTGGGTCTTGATTTTTACCATGATCATGATTTACCCCAATAAGGCTCATGAAGATTTCCCCTGATGTGCTGATGATGCATTCGATACATGAAGTTTTCCATGATGTGATCCATAGATCCAAGACCAAGATTACATGAAAGTAGATATGCCCCATGACTTTACATGGAAAGTCTTTCTGTACTTAAATCCCATATGACATTCCATGAGCACATCAGGGGATTTCTCACGGGGTTTTGGGGTTTTCCATCACATATTGCCAAGACTTGCTTTCATGTTGCTTCGACTTTCCATGATGTGATCATGATGATTTCGACTTTCCATGATGTGCCCCATGACTTTACATGAACCTTATGATGATGTTTTTATATCCCCCATGATTTCCATGATGCCAATTTCCATGTTGCGTATATCCATGACTTTACATGAACCTTATGATGATGTTTTTATATCCCACATGATTCCATGATTCCATGATTCCCCTTACATGAATTTCCATGACTTTTCCATGATGTTGGTATGACATTCCATGATTCCATGATTCCCCTTACATGAATTTCCATGACTTTTCCATGATGCCAATTTCCATGTTGCGTATATCCATGATGTTGCCATGACATTCCATGATGTTGGTATGACATTCCATGATTCCATGATTCCCCTTACATGAATTTCCATGATTCTCCCTTACATGAATTTCCATGACTTTTCCATGATTCAATGATTCCATGATCCCCCCGTACATGAATTTCCATGACTTTCTTTCCATGATGCTTTCGATTCCATGAAGTTGACATGAATTTCCATGACCACAATATCCTCTCATGACCTTCACTTACTTTTCATTACATGTTCATGTTAGCTGGTGATGAATATCTAATATTTTTATTTTACACCACCTGCATATTATTTTCAAATGGTAACCTTTCAGTTACTTTTTCATCACATGTTCATGTTAGCCTATATTTTCTGATTTTCCATGCTTTGATGAATATCCAAAGGACTAATATGTTTTTATTTTTATTTACACGACCTGCCCGTTATTTTCAGATGTTAACCTTCTTATATCCGGATCACGAGGGATGGAAAAATGCAAGGATAAACTCCAGAAGTCGGCATCACTGTAACATTCTTGTTGACATTGAAAAAGTTTTAGGCAGATTACAAGTTTTAGAGGCATTTAAGCAAGGACCTTTTGGCCACTACTTAGGTCTGCGATTGCCCGTCACTATACATGCAAAGGTTTTGCATAGTATACTGAAAAGGCAGATCGAATATACCAGTAGGTCCGGTAATGCATCACCACCTTGAGATGACGAAATGTGGTTTGGGCTGGGTATGCAACAACATCGTTTCGGTCAAGTTGAGTTTTGCCTATGTTCTGGGCTTAAAATGGGAAAACTACCAGAAGGATTAATAAATGCGAACTATAGTCCAACGGAGAATAGCCTATACGGAAGACATTTCCTGAGCCAACCTACGTACATTTCTTTGTTCGAGACTTTTAAATGAGTCACCGACGATCAAGGTGAAGATGGCTTGAAGATGGCAAATCTGTTGGTCATAGGCTATATCTTAAGCACTCTTGACGAACGTGACCGTGTACCGCTATGGATGTTTGCATTAATTGATGACGATGTAGCTTTCAAAGGTTTTCCATGGGGTTCATACGTGTATAGTTTGACTTTGCACTGGATAAAAAATGCCATACCCAAAAACCGCGAGAAACCCAAACCATCAAACGAAGCAGTTGTTGAAGGTGAAGGTGAACAAGAATCACATACTGCAGGTCCTTCGAAAGGGAATGCAAAAAAAAGAGGCAAAAAAAAGACCGAAAGCAAACCAGAAACGAAAACTACCATCACTTACAACCTTTCTGGGCATCTTCTATGTTTTCAGGTATGTACACCGACCACTATGGCTTAGATACCGATTGTCTGGAATCATTTCCTAACACATTTTCATAACGCTACTTAATGAAAACCTTAATAGGTTTGGGCCGTTGAAAGATTTCCTTTTCTGACCGGCGTAATTGGCAAGCGCCACAGTTCGAGTTATCCACGGTTCAAAAACTGGGAGATTTTCAACACTTCGACTGGGTTCGATGAAAACTTATTCGACAAATGCAGTGTATGTGTGTATATATATTACCCATGGCAGTTGCAGCCTTTAATTGTAATGTTAGATTTTGATCTCAGTTTAACATTAACGGTAATCCTCTGATATTTGCAGTTGGCAACGGTGGACATGAAACCTACTCCAGCTGAAAAACAGCAAACCTACTTCACATCAATAGACATGGACTTAGTCTGTGACAGTTTTATTTATATGGGATGGCCTGCCCAGCCGAATCGAACTGAGTTTATTACTGATGATCAGGTAGGGTGTGAATTGTCTGGTGGTATTCCGGAGTTGGACAACCAGGAAACCGAAAATAAAAATGAACAAATCGATTCCCATCACAACAGGGCTCCACCTTCGGTTCAGAGGAAACTGTTTGCCAACAACGAATCTCCTAAGACTACACCCAATCCAAACGGCATGGATGACCCTGACTCAAAGGAGGTTACATATGAAAGTATGTGTGGGACAATGACAAAGGTCTTGTTTGATGTTCTCCCCAAGGTGCTTCCCCAGGCAGCAGTGAAGGATGTGTTGCCTAATGAGGTTAGCGAAAAAAATACTTCTGAGGTGATAAGAAAGGTGCTGTATGACGTTCTACCGAAGGTGCTTCCTGAGGCACTTAATGATGTGCTCCCTAAGGTCCTCCCTCAGGCACTAAATGACATTCTGCCTAAGTTGATGCATGGTTATCTGGAGAAGGCAATGCAAGAGAATCTGTACAATGTGCATGGGACTGCCTCTGACTCTACCAACAGAACAGACAAAACTGAGGCAAATGATAATAAGGACTCCGAGGCTGCAAAACTGGATGGACATGCTCCCAAAGTCAATGGATCTGAAGAGAATCGGTACAATGTGCATGTGACTACCTCCTACCTTGTTGACAGAACAGACAAATCAGAGGATAATAAGGACTCCGAGGCCCCAAAATCGGATGAACAAGCTCCCAAAGTAGATGAATTTGAAGTTGCAGTTGAGGTAAACGTACATATTCTGATCCAAGTCCTTACATAGTACAATATTATATTGGTTTCTTAATACTTATTCCGCGTTACCCATTTATAATTTTTTGCTTTCTTATTACCTATTCCGCGTTATCGAAATCGGTACATACAAGTTACGGTTTAGTCAGTCTTCGAGTTGATGTGATCATATAGAAATGTTTCTTTCATCATATAGCAATGCTCTTAATTGCATTAGTTTTGACACAGGGTCATACCCCCTATAAGCCGTAAAGGTACGATCCATCTCGAACCTTACAGATCTCCGGATCCCAACTTGATGGTCCCGGGAGAACTGGAAGGAAGTATAATTCTGTTGGAAAAAATGCCAGACAACTACCCAATAAGGGATGTAGAAACCGCGAGGAAGCGGAAGAGAGCCGATTTTCTGAACACCGTTTGGATCGATCCCGAGAAAAGGAAGAAGCGAAAGCGAGCAAAAAGAGGACTGATCCTTGATCTTAATGATGATGACGATTTATTGGACACCGAATATGCCGCTTTCCTGAAAAGCACCGGCGAAGATATTTCGTAAATTTAAACTTTATTTTTTGTAACCTCTTCATGCCCTTATTATCTATCATTTTTACTTGCATCTAATACGTGTCGTGTACTACCACAGTCTTTATGTGGGTCAAGAAGAGCGATTTACTCGGCAACATTTTCTCGACATGAAGAGCCCGTCGGTGCCATTCTCCAACCTGGTAATTATAACTGTTTTTGTACATGGTATTTATTGTATATGCTACTTATCCCCTTTATGTTTTGGCCGAAGACCTTAAACAATCCTTTTTAATACAAACCAAAATTCCATCAGCATGTGGACAGCTTTATGGATGTTCTATGGAGGCGTCGTTGTTCCTGATATGACGAGTATGCGCAGGACATCACAATGGTTGACTGTTCATTCCACGTAAGTATATCTGAGTAACTGCGTATCCAAGTACCTTAATGAGTATAACATATCCCTGTCTCCGACAAAGTAACACGAAACCTTTAAACAGTGTTACCTTGCTAAGAAACGGGACTCGTTGAAGGCAACATTGCAACTGAAGAAAAGACCGGTACGAAAGAAGGGTAGAAAAACACAGGATTCTTGGATTGATTTTCCGGACATTGATGTCATGTCCTTCATCCACGACCAACAGTGTATAGATGTTGTGAGAGGCAGTGGGTCAATTCTAGTTCGACCCGAATGGTGGAATATGAATTCGGTGGGCTATCTTTCCTGTACTAATTCCTTTTCCTTATTATTAACGTTTCATGACATCAATTGCTAAACCCGTTTCTCATCTTTGGATCACCTCTATAGGTTCTAATCCCCTGTAACGTGGGCGACCACTGGGTTCTCTGCCATCTCTTCCCTAAAGATGGGGCGTTCACTTTTTATGACTCACTGCATGCCAAGAGCAAGTCAATGCTGAGGGTAAGGGAAATGGACTGTATTAGCTACCTAATGCCCTCCCTTCTCCAGCAGTCTGGGTACTATGAGCATAAGGGGATAGACGTACGTACGAAGCCATTCCAGCCTTTTGAGTACATCAGACAAGATCTTCCAATCCAACAGGATGGGTACGTAATTAATATTCGTTTCTGCCATATCCATTTGCAACGGTTGCAAATATATGTATTTATTTGCATACTTTCTGTTTATGTTTTCACTTTTCAGTATCTAGTGTGGCGTCTACATGTGCCAGTTTGCTGAATTTATATTAGACAGAACGCCTCCACCGTGGAAATTATACCATTCGGGCGTGCCGTTGATTAGGACATGGATGGCACATGAGGTTTACACGAACGCAACAACGTAGTTAGTGAGCAGCTTAATCGACCAGCATTCATTATTTACCATTTGCACATATGTCCTAACCAAAACATATTATCACTGGGAGAGTGCTCCCCTGTGTAACATTTACATTTTCAAAACATTGTCAACACACCATTCTAACACGATGACCACCATTACTCCAACCTAACACGATAAAAACAAAAATTTGTTATACATTGTTAGTTTACATCATTCTCTCACGATGACTACTAGTACTCCAACCTAACACTATATAACATACATTTTCAAAACATGCTCAGCTTACATCATTCTAACACGAAAAAAACATACATTCTCAAAACATTGTCAGCTTACATCATTCTTTCACGAAGACTACTATTACTCCAACCTAACACGATATAACATACATTTTGAAAACAATGTCAGCTTACATCATTCTTTCACGAAGACTACTATTAGTCTAACCTAACACGATATAACATACATTTTCAAAACATGCTCAGCTTACATCATTCTAACATGATGACCACCTTACTCCAACCTAACACGAAAAAAACATACATTCTCAAAACATTGTCAGCTTACATCATTCTTTCACGAAGACTACTATTAGTCTAACCTAACACGATATAATATACATTTTCAAAACATTGTCAGCTTACATCATTCTCTCACGATGACTACTATTACTCCAACCTAACACAATATAACATACATTTTCAAAACATTGTGGGTCCGTTTGGTGCGCGAGATAGGATAGGATTATTTTTATAGGATAGGATTGGATTGGATTGGCTTGGATTTGCTGGGACTAAATTTAGTGTTATCCTATGGTGTAACATAGGATACAAATAATCCCACGTTTGTTCCAACATGAGATAGGATAGGATTGGATTGAATTAAATCTTACATTTGTAATATCTTCTTCAACAAAATCTTTTCCAACAAAAATCTGGAAGAAAATAAAAAACTCACAGATCTAGGAAAAACAAACTCACATATCTAGAACGAAATAAAAAACTCAAATATATGGAACAAATTACAACATGAAACTCAAAGAACTGGAAAAACAAATAAATAAATAAACCCAAAGTCAATTGTCTTCTTCTTCCAACTTCTCACCAAACTCCATTCAAATCTAATCGTCTTGTTCTTGCTTGTTTTCTTTTGTTTTTTATTTTTTTATTTTTTGTAATTCACTAATATAATCTCATCATCTCACACTCACTCCTCTCTCTCAATCCTCGTGCCACACTATTTTCTCTCTTTTCTTTGTCCTTTTTTTTTTTCTCAATTCAATTGAAAATAATGAAAGAGCAGCAGCTTGTTTCTTCTGGTCATGGCTTCCAATCCCAACCAGGATATTCCATCCGATAATTTAATTATGTTTTCTTACTTATTTTTTAACTTTTTTTCTGGGGTTTACTGTTGATTGATTGATTGAATATGTGGGAAATTTTTGATTGCAGAGGAGAAGACAAGTGGGTCAACTGAGACATCATCTGGGTCTGCTGTTAGAGACTCAGCAAGAAGAGAAGCTGCTTCTTCTTCGGTTGAACCTGGCTTTCCTCCAAACCCTTTTGATTTCTCTGCCATGTCTAGCCTACTCAACGACCCGAATATAGCCAAAGATCCGTCGGCCACCGATCACCAAACTCTGGCCATCAACTTTAATTTGTTGATTGATATGTTAGCTGGAATCGCGAACTATTTTGTGCCTATGTTGGTCTTCACTGAGTTGATCTTCGAGCTCCCTGTTTTTCTTTGTTTGATTTGGGTGTTGGTTTAGTTAATTGATTTTGGTGTTTGTGTAATCGATTGATTTGGGTAGTTGATTCGCAAGCAGATGATTATGATGATTTTGGTGTTGGTGTAATTGAAGAAGAAGATGATGATTTCAGGTGAAAGAAGAGATGGGATTGATTTGAATCCCATCAAATTGGTTGGGACTAATGTATCCCAGGTCAATGGGATAAAAAAGGTCAATGGGACTAATTTATCCCATCCCACCAGGCAGCCAAACATGGGAATAGGATTCAAATTAAGCCGATTCCCATCCCATCCCATGTGCCAAACGGGACCTGTCAGCTTACATCATTCTTACACGATGGCTACTATTACTCCAACCTAACACGGTATTGCAATAATGACACCACAAGGTCCACAGTCTAGGGTTGCACATTTTCCCCCGGATCCCCGTTTCCCCGCTTCCCTATAATCTATGGCATCTTCTTCTGTTCTTCATTCCTTAGATTTTTTAATTTTCTTCCATGCATTATAATTTCCCTAATTAACTGCCAAAGTGCCAATTAAACAAAACAAATGCCAGGAACAAACATCATCATCATGAAACCCTCTCCCCAGATTACCTGAACCAATCTATTTTTTTTTTTAAATAAAAAATAAAAAAAAAACCCTTTTCTCTCTCTCTCTCTCTTGAACCCCTTTCTCTCTTGCCCTGTTCATTCTCGAACCCCCCCCTCTCTCTATCGAATCCCTATATCTCTCTCTTTCACCAGTTCATCCCTTTTCCATAGTCTGAAAGAAAGGTTTGAGTGAGATTTGAGTGGCTGATGGTTTCGCGGTTGGCGGCGGCCGTGGGTTTCAAGTGGATGATGGTGGTCGGTTACGATAGGGAAGATCGGGAGAGATAGATTCGAGTGAGTTTTTGACGGAAGGATTTCGGGTTTTGGGTTTGAGTGTTTAGTGGGTGCTAGACCGGTTTGGATTTTGTGTTTGACTGGTGGTGGGTCGTTTTTGTTTCTGGTGGTGCAGGTACGGTTCAAGGTCTGGTGGTGTGGTGTTATGGGTTTGGGTTTGTGTTTGGGTTTGTGTTTGTGTTTGATGAACTGATGATGGTGGTGGTGTGAACCGGTGATTGTATTGATGATGATGAACTGATTCTGGAATTCATTTCCACTTATTGTAATTTGTTTTATTTTATTAATTCAATAATTTCTATTTTAATAAATCATTAATGTTTATTATTTATTTTACTAATTTACCCTTCCAAATTAATGAGAACACTTTTGGTCACCCCCTTTCAAGGGAGGTAACCATTACCGCCTCTTAAATGGATGACAAGTGTCATAAAGGATTAATTTTTTAGACAATTTTACCCTCCATAGACACATGTCATGTGTATGGAAGGGGGGTAAGCAAGGGGGGTGAGCAAAAATGCACTCCAAATTAATCCCATTCATATTCTTTACCCTTCCAAATTAACCAAGTGTTATCGGAATCAAACGTTTGTTTTTGTAAACCACATGTTTGAATAATTATTACGTTTGTGGGGAATTTCAACGGTTGTGACCCTTAACAGGTGTTATTTAATGCGCCTTCATGAGTTGGGTATTTATACCTTCACGAAGTCCAAAATACTCAATTGATAGACATGGCGGATAATGTGGGTGTGGATGTTGAAGGAGAAGAAGATGCCAATAGCACCACTGATGGTACCTGGGGTTACAGATTGCATAGCGGAAAGGTTTTAAAATTTTTTAATGCAATCATAAACTAACCTATTTGTACAGTAATAATCGAAAACGGTAAATAAGGTGATGAAACGATTTCATACCTACGTAGGAGGCTCCTTCACTTTAATTCGATCTGCTCCTGATTTGAACCACTTGATCTTCCTCGCTATGACCCTGAATTGGTAATGGCGTGTGGGCGCGTCACGGTATTCAGGAACAAGGAGGATGTAGAAGAGAAGAGCACACAAAAGACAACTCTTGTTCTTTTGTTGGTGAAGTGCGGCAACAAAAAATTCTCAAAAAAAAAAAATAATAATAAGCCCCTTTTTTTTTTTTTTCTTTTCTTCTTTTTATCTTTCCTCTTGCCGCCCCTATTTCTCTCTTCACCTGATTATTGTAACTAATGCATCAGTTTTCTTTTATTCTACCATTAATGCATCAATTTTCTTTTATTCTACAATCAATGCATCAGTTTTGTTATACCATATATATCAAATATATATGTTATAAAACTAACCGATGATCTCTCTTTAACACCCTCCTATCTAATGATTAATTACACAATTAAATAATCTAATTATTTAATTAACATAATCATTAAAATTCATTAATTGAATAATCACACTATTCAATTAATTCCCGAATAGACACGTGTCACTTTCGTAACACAATTAATTGGACAATCCAATTAATTAACCGTGACCCTTGTTACCTAAATCGATCGGGCTAGCAAGGGGACCTAATGGACCTACAGTATTTTGAGCTCCAATAATCCTTAGAAATAAATAATTAAACTCTTTAATTAATATTTCATGATTATTAACTTCGGTGTTATTCCACTAAAAACCCGAAGTTGCACTCTCTCAACTGTAGACGTTTTTACACAAACCAATAACTCTTGATGTCCATTGATATAGCTATTACATATGGTATAATCCTCCACAGGTAGTTCATAATTAGAGCTAGGTCATAATGTCCGTTATACCCCTCTAATTATATCTTTCCATTAAGTACCATTGATTCTCTAATGAACAATAAATCCTACATTCCTTACGGAATTAGGAGAGCGCTCATATTGTTCAAGCCCCGAATCAACCCTTAAGGGAACTACTATCTACTTCTCACAAGAAGGAGTGGATTCCTCTATTGTGTGCAGACCTTCCCAGCCACAAGCCAAACCGCGATTCCAACATACGAAGTTATTGACCGGGAATGCAACTCCGATCTCACCCATGGTATATCAAAAACCACAATCTAACCTGAAGGAGTCGATAAGACACTCAGGATTAAGATCACCCATATATAGCCATCATTTGTTGATATATATGAATTTCATCTTTTAACGGATCTTGGTGAGAGATTCATATAGATCATGGCCCAGTCCTATATGATCAAATCATATAAGGTGCCTCCATTCTCATATCTCCATATGAATGATCTAGGATAAGATCACCGTACATTACGGAATGGACAGCAGCTGTAGATTGACCACAAATAAAGTACCCAGCTTTATTTGCTATCTACGGACTCTTTAGATTGCTCCTTTCAAACTGAATCCATCTATATATGACATTCATATACTCAGTTTGAAATTACATCCGGCAATCTTGGATGTTAAGTACACATGTTATTATAAATGTATGAGACAATTTGAATGAATAAACTACTTCTTTTATTTCTTGTTCAATTCACATTTACAAACTACAAGCTTTAGGGCAAAAACCCCAACAATCTCCCACTTGCACTAAAGCATGTGAGGCATGTCTTGTAAACCTAGACTCTCTAGGTGACCCGTAAACACTTTAGCCGGTAAGGTCTTCGTAAATGGATCAGCATGATTATCCTGTGATGCTACCTTGGTCACGGTCACATCTCCTCTCTGCACTATCTCTCTGATGAGATGATATTTCCTCTCTATATGCTTACCTCTCTTGTGGCTTCTTGGTTCTTTGGAATTAGCCACAGCACCACTATTATCACAATAAAGTGTGATGGGCTTATCCATATTCGGAACAACTTCCAGATCACTCAAGAACTTACGGAGCCAAACAGCCTCTTTAGCAGCTTCACAAGCGGCTACATATTCGGCTTCCATGGTGGAATCAGCAATACAAGATTGCTTAACACTCCTCCACACAATGGCTCCACCACCAAGGGTGAATACTGATCCAGACGTGGATTTCCTAGAATCCTTGTCTGTCTGAAAATCAGAATCCGTATATCCTAACGGGATCAAATCCTGTCCAGAATACACTAGCATATAGTTTCTCGTTCTCCGAAGATACTTGAGAATAGTCTTGACAGTAACCCAATGATCTAATCCTGGGTTGGACTGGTATCTACTGGCTACTCCCACTGCGAAGCAGATGTCCGGTCTCGTGCATAACATAGCATACATGAGACTACCTACTACTGACGCATAGGGAACTCGTCTCATATCCTCAACTTCTTGAGGTGTCTTAGGACACTGTTCCTTAGACAAGTGAACTCCATGCCTGGAAGGTAAATTACCTTTCTTGGAGTTCTGCATTGAAAATCGCACAAGAATTTTGTCGATATACGATGCTTGAGACAGTGCTATAACTTTGTTCTTGCGATCCCTTATAAGTTGGATCCCTAGAACATAACTTGCCTCTCCCAAATCTTTCATTTGGAATTGGCTGGCCAGCCAGCCCTTTACATTAGACAATACTCCCACATCATTCCCAATGAGTAGGATGTCATCTACGTATAGGACCAAGAAAACTACTTTCTTGTCAATGATGCGCTTGTAGACACAAGGCTCATCAACGTTTTGCTCAAACCCATAGGTTTTGATCACATCATCAAACCTTATGTTCCAAGATCTAGATGCTTGCTTAAGTCCATAAATGGATCTTTGCAACTTGCAAACTTTTTGCTCTTGATCTGGAGACACGAATCCCTCTGGTTGCATCATGTAGATGCTCTCATCAAGATTGCCATTCAAGAATGCAGTCTTGACGTCCATTTGCCAAATTTCGTAATCAAAATAGGCAGCAATGGATAAGAGAATCTGAATAGACTTAAACATAGTACTGGCGAGAAGGTCTCCTTATAATCGACCCCCTCCTTTTGGGTATAACCCTTGGCCACTAGCCTTGCCTTGAAGGTCTCTACCTTCCCGTCTACTCCTCTCTTTCTCTTGTAGATCCACTTACACCCTATGGGTTTCACCCCATCCGGTAAGTCTACAAGTTCCCAGACTGAGTTAGAGTACATGGACTCCATCTCGAGATTCATGGCTTTAAGCCATTCCTCTTTATCAGGATCTTCCATTGCATTCTTAAATGTCAATGGATCATCCACACTATCAGCAGAGACAACATCTTGTCCCTCACTTACACCCAAATAGCGTTCAGGCTGTCTCACAACCCTCTCACTACGTCTAAGTGGTAGTATATCCTGACTAGGAATCATCTGACTCTCAGATGTTAATGGATCAACAACTCTTGTTGATTGAGAACTGGTCTCACCAGGCTCCAACTCATTCAATACAATTTTAGAACGAGGCTTATGGTCACTAATATAGTTATCCTCAAGAAATGTTGCATTTGTCGATACAAACACTTTGTTATCTTCAGGACTATAAAAGTATCCACCTCTGGTCTCCTTGGAGTATCCTACAAACAAGCAGACCACAGACTTGGGCTCTAGCTTTCCACTTCTATTCTTCAGCACGTGTGCTGGACACCCCCATATACGAAAATGTCGCAAACTAACTTTACGACCATTCCACAACTCTAGAGGAGTCTTAGGAACAGATTTGGATGGCACTACATTCAAAATGTATGCCGCTGTTTGTAATGCATATCCCCAAAAGGAATTTGGTAACGATGAGAAACTAATCATAGATCTCACCATTTCCATTAGGGTTCTATTTCTCCTCTCCGCGACACCATTCTGTTGAGGTGTACCAGGAGCTGTGAGTTGGGACACTATCCCATACTCGACCATGAAGTCTTCAAACTTTTGGTCAAGGTACTCACCTCCACGATCCGATCGTAGAGTCTTGATAGTCTTTCCTAACTGATTTTCAACTTCAGCTCGGAATTCTTTGAACTTTTCAAAAGTTTCTGACTTTCGTTGCATTAGGTAGACATATCTGTATCTTGAGTAGTCATCTATAAAGGTGACATAATACTCATAACCACCCCTTGCTTTAACATTCATCGGTCCACAGACGTCTGAATGTATAAGCTCTAATGGTTCTTTAGCTCTCAACCCTTTTCCAGTAAAAGGTCTCTTGGTCATTTTACCTTCTAAACAGGATTCGCAGACAGGTAAGGTGCCAACCTTTAACTCACTTAAAGGTCCGCTTTTCACTAGTCTATCTATCCGGTCAAGGTTGATATGGCCAAGTCTTAGATGCCATAGATACGTTTCGTTTTCTGGAGAAATCTTTTGTCGTTTAGTTTTTGGTTTTTCAACCTTAAACATTTCGGTGTTGAGCAGTGTTGTATGTATTAACGGTCTTAACACATATAAATTGTTTTCATTAATTCCTGAACAAATATTCAGACCATTCTTTGCAATAATAACTGATTTATTATCAAAAGAAACAGAATATAATTGTTCTAACAATTTAGAAACGGAAATTAAATTCCGTGTAAATCCAGGAATGAAAAATACATTGTCCAACAATATGAAATTATTATTACAAAAACGCAATCTAATTACGCCCACTGCTCGTGTCGACACGACATCCCCTGACCCCACACGCATAGAGAAAGCTCCCTCCTCAAGTTGTGTCCAAGAATCAGTCCACTGCAAAGAAGAACAAACATGGTTAGTGGCCCCCGAATCAACTATCCAAGGTGAAGAATCATTTTCCACTAAACACGATTCAAGAACAAGTAAATCATATTTACCTTTCATTTTCTTCTTCTTGGCTACCTCCTCCAGATATTGAGGACAGTTCCTCTTCCAGTGCCCGACTTTGTCGCAATGGAAACATTTTCCTTTGCTCTTGTCGATGGAGGCGCCTTTCTTTTTGCTCTGGGCTTTCTTGGGTTTGGGCTTACCCTTCGCCTTCCCAGCAGACCTCTTCCTCTTTTTGTTATTGGAGGAAGATGGTTCGGCAACATTTGCCTCACCGGTCCTACCCTTGCTGTCCTTAGTCAAGGACTCAAAGGTAGTGAGCTCATTGAGCAACTGTGTGAGACTGAACTTAAGCTTGTTCATCCCATAGTTGCTCTTGAACTGATCGAAACTCTTCGAAAGAGTCGTCAGTATGATGCTCACCTGACTGGGTTCATCAATGGCCCCGCCATTGATTTCTGCCGTGTTGAAGTAGGACATCATGTTCAGGACATGTTACCGAACTGATGCACCATCCTTCATACGAGCGAGCATAGCGGAACGAACAGCTTCGTGCCGCTTTTGCTCAGAGGGTTGCCCGAACATAGCCTGCAATGACTCCATTATTTCAAATGCAGTACCCATTGCTTCGTGCTTAGTGACAAGCACGTCTGTCATACTTGCTAACAGATATGTTCGGGCTTTCTCATCTGATGAGACCCATTTCTCATATGCCTCACGAACAGTTCGTGCGGCATTGGCAGCAGGCATTGGAGGACATTCCTCCGTAAGCACAAACTTAAGGTCCTTGGTGACCAAAATTGCATTGATATTGTGTTTCCATTTAGTGTAGTTATCACCAGTTAATTTGTCATTGGCTATGATTTGTAATAGTACAGTTGACATGGCTGAAAAAACATAAATAAAGAATTCATTCATTCATACATTCAAAACATGTGCGAATGTTCGGCATAAAATTAAACATGATGCATGAAAATGTTTAATGAACAAGAACAACCCTAAAAAGTGTTACTACGCCACGACAATCCAACATACCACAAGCAAATGCTGCCTTAGGGTCAGTCAAATTCTTGCATGTTGAATCGAGACATTCTCAATCAAATGTTATACCAGAATAACTCTTATTCCTCTAACATTCAACCATCGTATATTTCAGTCAGGTTTATAATTAACTAATTTAATTAAAACCTTGTGAGCGTAACCCATCATTTCAGATCTCATGAGCTTAACTCGAGAATTGCCGCCTTAGGGTCGGTCAATCCCGAAATCCCCTCAGCAATCCTATCCATTAGGAAGTCAACCTTGATATTGATTCTTATGGAAACCCTCCTTAGGGAGGACGAAAACAAAGCCGTCACGAGGCCCCACTCGAATCTTACAGTGTTGAACTAATGATGGAGACCGTGGGATATAATGTCATATATCCCTCTCCCACTCACTATTTTATAATAAGGGTTTTCTATTAATATTAATGCACCTAGAAAAAACTAGATTAAACGGCTAATTTCAATCTAAGCGTCAAGTGCATTAATCACAAATTCTTAGAATCCTATTCCAATAACTAATAAACTAATTTGATTTTTAACTCTTAAAAATCTAGTTCATTAGTGAAAATTCTAATCTATGTAAATTATTTACTAAGACTAGAATTATAAAAAAAAATGTATTTACCAAGTTTTAACTATTAAAACTAAACACATTATTGGGTCCAATTATTATTAGGGGCTTAATCAAATTAATCCTAATAAATATTAAAGGACCCTACTAATCTAAGTAATTAAACTCTTTAATAATTAGATTAGTGATTAATGAGAATTACCAAGTTTTTACTCCTAAAACTAATCCCATTAATTTATAGCCATTTATGTGTATAGCCCATTTTAATCACATTAAAACTAAAACACATAATAAAATAGGCTAACATGCATGTATGATATATCACCATATATTTATGTGTAGGCACAACTAATTTAAAACACGTGTATGCATGACAATGCTTATTCATCAAATAATAAAACACATACATGAGTTGACCGAGTGTTGTGGATTATTTGACCTAAAAAAAATTGAAATCTAATTACAAAAATATTCCCAAGGCATTCCTTGGTCTTCTTGTAATTTCTGAGTCTTCCAGTATCTTCGGGTCACACAGATTCATCTCATGAATCCAAAAAAAAATATATATGCATGGAATGCACTAGGCAACACTTGCCAACGAAACTGTGCAACCGAGACACACCTCGCTTGCATACCAACCAGCAATGTTGCACAAAGCAACATGCATAGTCTTGCAAAACGATGTGCGTGGGTATGCACAATCGCGCAAGTCAATATGCGCCTCACCCTTCTTTGACTAAAGTGGATCTTCGTGTATACCAGGTCTTCATTTGATTACATCAAATTTTTTTTTTTATTATTATTTTTTTATACAATAAACAGTAAATAAAAAAAATATTAAAAAAAATATAAAAAAAAATTATACAACCCAGAAACACTGTAAATCCACAACACCATAAAAAATTACGATCAACCATGTTTTTAAATAAAACAATTTAATCAAAAACATCATACATTCGTTAAATTTGTGCCTACACATTCACACATGCAATCAGGAGCAATCGAATTCGATTATACTGTACAAAAATTGGCTCTGATACCAATTGATGGTACCTGGGGTTACAGATTGCGCAGCGGAAAGGTTTTAAAATTTTTTAATGCAATCATAAACTAACCTATTTGTACAGTAATAATCGAAAACGGTAAATAAGGTGATGAAACGATTTCATACCTACGTAGGAGGCTCCTTCACTTTAATTCGATCTGCTCCTGATTTGAACCACTTGATCTTCCTCGCTATGACCCTGAATTGGTAATGGTGTGTGGGCGCGTCACGGTATTCAGGAACAAGGAGGATGTAGAAGAGAAGAGCACACAAAAGACAACTCTTGTTCTTTTGTTGGTGAAGTGCGGCAACAAAAAATTCTCAAAAAAAAAAAATAATAAGCCCCATTTTTTTTTTTTTCTTTTCTTCTTTTTATCTTTCCTCTTGCCGCCCCTATTTCTCTCTTCACCTGATTATTGTAACTAATGCATCAGTTTTCTTTTATTCTACCATTAATGCATCAATTTTCTTTTATTCTACAATCAATGCATCAGTTTTGTTATACCATATATATCAAATATATATGTTATAAAACTAACCGATGATCTCTCTTTAACACCCTCCTATCTAATGATTAATTACACAATTAAATAATCTAATTATTTAATTAACATAATCATTAAAATTCATTAATTGAATAATCACACTATTCAATTAATTCCCGAATAGACACGTGTCACTTTCGTAACACAATTAATTGGACAATCCAATTAATTAACCGTGACCCTTGTTACCTAAATCGATCGGGCTAGCAAGGGGACCTAATGGACCTACAGTATTTTGAGCTCCAATAATCCTTAGAAATAAATAATTAAACTCTTTAATTAATATTTCATGATTATTAACTTCGGTGTTATTCCACTAAAAACCCGAAGTTGCACTCTCTCAACTGTAGACGTTTTTACACAAACCAATAACTCTTGATGTCCATTGATATAGCTATTACATATGGTATAATCCTCCACAGGTAGTTCATAATTAGAGCTAGATCATAATGTCTGTTATACCCCTCTAATTATATCTTTCCATTAAGTACCATTGATTCTCTAATGAACAATAAATCCTACATTCCTTACGGAATTAGGAGAGCGCTCATATTGTTCAAGCCTCGAATCAACCCTTAAGGGAACTACTATCTACTTCTCACAAGAAGGAGTGGATTCCTCTATTGTGTGCAGACCTTCCCAGCCACAAGCCAAACCGCGATTCCAACATACGAAGTTATTGACCGGGAATGCAACTCCGATCTCACCCATGGTATATCAAAAACCACGATCTAACCTGAAGGAGTCGATAAGACACTCAGGATTAAGATCACCCATATATAGCCATCATTTGTTGATATATATGAATTTCATCTTTTAACGGATCTTGGTGAGAGATTCATATAGATCATGGCCCAGTCCTATATGATCAAATCATATAAGGTGCCTCCATTCTCATATCTCCATATGAATGATCTAGGATAAGATCACCGTACATTACGGAATGGACAGCAGCTGTAGATTGACCACAAATAAAGTACCCAGCTTTATTTGCTATCTACGGACTCTTTAGATTGCTCCTTTCAAACTGAATCCATCTATATATGACATTCATATACTCAGTTTGAAATTACATCCGGCAATCTTGGATGTTAAGTACACATGTTATTATAAATGTATGAGACAATTTGAATGAATAAACTACTTCTTTTTTTTCTTGTTCAATTCACATTTACAAACTACAAGCTTTAGGGCAAAAACCCCAACAACCACAACTAACGTTGATTGGTCGTTGCAGTCGTCTCGTCGCGATTCTGAACTGTCAAAGGTGGAGTCTGTGTTCTGTGCGAGAGAGAACTCGATGAAGACTGAGATAGCTCGCCTGAAGAACGATCGGAAGGTTCTGGAAATTGAGGTCGCTATGTAGAGGAAGAAGTACATGGAGGTGGAGGATAGGATATCCAACCTGGAGTCGTTGGCCGTTGAGTTAACACAGGCATGCAACGGCCAGAGGTGAGGCGATACCTTATGAATTTTTTGAGATCGGTTTTATTAACTGTTCTATATGTTATGTTGTTAGAATTGTGTTTAATTTGGGGTAGATAGAGGTCACATGTAACTGTGTCTTGGTATGATATGTCCTGATCAAGTTTGAAGTGTTGAATACATGGCTGAACTGTTCTATATGTTATGTGTTTGGAAATTGAATGTCATATTATAATTATGTATGGTTCCAATCATTTACACCGATCGGCCTCTTCAAACCGATATATATTGGGTGACCCAGTAGATACTGAGTATGATTTGAATTCGAAGTCCTTTAGCATAAAACCTTACTTGTAAAAAGGCTAATAACAAGGTTTTCACTTTTGGCAACAACTTACGTCAACTGACGTCAAAGGTAATCATAAAAACAAATATGATTACCTTTATTACGGTCAGAACTCACAATGTAGCAGCTCACTTAAAAACAAGGGAGATAATGGGTTACCTACGTTGCAGGAGAAAATCTTGCCTGGGACTGTCCCATACACAGTATTTTCTTTATATATATTCTTACCCGATGAGTACAAATTTGAAAGTCACGACCTGTCAAGTCGAATTTGAAATATTGTTGTAATTTTGAACAAACGAAATCACTATAAAATTGAAATCAAAAAATTGTGGATTGGAATAATATAATGTTTATGTATTGTGAATATTGTGTGGATATACCACCAATTGTATACACCACATAACACTTGATCCAACCTCTTGTCATACTTTAATACAACTACCTTCCACCTTCTCCTCTTCACAAGTTATTAGGCACACGTGGAAGCTTCAGTTTGTTTTGCTGCATGCATAAGCTGATTAGGTGTTGGAATATTACAACATCCATCCCTCATTTTGTTGCCTATATGGCTATATATATATATATGGATTTAAATATAAACATGATGTAATTTTAATAATCTCAACTCTCAAGCTAATGCTTTTTCCATTCAATATCAATATAAAAGATAAAGAGAACTCTCTCTTGTGTTCTCTCATCTCTCGTGACTCGTCTCTCTCCCTTGTTTCTCTGCTTCTATTTTATTTACTTTTGTTTATCTATTCTTTAATTAATCCTTGTTCATCTTAATTTTGTTATTTAATTTTATTACAACGTTATGAAATATTTCAGATGCAAGGTTGTAATGCTTTTTATGTCCCCACCTATTTGTACATATTATTGTTTAACCAACCAATGTTGAAAGTATACAATCGAAAATGGCTTGGTTTGAGAAATCGTACAATCCTTATAATTTAGATATCCATGGCCCCATTTTTTTACACAATTTTTGACACAACTTCTTGGCCATTAGATCTTCCTTCTTTTAATGGATGAGATTTATTCTTTTTTTCTTTCCTTATTTATTACAGATATTATTTCTATCACCTAATTAATAGCTTACCTCTCCAAAATATTATTATTTTATTTAATTCTGTCACCTTATTTAATTTTTTGTCTGTTTCTTTTCTTTTTTACCTTTACATGTATTTTTGATTATTTTATTTTACCTGAAATCAGAATATCATTAGACTTTCACTCTTCAATCTTTAAAATCTTTCATTTTCCTGTCTTCATTTTTTTTTTCTTTCATTCGATTAGCTCCAACTGATTTTTATCATATCCAAAAATGTCCAAAATTTTGGAATTAGATGACTTGTCAACAGATGCTCATGGTTTATCTAAAGTATTTTTTTTATTCTTCGAATTTTTATATTTATTTAATTATTTATGTTATCTTGTTTCTTCTTGTTTTCTAGTTAATAATGATAAAAGAAAGATTGAAAGAACAAATTTTTTGGTTCTTTTGGACTTGTTTATATAAGACTGTTACAATCTTATTAAATTTTCGTTATAAGATTTGACATGTTAGATTTCTTTTAAATTTTTTGCTTTGGAAACAAATTGATTTAGTTACTTTTTCTTCTTTTCGAATATATGTGATGATATCTATTTTTATAACAATAATGGTAAACATCCCACCTAAAATCCCACCTTTTCCATCCCACTACATGTGTCATGTGAGGTGTGAAATGGTGAGTGGATACATGAGGTAGGTGAGATAAATCATCATTAATGTGTATCCACTCACAATTTGATACCTCACATCCCACATGTAGTGAGATGAAAAAAGTGGGATTTAATTAAGGTGGGATGTTTACCATTATTGTTTTACAAATAGATTTTATGATAGTTAAATCTGTATACAGTAGTCATACCAAAGCAATTTTTAAGACAAGACTGATTACATGTATAAAATTTTTTATTTTAGATGAAGTAATTTGAGAAATAAGAATAGTAAATAATTACACAAATAAATAAAGGGATTTAAAAGACTTCAAAGTGCGAGTGATCTAGTTTTAGAAGTAAAAAAAACAAAAAGAAAAAGAAAACGTGTAAAGGATAAAGTATTAATTAGGAGAGAGACAATGTCTGTAATAAATAAGGAAAGAAAAAGAGAATAAATCCTATACATTAAAAGAAGCAACATCCTATGGTCATGAAGTTGTGTCACAATTTGTGTAAAAAATTTGGAGCCATGGATCCTGCCCCATATATATATATATATATATGTGGAACATCTATTTTTTTGAAAATAATTACAAATACATTATATTTCATGGTAACTCCTTTACTATATATTACACGTACTTGTAGAGTTGTAGTCTGTACAAGTAGAACCAACAAAACGATCCATCTAGGCATCTACTCGATCGGTGCTGTTAAATATTTAACCTGTACAATCGATTATATATATTTCACCTTTCAAAAATTGAGTTCATGCATCGATAAAAGTGAAAGGACGGTTTATATCTCCAAGTCTCGAAGTCTCCAACACTGCGTCCGTCAGGAACGGAGGATATCCTTCTCTTCCCAACGCAATTATGAAGATTACCTTTAACGTGACAGCAATATCTGTCCATTGGATTACATTGGGAACTTCAACTCGTGTATTGTTTTCTTTGTCAACATGAATGTGTAATACATTTCCATTGGATTACATTGGGAACTTCAACTCGTGTATTGCTTTCTTTGTCAAGATGAATGTGTAATACATTTTAATGTGAAATGTTATGCGTCAGCGGTACGTATAAATTCCACCGAAATTCAATGCCAATCAATGGGTATTGCAGTATCCGATCGGAGAATTCAATCGGAGGATCGAGTTCACTAATAAAGCTTATTGTCAGTAGAAATAGGAATGAGGTAATGATGAACCATTGTATATAATTGGTTTTGGTTATCTGTTTCCAAAAAAAAAAATCCTGGTGTTTATGATTATTACATATAAGTTCATTGCATCATCCGGGTGAGAAAATCTTGGCTGGGACGGTCCCATACACGTGGCCGTGGGACCGTCCAATCAAAACGTGCCACAAGTGTGCCACATACTCTGACCACAGTCTCCCCATGTGTATGTGGCACGTTCTCATTGGACGGTCCCACGGCCACGTGTATGGGACCGTCCCATGCCAAGATTTTCTCCATCCGGCTAGGGTTTTCCACCCTTGAAGGACATTTCATATTGTCATTTTACGATCAGCATTACGATATATATCAATTCCTATATGTTTACTACACAAAGCTGGGCATAACGTAAATGATATGATCCATAATGCTTCCTTCTGTTCATTAAGGAACACAAAATAATTATACCTACTTTAATATACTGTCATCGAACGATGACGGAAACACAGCCCCAAGTTTAACATGCAGACGCCATCCACGTACGCTATTTTCTTGACTGTAACATACTACCAAATAAAAGCTATATAATAATTACTAACACAACAGATTCCCTAACACAGCGTTCCATTCCCGTCCTTTTGCTTGAGTCCGTGTCAGTTTGTACATCTGTGAGCCTTCTCTAGTTCTTTAATAAGTCGTTCCCCATTTTGCTTTATCAGCATATACGTCTTCCCAATCTTATGCATATCCGCGGTAGACGCAACCGACGACCCACAAGAAGACGTAGACGCTACCTTCCCTTCAAGTAACTTAGAAAAAAACTCGGCTAGTTTTATGTGCCTATGCACCTGATCTAGCAAGACATTATTAACCTCCTCCTCATTCCTGATAGGATAAGCTCTGGTCGTCGCCATAAAGAAATAAGATATAAAGCTGCGTAGTTTTTGAATGAACGTTTTGTTTCAACAACCTGCGTATTTCAGTTTAGCATACAAACATTTTAAAAATACGTAACAGGCTAAAAGACCTACGGTCCGAGAATGGGTGGACGAACATTATAATTCTACCAACATCTTGCTCTACCAATAACACATAATCATAACCACATTTATAAAGTTCAGTATCTAACCAAAAACATGCCTATAAAAAGCAACCTAACGGTTACACATAATGGTGTGGTCGTTATTATGACCTAATTATGTGATCGATCAGCACAACACACAAACCTATACAAAATATTGGTCGCCAATTGCACTATCTGTTGTAGAAAAACCCATTTCGATCTCTTAGGCGAAACGAACAACAAAACTAGGAATGTGGCCCTAACAACGTAAAACGTACACAACCTAATCAATTAGAGCAAACAATCCATGTAAAACAATATCGATCACTTCATTCCAGCAACAAAAGGTATGGCGGGTACAGATAATTCGTTGAATGTTATACACGCAATACCCAGACTGATTGACTGAAACCCATTACAAATGAACACACAGCAACCCAGAATAGTGAAAGCGAAACAAACAAAAATATGCTAAAAAACATAATTTGTATCAAAACAGACAACGCCATACCCAGACTCAAAACTTTTTTCAATGACTACATACCCAGCCATAATAATCAAATAGATACAAACAAAAATCTGCTCAGAGACAACATTAGGACCTACACAGAAAAGGCCATACCTTCGACACGAATGTGTGGGCCGTCGATTAAAGATCTTGTTACAGGTACCGTCTTCCGTACAGTTCCCCCTTTTGATACACGGTAGAAGTTCTTGTTAAGCTAGTATACACGAATAAGCAAAGTCTGTTATATACATATATTAAAATCTCAAATTGCAACCAAGGACCCTGAGGTTTGCTCCTACACAACTATAAATAACTTTCCATTTTTTCACAATCGCCTCCCTCCACTTCCAAAAAATCATTTCACTCCAAAACTTAACCATTTCAAATTTTCATAATTACTTAATTACCCCTAATTCAGTTCTCCAAGTCTTTGGTTTTTTTTTTTTTTTTTTTGATAAATTATATTATTTATATTTCAAATTTTAAATTTATTCAATCTGATTTATAAATTAATTTAATATATGCTATTTTATTATAAAATTTTTAAATATGTTTTAATTAAAACTTAAATGTTATTTTATTTGAAATGAATTGTATTTATTTTTAAAAATAATTTCTTTTATTCAAAATAATAATTTAATAATTTTTTTAACCAAATTTAATTTTAAAGAGTTTTATTTTTATTTTCTTTGAATTTATTAAAATGATTTTATTTATTAAATATAAATTTATACTTACCTCTCACAAAATAAAACAATTATTTTCAACTATATATTTTTTATCCAATCCTACGTTACACCAAACAAGAGATAGTATTATTTTAATCCAATCTGTACTGCACCAAACATGTCTAAGTACTAATTTAGTCCAATCCAATCCAATCCAATCCAATCCTATAAAAATAGTCCAATCCAATCCCGCGAAACAAACGAAACCGAAGAGTATGTTTGGTATTCCTTTTCAAGTACAGCTATAGTGCATGTTTTTTTAGTAGAGCAGTAGAGCTTATAATGAGTCGAGCTTTATACAAAAGGGTACTTTTTGGTTGGGTAAATCACAAAAAAGAAGGTGTTGCAATGTATTTTAAAAAATAGCTTTTGATTAAGTGAATTACAAAAAAAGTGTTCACAATGTCTTTATAATCAAAGAGTAATGGTGTAATATCTATAAAGTTTAGTTGAGACAATTCATATGTTGTATAAAAGGTCAAGAAAAGCCACACTTTTCGGCTTCTCCTAGTTGACATAAAATAGCTTTTATAAAAGGTAATTCAGACAATTCATATATAAAAAAGAGCAAATTGCAGTCACCCTCTCTAAGGTTTGGCTCACATTCAATAACTTGTTCACTTTTGGTCACCCCCTCCCCAACACTTGATACGTGTCATGGAAGGGGTATTTTTACCATAAACTGTTATGTGTTTAGACAAAAATATCCCCTCCCTGGACATATGTCAACTGTTAGGTTGGGGAGGGGGTAAGCTTCGAAGTGGGGTGACCAAAAATGGAATCTTCAATAACCTCACGAAGCATGAAGTTATATATTTAATTATATTGGAAAATGGTATTTAATATATATTAATAGAAAAATGTTGTAGTCAATGGAGCTCACTTATACTATATATATATATCTATATATATATATGTATATATAATTTTAATTGTGGTCCGTGGAGCCCACTTATAGGGGTTGAATCCACGAGAAAACATATATGCACCCCTTTATTAATGGATTCAGCACTCAGCAGTGAGCTTTACCAAAACAAAATTTTAGGCACCTCTTGGAGCTGCAAAAAATGATACTCCTTATTCTTAATTAAGGTTAGGGGTCTCCAAAGGAGACTCTTAGAGATGCTCTCACTCCCGTTTTAGGGCTGTTTGGTGTCCATGTCTGGACTTCGGCGACTTAGCCCCGTCTGCTGATCAAACTGTGTCATTCACACGATCTTCTGTGTCCTGCATATCAATGCTATTTCCCTTCATCCTTTCCTACTTTTTTCATTCATAGAACGTTCGCTTCAGAAATTTCAATGTCTCATCACCATAACTGAAACAAATTACAGTGTGTTCAATATTAATCTAGAGGGGGGGTGAATAGATTTTAACAAGTTTTACCCAATTTTCGTGTATGGTCAAGATTACGAAAATACCCCTAATAGACAATATAAATATAGCAAGTGTAATATGGTGCGGAAATATAAACGACACTTGATTTTTACGTGGAAACCCTCAACAGGGAAAAACCACGGGCTATTATAGTGCGCCACACTCGAACCTCGAATCCACTAAATGAAAAATGATTACAACCTAATCCCGGTTGACTGATCTAATCCCGATCAATAATCACACACACCTACCTAATCCCGGTATGAGTGGATCTAGTCCAATTGCTTGTGTGACCACCTAATCCCGGTGACGACCTAATCCCAGTCTATCACACAAGACTTACTTCTCCGAAGAGATCAAACACCCTAAGTGAATATTATGCAATATTCAAATATGCAAGTAATGTTAGGGTACACTAAATGCTTATCTAGGAATATAAAATGACAATTAAATCATTCCTAGATATGAAAATAGCTATATGACATGGCATACAACTTTAGCTATGTAAAGGATAATCAATCCTAGATACAATAGCTATCAAAAACAATCTCAATCATATTAATGAGATTAATTAGCTAGATGGCATATTAGCATGAAAACCTAGCTATCACAAATAACCCAATCAACACATAATCTCAATCTTATATGTAGAAATTAATCTAAACACATACAAGTAATAGATGAGATAAAATTGATAAGTAAAAACACTAATTATGTAAGATAATAGTGTTCAACATACCATACCATGTGTGTTGAAGAAGACCCATGCATTAGCACATGCTAGATGATCCTAGATGATGCTTGGATGATGATTTATGCATGTGGAAATGGGTTTAGAGAAATAAAGATGTAATCTTTAAGCTTTTTCTCTCAAGTCTCTCTAAATATCTCTCTAGGGTTCTTGGGATGAAAGACTTGTGTTTTGAACCAAAGATAAGGATATATTTATAGAGAGTAAAAATGTTGGGTGAAAAGACAAAATTGTCCCAACTTTACGGGCCAATTCGGCGCCCTATTCTGCTGCCCGTGGCAGCAAAATCAAGGGCGCAGAAATGCACCTGACACATTCGGTGCCCATATTTTGCGGCCACGGGCCGCAGAAAACGCGACAGCGCATAACTCAAATTTGAGCGCACCGAAACATGACCAAACGACATCGAAACCTTTCATATGATATATCATTGGAAAGGTATGGAAGTCTACTTTCTACTCCAATTTATGGAATGACATTTTGATGTCTGTAGAAAAAGTTATGGTCAATTGAGTGACCAATGGTCAGACTCGGATAACAGCTGAGATGCCCTGTTTTAGTGGTCACTTTGGAGATTTTAAAACCAATCCAAACGGTCATGAAATATTACAAATAATACACCGTTGGAAAGGTATGGGTGTCTAGTTTGTTCAGAATTTTACAAAACTCAATTTGAAACTTTTTGTAAAAAGTTATGGTGACAAGACCATACAAAGGTCAGTTTTGAAAAACATTTAAATCATTGAAATCCAATATTTTGAACCTAGACACTACACTCCAAATAACCAAACCGAATCTACCACTTATCCAAGAGAAGAATGAGACCTTCTCAAGTGGACAACCATCGTGCAAGCACAGATGTTTCCGATCACTCAAACGGAAACGAATTACACCACACTTAAAACTATCATACATGAAGTGCACGTGTGGGAATTGAATGCATCCTAATGCCTATCATGTCAAGGCATTATCATAGAACAAAATGCAATTAATTCAAACAAGCATCAATAAAATTCATGACTTTGCATCCTAATGCCTAAACATGTTAAGGCATTTCAATAAACTAGATGCAATCAAATAAACATGCATGAAGAGATATTCAACAATTATGAATGCACACATACGAAAACACACAACATACAAATATAGAAATATGCATGAGTTGTGAGTGTGTGCAACTATGATTTCTTCAAAGCATGTAAGCACTAGAATATACCTTTGGTGCTTCTTCTCTTGAGGTCTTGAGAGGGCCATTGGATGATCACCAATTCCTAAGCTACCCTTACATCAACCCCAACATGTGGTTTGTCCACGAAACAAGCCAATCAACAAATGAGAATCCTTACAATCTCCCCCTTTGGCTATTTGGTGACAAAACCACCACTCACATTAATCCTCACAACATAAATAGAAACTAAATGGATTTTCTACATTACAAAGAGATAATTAAAAGATAAATCTTCAAGTCTTCAATCTCTTGTAGAACAATCAATCCTTCAAAACAAAGTTTCTATACTTTCCAATACAAGTATATGTGAGATTAATCATGTGAGATAAAACAAACATTTGCAATTAAGAATTTAAGCACAACATCATGCAATGTATGTGTAATGCAAATGCTCCCCCTCAATGGGTTACTCTCCCTCACGGTAAACTCCCCAAAGATGCGAATGCTACAAAAATTTAGCAATTAGCATTCTCCCCCTAACTACATACTACTCCCCCTTTTTGTCATGAGATGGGCAAAGGAGTAGTCCCCAACCGGGTCACTTGTAGCAAAGAGAGATAGTAGCATACAAGTTATTTGCATAATCATAAAATGCATTTTATGCAACTCAATTAATTGGAGAGAACAAGGAGATTTATTTTCATATAAAAAATGTGTGATTAATATGCTTTGCATGCAAGACATGTTGCATTCAAATCCAAAAGCAATGGTATTTGGCAAAGCAAATGACAAAGGTTTCCTTAAAGAATTCAAACCAATTTCACCATTTGTCATGAATAAAAGCAAGGATATAGAAATTACAAATCATTCAATTTTAATGAGCAACTATATCCAATCCTTACAAGCAAAACATGGCATGAGTGACTTTTTTGCACCCTATTTGATTTTTCCGGATAAGATATCCGTATGATAGTAGCCATGTTTCACAAGTAAAGAAAGAGAGACATATTGATTTTCATTTGAGTCTCATTTGCTTTTCACACATAATTTTTGCATTTAAGAATATGCAATTAACAAATCATGCTTTTCATTTTTAGCATGTCATAAACATTTTCATGCTTTATCATTTTAGCATGTCATTTGAAATCATGCTTTTCACATTTTAAGCATGTCATTTTACAATCATCATGTTATGGAGATCATTATAGGTCATTCAAAGAGTACTTCCTATGTATATATCTCCTAGTCCAAAAATGCATGTTTGAACATAAATATGACATGGATTGCAATACAAACATTGGTTCACACTTATTGAAGTAAAAACACATAAACACATGTGCAACCAAGCTACTCAAACAATCAAAAAAGAAGCATAAAAATTTTCAAATTTTTGCATGCAACAAGTATGCAAGTGCTCTCTTTGCTTGAGTTCCCCATATGGGGTCAAAAACCACCCTTCATCAATGAAGGTCATGAGGTCCTAAAGACCTACTAAGTCCATTGGACCTAGTTGAACCTATTTGAGACTTGTTAGTCTCGTAGCAAGCGGGTTCATTATTTTTAATCCACTTAGGTGACAAATTTTTAATCCTAGTGGTCAAAGATTGCATGCTATGTAAGATCCTAGGATTATAGACAAAATATTTCCTAGGCACATGCAAATGGGCTTTTCTAAGCCTCTTCCTCTCTATCATGCTTTGCACATTTTTCTATGTAGTTAAAGCACTTTGGTCTTATGTGACCAAACATACCACAATAATGACAAGTAGGTATAAAAGAAGAATTCATACCATAGCTTTGGGCTCTCATCGAGGCATTGCTTTGTTGATGAGGTTGTCTTTGATGGTGCACCGGAAGGCTTTTCTTTGGAGCATTAGCCGGATGTAGGCACCTTTGTGGTTGAACCGGTTCTTTCCTTTTTTGATGTAGAACCGGTTTGTTTTGGTTCCTTGGTTGATTAGGCCTAGGTAGAGCAAAACTTGGGTGTGTAGCTCTTGGAGGATGAGGTTGAGCTATACCCTTAGTTGGCATCTTCACTTGGCCAATCTTCCTCCTAGGATGACGAGGAGGTGATGCTTTGCACTTGCCTTGAGCTTGAGGTTGCAAGATCTTACCTTTCTTCAATTCTTGAAGGTGCCTTTTCTCTTTATCCCTAAAAATTCTTAAGGAATTTTCTTTGCAAGCAAGTTCATCCTTCATTGCCTTCATCCTTTGATGGCAATCTTCAATCTCCTTCTCGTATTTAGACACAACAACTATGTCTACCTTCAAGGAGTCATCCATGTCCGAACCCAAAGTCATCTTAGCAAGAGATGTTCTTGCCTCTTCAAGTTCCATCTTCAACTTGCCTTTAATGTCTTTTACACATCTCACTTCATCATCCAAGTGAGTCATCTTGGCACTTAGTTGAAGATTATCCTTTTCCAATCTAAGGATATCATTTTCTTTCTCCTTCAAAGACTTTTGAAGGGAGTCAATGAACTCTTGGTTGTCCACCAAGTTAACACAAGAGTTCTCGGAGCATGAACTTCCATGATCGAAGCATCTCCCACTTGAGCTTGTGAGAGTCATTTCTTCAAGGCTTGCTTCTCTCAAGCATGCTCCACGTCGGT
Organism: Acer campestre; assembly: GCA_954870605.1. Lineage (NCBI taxonomy): Eukaryota > Viridiplantae > Streptophyta > Magnoliopsida > Sapindales > Sapindaceae > Acer > Acer campestre. The sequence goes on from OX940807.1 coordinate 8,111,148, forward strand.
TTCCAAGCTTCAAGTCACCAATCTTGAAATCTTCAAGTGATACACATTTGGTGACGTCTTGAGTTTCTTCGTGGTAGGAAACCGAAAATGTGAAGTAGTTGTTCTCACACTTATCCAAGCTTGTGGAGAATCCTTCAACTACTTCAACTTCGCTATCTCTCCAAGTAGCGATCATAGCTTCCCCTTTCTTCTTTGATGGGGTCATCCTCTTCTTGTGAGATTTCACAAATTTCCTAAATCTCTTTAACAAGAAGGTCATCTCCTCATCGGAGTCAATTTCTTCTCTCTCAAAATCACTCATAGTGTTTGAGTCAAATGAATGCAAAAGAGAAGAATGCAAAATGTATGAATAAATCAAAAAATCACACACAATGCAAAACACACCAAAATGAGCAAGGATCACCTATGTATATCTAGGAACCCGCTCTGATACCAATTGAAACAAATTACAGTGTGTTCAATATTAATCTAGAGGGGGGGTGAATAGATTTTAACAAGTTTTACCCAATTTTCGTGTATGGTCAAGATTACGAAAATACCCCTAATAGACAATATAAATATAGCAAGTGTAATATGGTGCGGAAATATAAACGACACTTGATTTTTACGTGGAAACCCTCAACAGGGAAAAACCACGGGCTATTATAGTGCGCCACACTCGAACCTCGAATCCACTAAATGAAAAATGATTACAACCTAATCCCGGTTGACTGATCTAATCCCGATCAATAATCACACACACCTACCTAATCCCGGTATGAGTGGATCTAGTCCAATTGCTTGTGTGACCACCTAATCCCGGTGACGACCTAATCCCAGTCTATCACACAAGACTTACTTCTCCGAAGAGATCAAACACCCTAAGTGAATATTATGCAATATTCAAATATGCAAGTAATGTTAGGGTACACTAAATGCTTATCTAGGAATATAAAATGACAATTAAATCATTCCTAGATATGAAAATAGCTATATGACATGGCATACAACTTTAGCTATGTAAAGGATAATCAATCCTAGATACAATAGCTATCAAAAACAATCTCAATCATATTAATGAGATTAATTAGCTAGATGGCATATTAGCATGAAAACCTAGCTATCACAAATAACCCAATCAACACATAATCTCAATCTTATATGTAGAAATTAATCTAAACACATACAAGTAATAGATGAGATAAAATTGATAAGTAAAAACACTAATTATGTAAGATAATAGTGTTCAACATACCATACCATGTGTGTTGAAGAAGACCCATGCATTAGCACATGCTAGATGATCCTAGATGATGCTTGGATGATGATTTATGCATGTGGAAATGGGTTTAGAGAAATAAAGATGTAATCTTTAAGCTTTTTCTCTCAAGTCTCTCTAAATATCTCTCTAGGGTTCTTGGGATGAAAGACTTGTGTTTTGAACCAAAGATAAGGATATATTTATAGAGAGTAAAAATGTTGGGTGAAAAGACAAAATTGTCCCAACTTTACGGGCCAATTCGGCGCCCTATTCTGCTGTCCGTGGCAGCAAAATCAAGGGCGCAGAAATGCACCTGACACATTCGGCGCCAATATTTTGCGGTCACGGGCCGCAGAAAACGCGACAGCGCATAACTCAAATTTGAGCGCACCGAAACATGACCAAACGACATCGAAACCTTTCATATGATATATCGTTGGAAAGGTATGGAAGTCTACTTTCTACTCCAATTTATGGAATGACATTTTGATGTCTGTAGAAAAAGTTATGGTCAATTGAGTGACCAATGGTCAGACTCGGATAACAGCTGAGATGCCCTGTTTTAGTGGTCACTTTGGAGATTTTAAAACCAATCCAAACGGTCATGAAATATTACAAATAATACACCGTTGGAAAGGTATGGGTGTCTAGTTTGTTCAGAATTTTACAAATCTCAATTTGAAACTTTGTGTAAAAAGTTATGGTCACAAGACCATACAAAGGTCAGTTTTGAAAAACATTTAAATCATTGAAATCCAATATTTTGAACCTAGACACTACACTCCAAATAACCAAACCGAATCTACCACTTATCCAAGAGAAGAATGAGACCTTCTCAAGTGGACAACCATCGTGCAAGCACGGACGTTTCCGATCACTCAAATGGAAACGAATTACACCACACTTAAAACTATCATACATGAAGTGCACGTGTGGGAATTGAATGCATCCTAATGCCTATCATGTCAAGGCATTATCATAGAACAAAATGCAATCAATTCAAACAAGCATGAATAAAATTCATGACTTTGCATCCTAATGCCTAAACATGTTAAGGCATTTCAATAAACTAGATGCAATCAAATAAACATGCATGAAGAGATATTCAACAATTATGAATGCACACATACGAAAACACACAACATACAAATATAGAAATATGCATGAGTTGTGAGTGTGTGCAACTATGATCTCTTCAAAGCATGTAAGCACTAGAATATACCTTTGGTGCTTCTTCTCTTGAGGTCTTGAGAGGGCCATTGGATGATCACCAATTCCTAAGCTACCCTTACATCAACCCCAACATGTGGTTTGTCCACGAAACAAGCCAATCAACAAATGAGAATCCTTACAATAACTTACGATGATGAGGCATTGGAATGTCTGAAGTTATCGTACGGTGTGTAGGGAAAAATTGTACCCGCAGCGGAAGCGAGACTAAAAAAAATTAGTTTGAGTAGCTTTTAAAATTTTTCCAATTTTATGAACCTTAAACCCTTTTGATTAATCAAACATATATAATAAAGTAATAAAAGATTAATACCTCTTGTCGCGTGATCCGATTGACTTGCGTCGATGGTAATCCGCAAGATCTTCAATCCTAGCACGAAGGTGGATCACCTAGGAGCGTGGTCTCCCTTCTCTTTGAATTGCAAACCTGTGATTGGATTTAAACAAACTTTTCTTGATTCGTTAGTCCCAAAAACAATCTAAAGGAACCTAAGATTATTCCAGTCACTTTTGAGTTCTCAATCGTATGATCGAAACTCGCGTGAACCTCGATCGATATAGTATTCACAAGCTTATTAATGAACAAGCAACTAGAACACAATCAAAGAATAATCAATGTTCCTTTTTGTTTTCAGTAGAATAATAGATTTCTAACTATGAGTTGAGAAGAAGAAGAAGAAGAAAAATTCTGCACCAAAAACCCTAGTTCTTAGAGTGGTGGCCGAAATCTATATGTGTACATATATATGTGGCCGAAATTTCTCTTCTTCCTTTTTTAGGGTTGGCCGAATTCTCTTCCTAAAATAATTAGGGTTGCCGCAATTTCCAAACAAAATTAATTAGTTTGAATTGCACCCTAATTCCTATTTTGAAAAGATTTCCAAAGCCTAATCAAACTCATAAATTTTTTATTCCTCATTTGACTAAAATAAAAAGACTTCCTATTTGATTAAATAAATAAAATTAATTATTTATTTTCCTTGTCAAACAAGTCTTTCTATTTAATTATACTACTACCAATAGTATACAAATAGGAATCATATTTCCTATTTAGAAAAGATTTGTTACTTTAATTAAACAATTAATTAATAAATTAATTAATTCTTATTTAATTAAATAATGAAACAAAATAATATTAAATGCCATTATAGCATGTTGCCGCCCCACATATATACATTGGGCCAAATATTATTTTTCTTATTTCATTAAATCCATAGGACTTTAAATAAAAAGCCTACATGTGAACTAGACCCATTCTTACTAAAAGAAACAAGCCCACATGTCATCCATTAATATATAAATATAATTGTGCAGCCCATTATATAAATAATGTGCATATTATATTCTTAATACATTAAATTGCAATTCTAGATGGACCCTAAATTGGTCCGGTAGAATATAACAAGTGATCCATGCAAGTCCGTGTGGATTGGGGATCTTGGCGGGCTATCTAAATTTAAGCTCCAATAGACATAACCTAATCACAATCAACAAATGATTCACTTAGGTCCGATCCATTAATTTTAGCTCATTCCACTAAAGAGCTAAAATTGAACTCTTAAATAAAGACAGAAAAGGAAGATGCTTCCTCATTCATACCCTAGACAATCATATTGGAGATAGTGTATCCTCGTGATTAATATCAGTAATCGCCAAGAGTTCATAGACCGCCTATAACTCTCCAAGTTACCATATTTACTCATATGACCACGTTTTGAACTTGGATATTTTGACTTGTCCAGAAGCCATGTTTTCAATAGACACTATTGAAAACTCAACGTTGAGATTTAATATCCAATTACCTCAAAACATCCATATGATGATATTATACTCTCATTTAATAAATGGAGCCACGATGTCCATATCTATAAATGAAGTCCTCTATCGATTAACAAATGAATATCACCAAACTATCGAGGATAGACTATGCGATATAATCGTACTCATTGATAGCTCAAATGATATCACCTGTAACCATAAGTCCATCATTTATCTCAGGATTAAGATAGACTCTCCGATTGTCCTGATAATGAAATTACTTTTATCTACTGACGGTTATAGATAAAGTATTTCATTGTGATCCTGTTCAATGCACCCAGTGCACTAGATTCTTTTGCTCGAAGACACTCCGATGATTTTAGACTCATCATATCTCATTTGATCCCACTCAAATGCTAGCAAAAGAATTCTACAACTTTAACAGGATAAAGGTGCCCAACCTTTAACTTAAGTTGTGAACGATATTCAAGACTAACTAAAGAATTGTGTCTACCACATACATATCCAGATGTATGAACAATTCTTCTTTTCTCATAGTCTTTAGACCTTATGATTATTTACTTTAACAATTATTAAACTATAAATGCTATAAGATTTGTTTAAAACAGAAATCACTTTATTAATATGAAAAAGATTGTTAATTACACTATTACACTCTTGCTATTGAGCATAATCATAACACGGTGAACGTGTTTACTTTTGACATAGGGTCCAACTTTGATTGTATATCGTTTTTTCATTTGTAACCGACCTTGCGAGTTGCGACACTCCAATCCAGCCCACTTCCACTGTCCAAACACTAGACGGGAACGTATATAGAGCATCAAAACACGAAGGTATTGCTTTACAACTCTTTATTGCACCACATTATTTATTTGCTGTGTTGTGGAACATATAGCTGGATTTGTTCTGTAACCATTTAACTAATTTACCTTCACGATTATGTTGTTCAAACAAATGTACAGAGCAACCAGATATACGGCAAAAGGAAACAAATAGTGTCGGCTCCTTGTGTCCGCCGTTTTGTTCTGTATTCTATAATAATGTACTTCACTGTTCGGCTTTATGTTGGCAATTGTAATGAAATTAGCAGTTTTGAAATATTTCGTATTAGATCGTTTTCCGTTATACAATTCATGTATGCGGTCAGTTCATTTAAATACATAGATTTATATATAATTCCTCAGATGATCGAGGACGTCCTAATACAACGGATATTAGGATAATCCTAAATTCCTAATGTGACCCACTAGTTTTACATGCTTTGACTCAATTGTCTGTGCACTTGTCAAAACATGCAGCGACACACATTCAATATCCTCTAGAAGTTATGTCAGGACTCAGGACGTCCGCATGCTTTTCAATATTTCTGTATATATATCTACATTTATATACGCCTTGATATAATGTATATAATAAATTTTATTTCGTTTAAGTGTTTATTTATTTATTTTTTTTCTTGAAATAAAAATTCATTTCGTTTAACTTACACTAACAGTGGAAGTTATCAACCGGTTGATTTTCTTTACGGTTATTGTTATGGAGTTATAGAGTAGTGTTTTTTTGGATTTGGAACAAATAATCGATGAAGATTGTTATAGATTCAGCTACTTTTTTACGTCAGCCGTTTAAGAGACCTTCTTTTTTTTCTTTTTTTTTTTTAGACATAGACCTTCTTGATGACAAGTATAATTGTATAAACAAAGTTTCCTGTGCTTAAATAGTTTATTCTACTATAAAATATGAAGATGTGGAAAATTTAAAGGTTGACGAACTCACGTTTTTGGTCATTAAGTCACGTCAACTCGTCCTACGAATCTGACAGTCGGTCTTAAACGCAACTGCAACAATGGGAAACAGTAAACATATCGATTCAGACATGACATTGACGTAGGGGTTTTAAATATATTTTTCTTTACAGTCCCTACTCGTCACATCAAGCCTTTAGGTTAACAATGTGTGTCAGTCTTCAGTGCATTTTGACGGTCAATATCCAGGATGTACAGCATAGAGTACCAAACCATTGTTATTTTATATTTTTTTGTACAGAAAACGGAAAAGTAAACACGATGAAAAGTATTTATTTATTCAAAACGAACAACGTAAATGAATACACGATGAAAAGTAACCATGGTTCCTTGCTAAACTTAATGTATCGTGCAAGGAGGATTACTTTCCATCGTGTTATATTTTACATTGTATCTGCTTGTAATTATTCGACATTCTTTCATGTTGAATGAAGTTTTCCTCGCGTAATCTAAATTTACCAATAATTTGAAGATTACAAAATTTTAAAACATGTCTACTAATAGTTATTACTAAATAATTTTTGTATAAATTTAAATTGAATTTATTATAAATGCAAAACAAATTTTTTTCTTATAAATGTATATTGTAATTTATTATTTTAATTTATTTTCCTTATTTATGTTGTTTTTGTTGTTATTATTTAGTTTTAAATTTTTTTTCTTTATTTTATTTTCTTTTGAATGTAAGATTATTTAATTCATCTGAGTAAGTGTTCTATTTATTTTATTTTATCTATATATATATTTTATATATATTATATATGTATAAAAAACTATTTTAGTATGATCTTCATTTTTCAGTGTTTTTTCATATAATTACGAGTTTAATTTATTTAAGTGCCCTATACCTGATTAAAATTCCTGGGTCCGCCGCTGCCTATATGGGACCGTCCAGGGACAGAGGCATGTGAGGACGAGAGGGGGCAGTAAGTTTTACAATATTTGTTATTTATCCCCTACTTGTTAAGATTTTTATGTTTTTACCCTTCTTTTATATTCCTTTAAGTTTTACAGTTGTATAAATTAATCCAATAAACTTTCAAATTTTTATTTTATACATTAAGTGTTAATAATTAAAATAGTTCTTACAAATAACAAAAATACTAGGATAACTTATTAACTTTGAACAATTAAATTTCATCATCTTATTTTTCATCGCTGCACAAATTAAGATAATTTATCTCACTAAAATATTATTATTGATTTAAAATAATTATAGAAAAAAGTAATGTTTTAAAATATAAACAACATTTTTTGTCAACTGCCCTTGTAAATATATGTCGATTTAACTCATCATAATTTTACGGTGCCTGGTCCAATACACAGTATTTTCTCCTTTAACAGATGTTATATTCTTACCCCATGAGTACAAATTTGAAAGTCACGACCTGTCAAGTCCAATTTGAAATATTGTTGGAAATTTGAACAAAGGTCCACAACCCTGGTGGGAACATAAAATGTCCACTTTCAAGTTTTAAATAGCAAAAAAGTCTCCCTATTGTTTTTATTGCATTTGTGTACCCTTGGGAACATGAAATTCCAGAAATACCCTTAAGTGGGATTTTAAAGAGTTAAAACTTTTAAAGAGGAAATTCCGAAATTGCCCTAAAACCCCAACCCCATTAAGCGTCATTACGCATTTCCCCTAACATATTTAAATTGAAAACCAGAGGGTCGTGCGAAACTGAAATCCATCCCCCAAATCAAGAACTCCAAAACATAAAGAGAGAGAAGAAGAATTGAAGAAGGCATCGAATAGAAGAAGAAGCGAACGAGAGAGGAGAAGAAGAACAAACCAGGTTTGAGAAGAAAAATTCTTGAAGAAGAAGAACAGTCAGTCGAATACCGAGACCCAGCCCCGAAGAAGACGCCTTTGTCTTAACTCGCAAGTAAAGGTATTCATTCGTATTCTCATTGTCTTGTGGCGTTTTAACCTCCGATATGTTTGTTTGCATCTGTGTTTGACTATGCATGGATAGTGTGTTATTAAGTTATAAGTATTTGTTTCAGAAATGAGTAGTTATGTTGCCAGGGGTTCATGCAATGGTGGGGAACAGGTGCTTTTGTTTAGTTTTATGTTAAGGGAAATTCAACTTTTGAAATGTGGCCCCATTTGTCTGAATATGAAGCCCTGACAAAGGGATTTCAAGCCCTGTAAACGATTCCGAAGCATAGTATTGTAGTTGTTAATGGTTTTTGTGATGTTATGTTATGAAGTGTTGGATTTTGTTAATTCAAGTGTTGAAATGTGGCCCCATTTGTCTGAATATGAAGCCCTCACAAAGGGATTTCAAGCCCTGTAAACGATTGTGAAGCGTAGTATTGTAGTTAATGGTTTTTGGGGGATGTTATGTTATGAAGTGTTGTATTTTTTTAATTCAAGTTTTGAAATGTGACCCCATTTGTCTGAATATTAAGCTCTGTCAACGATTGTGAAGTGTAGTATTGTAGTTGTTAATGGTTATTGTGATGTTATGTTATGAAGTGTTGGATTTTGTTAATTCAAGTTTTGAAATGTGGCCCCATTTGTCTGAATATGAAGCCCTGACAAAGGGATTTCAAGCCCTGTAAACGATTGTGATAGTATTTTAGTTAATGGTTTTTGTGATGATTTTGGAATCGGTGGATTTTTTGGTGCCTTGTTATGTCTTTTTTTATGTTCACATGCTGGGTATATCGTATCTATCATGTATAGTGGTGGGGATGTCCATTTCATTTCATTGTTTATCAAATCTGGGCTTGAAATCCCATTGTGGGGCTTGAAATCCCATTTTGTTTTTTAATTAATTTTTTTTTTGTTTTATACCAGATGCCGCCTGATCGTTTCAAAAAACAATGGAGGTATCCAGACCACAGAACCTGGGTACACACGAGAATAAACTCGCACAACAAAAGTATTTGTCTTATACAGCTAGAGTTAGTGTTGACACGTTGCGGCGTGTTGGATAGATTTAAGGAAGGCCCTTTTGGGCAGTATTTGGAAATGGTACAGCCGATTACAGTGCACGGGATGCTCATCTACAATATGTTGAAAAGACAGCTCATTCGTCCAAATTCAAAGGAGGATGAGATTTGGTTCGGTTTGGGGCAAAAGGAGGCTCGGTTTGGGAGAGAAGAATTTTGCTTGTGTACTGGCCTCAACATGGGCACACTCCCCGAAGGCTTCAAAGAACAGAAAGAAGTCGGTGAGCAATCTATCTTGAGACGATATTTCAATGATGAAATGCCATCTATGGAATTGTTGGAGGCAACCTTTAAACGGCTGATGGAGCCCGCAGCTGGTGATGATGCGTTGAAGATGGGATACCTATTAATGGTGTCCCAGTTCTTCAGGATTGATGAAGCACGGACAGCCATACCTTGTTGGCTGTTTTCTTTAGTAGAGGACATCGATGGTTTTGAGACATTTAGTTGGGGATCATACCTTTTTGATGTCACATTGTGGTGTCTGAAGAATGCAGTCGATACACACCTCAATAAATTCAGAGGAGGTGATGGCCAGAAGAATAGAGAGATTGACGAAAAGGGCCAGAAGAAGGAAGATAATAAGAAAAAAAAGAAGAAGGAAGAGGAGAAGAAAAAAAAGAAGAAAGAAGAGGAGAAGAAGAAGAAGTCGAAGAAGAGGAAGAGGCAAACTAAAGTAGAATATGGAGAAGAAGAAACAGACAATCACAGTGAGCAGGTGGAGTTGGACAATGCGCAGAACAATGCTGAGGCGAAGTATTACACATTCCACTGTTATGGATTTCTGCTAGCATTTCAGGTATTGTCAATAAATGAATGTGTAAATCAACCTTATGCTAGGATTTCTGTTATGGATTTACTTTTATAAGATTTGTTTCTTAATTTTTTTGGTTTGGGCTATTGAACGGATTACCTGTTTAGAAGGTAAAATTAGGATACGAATAGGAACAGGGTTCCCAAGATTTAAGAATTGGATTTTCAATACAAGGGTTCTAAAAGTTGAATCCTATTTCAGTTCAACGGTATGTATTTTACCATTTGGTGTCTAGTTGTATTTTGATGTGTTGCCTATTTTTCTTGATTTCTGTGATACATTAGATTTTGTGGTTATGTGTTATATTACTTATTACTGTATGAATTGTCTATGAATTGTCTATGAAGGTCATTTCGAAATCTGTATTATAGTGGGTTCTAGGGTACACTTTCTTATTATGAATGGTTGCTTGAATATTATACTGGGTTGTTGGGGGTGGGGGGGGGGGGGGGGGTGGGGCTTGAAAGATCTTAGTCAGAGCTTGAAATTCGTGACTAGGGATTGAAATTCGTTACTAGGGCTTCAATTTTGTTATTAGGGCTTGAAATTCCTTTGTAGGGCTTGAAAAGCCTTTGCCTGCTATTTGGTTTCTGTTTCAAAATATTCATTAACCTCAATGTTGATGGGACTATACATGTAGATGGAATTGTTCCCATGGAAGGTTTATGATCATGAAAAGTCAAGTGCTTACTACAAATCTTTGATGTTGGATGATCTGGAGGACCGTGCAGATGCAATGGAAGAGGGTGGTGCTTCCAATCAGCACACCAAGACTGTCCGATCTAAAAACTCAGATCAACCGGCGTCTAACAAGCGGCTCTTCCATGGAGATGTAGAAACTCCGAAGGTAAAAATTCATAATATACATAAGTTTTGTTATCCTAAGTTATTTTACTAAGTTCTTTTGCATGATGTAATCATTAATTTTGGATTTTGAATTGGATTTGCAGTCAAAATTGAAGACATCGGTTCCGTATACAATTCCTGAATTGTATACATGTATGGAAAATATGATTACACAGCAAATAAAAGAAAGCGAGGGGAGGATGAAGCGTTGGATAGCAGAAGAAATTGCAAAGATTGCAAAACAAAACAAGGTTCGAGATACATCTTCACCGAACAAATCAAGAGAATTGAAGGACAAAGGTTTTGATAGGGTAAGCTTCAATTATTTGTTAGTTTACTCTTAACATTTATTACATTACATAATAAGAGTCCTTCGTCAGGGCAGTCCTTAAAATATATTGTTCTCATTGTAGGATGATAGCAATAGGTTGGATGAGAAGGTCCATTTTGTGAATGACATTCATGATGATGAAGTTGATCAGAAGGGTGATAAACTGCCAGGTGTTGAGAATGAACTGAAGGATCTTGAGGTTGGCAGAGAAGCAAGTGTTGAGACTGATGTTGATAGTGATGTTCAAAAGGTCGAAGATAAGATTGTTGTTGAGAAGCCCGAGGGTGATAGTGGCGTTGAGAAGGCCGAGGATAAGAGCAGAAATGAGAAGGCAGAGGTTGAAACTGTTGTTGAGAAGGACGACAATCAAAGTGTTGTTGAGAAGGACAAGGTTGATACAGAAACTGAGAAGGCCGAGGATGAGAGTAATGTTGAAGTTGAGGTAGTTGGTAAGAAGTCTGAAGGAGACAATGCGGATGTTGCTAAAAAGCCAATTTGTGTGGATGATTTCCCATCCTCGGATTGCTTGCCTGTTAATGTGCTTCCATCCAGTATGCCCAGTGTTATATGGGATGAATCTGCTCACCCCTCAGTGGTTTACAAGAATGAAGACAAGGAAAGGGGCCGAAGGCGGTCAAGGTTCCTCCTGACCCCGTATGTTGACCCCATGCCGGAAACGAAGAAGAAAGGAGAAGCAAATCAGCATTCCAAAGACTTCACAGCATTTTTGAAGGGCAAAAATGAAGTCAGGTAATGCTCTTTTCCTATCCTCCATTAACCGTTGCTAGTTCAATTTATGGTGTTGTGATTTGTTAAGCCATAATTTAAAAATCTCGTTGACAATGAACAGAATATATACCGGGCACCCCGTAAAAGACATGACGCGTTCCGAGTTGAAGGACTTCATTAACACAGACAAATGGATTTCAAACTCGGTAACTTCTTTTATACTGTTCAATTTTGTTATTATATTGTTAACATGCACACTTCTTTTCTAATTCTTTGTCGATACATGTAATTGTAGCATATAGACAGCTACTTCGACGTGCTTTGGAAGAAGCGTTTGGGATTACAGTTTAATTACCGGCAGGATATAGGATTGGTCTCTCCCATGTTTTTCGTAAGTTCACTTTTATTCTTGGATTATGGAATATGTATTTGCTTAAGATGGTTGGTTTTTTGTATAACAAGGTTGGTTTTTTTTTACACAGCTCAATTTGAACATTGAGTGGGAGAAAATAGCGTTGGAGATACGAACCCAAAGGGAGCTAAAAGAGTTTGAAAAGGAAGATAGGATAAGACAAGAGGAGGCCGGAAAGGCTGGGGAAGATGGATCAGACAAAGAAGTTATACAGCAATGTGTGAAAAAGAAGAAAGGTCCTTCTCCACCATCAGTGTGCGAAACGAAAGAAGTTTGGGAAGATTACCACGAGTTCAATCCATTGGATTTCCACCCTCACAATGATCTTTTACATCACGTCCGGGGTAGTGATCTGCTTTACAATGAACCGTGGTGGAAGATGAATTCGGTAAGTTTGTATGTTTTGTATGAATATGGATTCAGTGGATTTGGTATGTTATGTTTCACTCCCTCTGCCAGGGCTTGAATTTCCATTGGCAGGGCTTGTATTCCCGTTTCTAGGGCTTGAAATTGCTTTACAGGGCTTGAACTTCCGGAACATTCCTTACAGGTTTTGATTCCTTGCAACGTCGGAAACCACTGGGTTATTTCAGAAGTGTTTTTAAAAGAAGGAAAAGTGAGGATGTTTGATTCCTGGTGGGGAAGACAACAAAGGAACAATCAAATAGGGGAAATCTGACCATTACTATATTTGTTACCCTCCATCTTAAAGGCATCAAATTATTACGAAGAATTGAACTTACCTGTGCCCACAACTCCATTCATTGCCGAAAACGTGGATTCACTTTTAATTCCTCAACAGGGCGATGGGTAGTTAATTTACATTTCTATATAACTTGGTGTTTTTTACATGTAATCGTCATTATCTTACCGTTATTTTCATATGATACAGTAGCAGCTGCGTAGTTTTCATGTTAAAGTTCGCTGAATTAGTACTATCTGGAGTTGATTTACCGTGGATTCACGAATTTGGTCAAAAGAATATACCAAGCATCAGGAACGCAATGGCACTTGACGTTTTCGTTAATGGTGAGATTGTAAACCCCAGGAAATCAATAACAGAATAACACATTATCACAAAAATAGGAAATCCCATGAACCATTTTATTATTGGTCTGGGCCCTTTGCATTACAAACCCGATAAACAATAAGAGAATAACACATGACATTTGAGATGATGAACCCCAACCCAACTAAGTAAAGAAAAGGGCATGGAGGTTAATTTTGCAGGCTATGTGAATTTTGTCGATGGGCATGGAGGTTTTCGGCAGAAATCGAAGTTACAAGCAAGTATAGCTTATACCTCCGATTTCTTCTGAAAGACTTCTATGCCCTATTAACAGTGCATTGAAGTGTTTCTGTTTAATTTTTGTGTTTTAGATTGGTCCCTCTGATTAACCATAACTGGTTTTCTTTCTACCTTCGATTTCGTTTACTGTTTGTGTTGTCGAATGTTTTCTGTTATCGAAAGATTTACTTTGTTGTTTTGCCATTATTAAAAAAAGATTTTCATCTGATATTTTCGTTTGTTGGTTGTTTGTTTATTGAAGTGTCATACAGTGTGTTGTTTGAAATGGCGAAGAAATCGGTGTTTGTCGTTTTCAAAGGGAGGAAAACCGGTGTCTTCAACTCATGGCCGGAATGTCATGATCAAATTGATGGATTCAAGGGTGCTTCTTACCGGAAATTTAGTACGGTTCAACTAAGCATATCAAGCTCTCCAAAGCCGTGACGTTCAGCGTGAACTTTGTATTCATACTCCAGCTACAACAGAAGACAACGAACCCGTACAAACCCAAAGAAATTTCCTTCCATTTCCACTATACCTGATTGTTGTGTTTGTTATTGGAATAACAGTGGGTAAATTTATGTGAAATGGTATGTGAAATGGTGTTTCTGGTTGATGGTTATGTATATTGCCTTCTGTGCCTTTTTTTAATATGAATAAAAGATAAGTTTGAGGGTGTTTCTGGTTCATTGTTATGTATATTGCCTTTTGTGTAGATGTTCGTCATATATTGTCTAACGGAAATGCATGGGCAGTAAACTGTAGGGCAGAAATAATTAACACAAACTTAAAACGAAAAAAAATATGAAATTAAGATTAACAAGGGCATTATAAGGGCATAACAAGGGCATAGCATAACAAGGGCAGCAAACTGTAGGGTCTGTGAACGGCATGATAAGAGGCTTTTCTCTAGGGAGATGGTGGAATATTGAAGTCCAACATCTTCTTGTGCAGTTTTTCAACAAGAGTGTAAAGACCGTTAAGTTCATTGTCTCTTGCCTCCATCTGAACATGTAAATTGATTATTTCTACTTCCAGGTTTTCAACTTTTCCCATCAAAACTGCATTGTCAACAGTCAGGCGTCCAGCATTTGCTCGCTCACATGGATGGTGTTCTCTGCATTTGCAATTCGTTGCCTCAGACAGTCAAAGATTGATTCCAGCCTGTCTGTCTCAGGAACTTGCCTGCCAACATGATTACCGATATTGTTTGCTGCCATTGTATGAAAAAAAATATAAAAAAAAAAAATGAACAAATAAAAATGAGCAGTGAAAAGGATATATAACAGGGACAAGGTATTTATAATGGGATGCAATCGTTCACCATTACTAAAAAGTCACAATGGTAACCTACCAGTCATGATTGTTTTGGTAACTGTAAAAGTCTTCTGCATAATTGCATCTGGATGCCTGTTCACTACCCAATGCACCGATTATCCTGTTTCTCAAATGGAAAAGACACCATTAATATCTCTTAAATTGAAATTTCCTTTTATTCCATTTAATTTACTTTCAGAAATCAATTCTTTTGGATTTAAAATAGTTAATTACATTCAATTTGAGTTTATTTATCATGGGCTTAGGCCTTAACATTAACGACCAAACAAAAACCTCGGCCCGTAAGCCTTAACAAATCAATGTTCTTCAGTCTAATCTGGGTAATTAATGTTCTTCCAGGGCTTGCAATTCATAGGTCAGGGCTTATGGAAATATAAATAAAGAATTTGAAGCCCTGTCATCCCTGAAACAGACAACAAATTTCCTGGGCTTCACACATCAATGTTATTTAACGGGCTTCACATTTGTTAGTTCATGGCTTATGAAAATAATAATGATATATCCTATATAAATTGAAGCCCTGTCTTGCACGAAACAGACAATGAATTGCCTGGGATCAATAATGACAAGGCCAGTATGTATATACTACAACGAACAGTATACCACAATATATACTAGAAATTACAAGATTGTATTATTCCATCACAGGGCAAGGCCACAACAAATATTCCTGAATACACAATTATTCCATTATCATACATCAACACAACAATTGAAAAACTATTGTAAACACATGCTGGGCTGGGGGCTCCTATTTTTCAAGTTAATGTTAGGTGTAACAACATAAACAGCATCACCTAAAATGTTGTAAAATGTTGTACATATTGTTAAGGCTGCACCATCAGCACAGCAACAACTTTCTTGTAGTCCTGAATTTCAACCTACAATGAAGGTGTATGTGTATGTAACAGCAAAAGTGTAAGCAACTGCTATGTCTATTTTATTTTTTAAACAACTATTACAAGGAAAGGATGAGTCTCACCCATACCTAATAATCAACGTCTTTTTCGTCTGTGTTAGTGTCATCCGAGCTGAGGTGGGGTGCCAAACTGGTGTCGAGTAGGTTATCCCTATCTGGGCATGTAAGTTTGTTATATCCTTCTTTCTTGCACATGCTACAAGCACGTGGTTCTGGTTTCCCTGTGCTACATGATGGGTTCGAGCAACTTTTTTAATTGTGTCCCTTATGGCCACAATTCCCACACGTTTGTTGCTTTGGTTTCTCCCCAACAGAAGTGATACGATCCTCGTTGATTGTAACAAGGATGATGCCTCGGATCGTTCTAACCTCTGGTTCGGATGGAGACCGCGACCCAACACCTATAGCGAGATGTGAACCTTGGTATAAGGAAGACGCCACAATCAAGGATGGAATACTTGATTGATAAGTCAAGGAGGAACGCCACAGAGAAAATCTGATAAGTTCCAATTAGTTCTCAAGGAACAAAAGAGAAAACTCTCTCATTTTTCATTCAAATTCAAAGCTGCCGAAAATCATAGAGGTTGGTTCCTTTTAAACTAAAACCCTAGAAGACAAGGTAGGCAACATGCCTAATTCAAGGAAAAGACAAGGTAGGCAACATGCCTAATTCAAGGAAACAAACAAGGTAGGCACCATGCCTAATTCATGCCTAATTCAAAAAGGAAACAAATATTAAATAACATAGGTTCTAGAAGACAAGGTAGGCAACAATCTAGATGTCTATATTCGGGCTTGTTGTGATCTGTTACGGAGGACGAAGTCTTCATAACATCTGTAGGGCTCGTCTTGGGCTTTCCGAAAACATATTATAATAGACGATCCGATTCCATATGCCTTCTGTAGAGGCCCACGAAGTTCTGCCTGGCGTCCAGCTCTTGTCCAGCTCGAGTCTTCGCGTAATAAAATAGATGGCCGATTTTGGGCCTGTTGTGATCTGTTACGGATGACGGAGTCTTCATAACATTTGTAGGGATCGTCTTGGGCTTTCCAGAAACATATTATAATAGATAATCCGACCTCATATGCCCCCTGTAGAGGTCTACAAAGTTTAGCCCGGATTTGGTCTTCATGTGGGCCAAACTTGTACTTCAGCAACTCAGAATCAATTATCATTAAATGCTTCTTTGATCCTCTTAGCCCTTGCAATTGGCCCAACTGGAACATGCAATTGAGCCTTTGGTGATGCTTCTTGATTCTCATCAAGAAGGCATCCGATTTTTCTTTGGTCTTCCTGTCAATAGCTTTTTTTTCCATGGCAAGACAACGCGATTACGAACATCATCACCAATGTCCGACGCTTCAGGTTCTGGACCAGGGTTCACAGACATGTCATATGCCTGTTTCAGCCATCCGGTTGTGAAAAAGTCAAAACATAATGAGTTGATGGGCATACCTTTAAGCCTGATACAAAACACACAAATAATAAAAAATGATTAACAAATAGACCCTGTAAATGCTGTTAAAGTAATCAAGATATGCAAATGAAGAAATATAACAAAATGGCATTAGGAAAATCTATAACAAATTTCATAACCTTTACTGAACAAATCTAGAACAAATTTCAGAACCTATATTGAAGACATCTAGAGCATATAATGAAGACATTTACCTCTAATTATACAAACAACAACTCTCCTTTGTCTCCCATGGACAATTATTTTTAAAGCCCTGTAAAACTATTTCAAGCCCTATTAATCACAAGGGTTTCAAGCCCCAGACTCGAACTTCAAGCCCTAGAAAGAGTTATCAATCCCAACAAAACTACGCCACACAGCAGCAGCACTTCACCAAATGACATAGAAAACAAAACAACAAAAAATGCCACACAACTACCAGAACTTCAACAAATGCCACACACCAGCAGCACTTCCCCAATTTGGCATTCTGAATCTCTAGAACAAATTTCACACCATATGATGAAGACATTTCAAGAAATCAAGGAATGGACAGACTTATCAACCCCAAAATACATGCACCCATTCATTAAACAGTCCACACAGCCCACACACCTGTTCATCACAACTAAATACTCATCACAATCAAGCAATTTCTCTATCCAACAAAAGACAACACCAGCAATAATTGGGGAGCATAATAAACAAAGAATCGTCTTTCATAGGTTCCAATGCACAGATTAAAAGAAACACTAACCTGCAGCAGATGGGTTGATTTGACGATTCGAACCTTGAGAAGAAGCCAATCGTTCCTTTCTCAACCGGTTTCGTTGCCTTCGATTTATAACCCACAGCTTAGGTACCCTTCCCTTCGATCTATCGACGCCATGACTCAAACTCGAGAGAAACCCAAAAACAATTGCAAACTTGTGAAGACTGGACAGACAAACACATTATCCCTCATCGTCCTCATCGCCTCTGTCTCTCTCTATCTCTCTATTTTTAGGGTTTGTAAATGGTTTTCCCCATCGCCTGTTCAGTTGAAAACAGTTCAGAACAATTTTGAGAATAGGAGGAATATTGAAGCCCCAAAGATGGGGAGGACTGAAGATGAGGAGAACTGAAGATGGGGAAGGAAGAAGGAAAAGAAGAAGACGGAGATGGAGGACTGTGGTCGGGTCAGGACTCAGGATATGTTCGAAAATGGGGGAGGGAATTCAATAGGGGTCGTTGAAAGAAAGGGAGGGAAGGGAAAAGAAGGGTAATTGTGGGAAAGTTAAATGCTTAAGGGTAGTTATGACATTACAACCCCCTTGAAGAGGGAAGGGTAGTTTAGTCCAACATGGGACATTTTATGTAAAGTAAACTTCAGTAACAGACAGTTTTGCAAGGAAAACAATAGGAAGACTTTTTTGCTCTTTCAAACTTGGAAGTGGACACTTTATGTATTGTGAATATTGTGTGGATATACCACCAATTGTATACACCACTTAACACTTCATCCAACCTCTTTTCAAACTTTAATATAAAACTACCTTCCACCTTCTCCTCTTCACAAGGTGTAACTGTGGTGAGAGTATGTGGCACCCTCGTGGCACGTTTTCATTGGACAGTCCCACGGCCAAGTGAATGGGACTGTCCCAGCCAAGATTTTCTCCTTCACAAGTTATTAGGCACACGTGGAAGATTGAGTTTGTATTGCTGCATGCCTGCATGCATAAGCTGCTTAGGTGGTGGAATATTACAACATCCATCCCTCACTTTGTTGCCTATATATATGGATGGATTTAAATGTAAACATGATGTAATTTTAATAATCTCAAGCTGATGCTGTTTCCATCCAATATCAATATAAATGATAAACTCTCTCTTTTGTGTTCTCTCATCTCTCGTCACTCGTCTCTCTCTCTCTCTCTATCTCTCTCTATCTATCTCTCTTGTTTCTCTTCTTCTATTTTATTCACTTTTCAACTTTTGTTTATCTATTCTTTAATTAATCCTTGTTCATCTTAATTTTGTTATTTAATTTTATTACAACGTTATGAAATATTTCAGATGCAAGGTTGTAATACTTTTTATGTCCCAACCTATTTGTACATATTATTGTTTAACCAACAAAGCTTTGAAATCAAAGTTGTAATGGCTTTTGAAAGGATCAAAACCATATTGTTGAAATGTTATAAGCGAAATTTGAAGTTGTTTTAGGTTGTTTGGCAAAACTAAAAATACCTTTTTAAAAAAATTGTCTTAATTAACCTTTACAATGTCATTTTATGTCTGTTTGGAGAAGCCCAACAAGCTTTTTTCGGTTTTTTATTTTTTAATACATACGAATTGGCTCTAAAATAAGTCAACATTATAATTATAGTATAATTTTATTTCAACTTCTGCAAATTTGACCGAATGAATGGAAACAAATCAAAGAATACAATACAATTTGGGGTGTCTACTTAGGAAAACTAAACCCTAAATAATAATGGCGTAGTATTTGTATATAAACAATCAATTCAAGAAGATTTAGACCTATTGACAATGGGACAGGCTTCGAGAGAATGTTAAACAATTAAGTTGACTTGCTATTGGAACGACTTGGTAAGGTTTTGCTTCTGATTTTTTTTTTCTGTACAATCCTTTGCTTCGCTGTCTACTCTGTTTGTTTGATGCTCTATTTGAATTCTTAGTTTTTAGTTGGGTTGTATTGGTAGTATGGGAATTGTTGAAAGACTCTAATACAATGGAACAAATGTAAATATTTTATAACTTGGAATTTTAATTTTAAAAAGCAATCCTAGAACAGAATAAGTACCACACACGACACTGAGTACAACCAAAGATGACAAACAAAACACACGCATAGAACATAATAAGTAATACTTGAAGGAACAAACATGCATTCCTTAGTAGGTTCATTTAATCGGCCCTTGAACCCACTGCTGCTTTAGCCAACTCCCGATTAACTTCGTCCCACTCGCCTTCCGGGTAAACCATTTTGGCATATGCTTTCATGAGGTTGAATCCGGCAGTATGACCGGCTTTAAATCCGAGCTCTACAGCTTTCAACTTCGCTTTCGAAGATTTGTCAACTTGATGTGTAAGAACCAGTCCTTTATCCTCCAACTGCTGAATCCTGTCCTCCACCAGCCTGATCTTCTCCAAAAGTTCCTGCTTGCTTTCCTCATGTGGAGATGAGGAAGCGGTTTTCTGCGATTTGTGACTTTCTTCCATCTGTAACATAGAGCAATTTATTAACCATGACCTTTTCAATGTTTACACAATTTTCCAAAGAGACAGAGAGAGAGAGAGACAGAGAGATAGCAACGATCATTTTCATTTCAATCTGTAAAAGAAAATGACCCTTTCTATCTCTTCAGAAACCATGACAGAGAAATCGAACAACTTGGTATAGGCGATTTGACAAATATAAAGCACTTAAACTTACAACCGCTGGTGGTGGTGGTGGTGGTGGTGGCGGCGAGAGAGGAGGGGGTGTGCAGAAAAACGTGAGAACTTTAGAATACAGTAAGGAAAAAGATGGAACTCAACAGAGAGGTAAGAGACATTTATATAGTCAAATAAGAGAACCGGTTCAACTGGCTTATTTACTACTATTACGTACGTCTTTCTATATAATTAATGCTAATTAATACGTTGGATGAAGTTTATAATCATCCAACCGCATGGTCATATCAATAGTCACGCCTGATCGAATGTCGATGCAGTGTTTTAAATCCATCTTTACTCGCCAAACCCCTTGACACCTTGAGGGTTGAGCCTCGTCGAAACAATAGATAAAGAAACCCCTCGTCTTACAAGAGTAAATGATTTGGATATTTAATTTTTTTCACTAGAGACCAGTACTGGAGGGGCCCACTATACATTCGAAAAACAGTTTCATAGATGACTCCTTGCAATGCCTCTTATTGCCTCCTAAGACCATCTCCAATGCATATGCCAATGCTAATGTCAAATTTAGCACAAAAAAGTGTAAAATGCTATATTTGGCACATTAATTTAGTATTGTGCTCCAATGCACAATTCTATTTAAAATGCTATTTTTATTATTTTATTAATTAAAATTGTAAAAGTAAACACTTACCATTAATACATTTATTATTTCTTTTAATACTCCAATGTAAAGTTCCATTCATGCATTTATTATTTCATTTAAAAAATACATATAATGGCATTTTTGTAATTAAAAAAGAAGCATTTATTGATGTGCCAAATTTGGCATATGCTATATTGTGTGTCAAATTTGACACACAATATAGCATATGTCAAATTTGGCACATCATTTGGCATTGCATTGGAGGATGGTTTTTGCACTTTGTGCTAAATTTTAGCATTGGCACAAGAATTTAGCATAACATTGGAGATGCTCTAATAAATGGGTGCATTCCATATTTCCATGTGGTGTGGACAAATTTATCCCTTCTATTCTATGGACACATGTACTGTTTGTAGGCGGGACTAATGCTGTAATGCTAAACTCTGTTCAGATGTATCTATTTATTGTTTTTTTTTTTAAAAGGAGTCCATTTACTGTTGGTATAACTATGAAAGTTTGACAACAGGTCCACAATATTTACATGATAGAATAAAACAATGAAATGACTTAACAGGGTGGGGTAGTTTAGGTATAATATGTACCTATCTATCTATCTATCTATAAACATTTATTATTAAATATTGTGAAACAAAAACCATGGATGGAAAGTCCTGCCATGTGGCTCATTGAGAAACTATGTAATTGATTTAATCATTTGCCATTTCTTATGTGGCACGGGTTCTGTATTACGTAATATTATTTTAAATATTAATAAATAAAACCCCAAAAAGAAATTAGCATTAATAACTCTTCTTCTCCCAAAACAATGATATTGTCATTCTCTTAACAATTAAGTGTGGCTACTCATGTATTCAAAAAAAAAAAAAAAAAAAAGTGTGGCTACTCATTTACCGTTGTAATCACACATGAGGCGAAGTTCTAATTCCAACCAAATGTCCATATTTATTAGGATAGTAAATATAAATTTATATTAATTCATTCAACAACGAAGGATGCATTCATGGATGACTAAAATACTCTATGCCAAACTATTCAGAAAGTCAAAGAAGAAAACTCCTTGATCGTTTCAATATTAATTACTTGAGGAGTTCATATTCTCAATTACCATTGTACCTATTTAATAATACAGGGAAATAATCATTTTCTCCCCTATAGTTTTCCATATTAGACACTTTGCCCCCTTTAGTTTCAGTAATGACCATTTCCCACCCTAATAACCAAAATATTTACCATTTTGTCCCCTCTAGTTTCAGTAATGGCCAGTTTTCCCCCTGAAAACCAAACTAGTAGATATTTTTCCCCCTAACCGTTAGGTAGTCCGTCAGTCAACAAATTTGATAGTCAAAAAATCAATAAAATGACATTATTACCCTTGAACACATTAGTTATGACCCTAACGACACCAGTAATTGTTTTGAAATAAATTAAAATATTAAAACTATTACAAGTATTTTATAAAAAAAAACATTTTTGGAAATAACCAAATTATAAAATTTAATTTCACTTTAATAAAAACAATTTAGTATTTACTAGAAAATAATATTAATGTTTTTTACAATATTTTTACATTAATTACAAATTTTACTGACTTTTTACATTTCATTCTTGATATTAATATTTTTTAAATGAAATTTTCATTTTTACATTCCATTCTTGATGTTAATAATTTTTAAAAAAATTTCTTATTTGTACATTTAATTCTTTATATTTATTTTTGTTTATTATTAAAGTTTAATTAAATTTTACAAATTATTATTTCAATTATGTTTTTTTCAAAACTTTTATTAGTTTAATTTTTTTAGTATTTGTTTTTTTTTTTTTTTGTTAAAAACAATTAGTGGTGTCATTAGCAGGTATAATTAATGTGTTCAAGGGTAATCAGGTCATTTAATTGATTTTTTTTCCGGACAAAGTTGTTGACTAACGGACTTCCTAACGGTTAGGGGGGAAATGGCCATTACTGAAATTAGAGGAGGCAAAATGTCTAATATTTTGGTTTTCAGGGGGGGGGGAATGGCCATTACTGAAACTAGAGGGGGTCAAGTTTCGAATATGGCAAACTATAGGGGAGAAAATGATTATATACCTTTAAAATATATTCCAGTAGTTTCTATTACATGCTTACAGGTTACAATGTAGAAAACATATAAAATTAAACTAATCATTCTGTTTCCTCATTATGTTTTTTACTTTTGTCAATACATAAAAGTATTCATAGAGACTTCCTTATTCACACAGTTGCTTGTTCACATATCCATAAACCATAATGCAATTACACTATGATACTTTTGATTCGTAATATTTTTATTTATTTTATGAAAAATACATTTATTTGAAATGAGAATTGATTACTTTTTTAATAAAAAAAATTACATTCATCATTTTTATGTGATGGAAAAAACTTCTAGGCATCTAGCACAGCAAGCAAAGTAACATCTAACATGGACTGAATGATTAATTCAATGTATATACCAACCTGGACATAATATAATCTTCTAACCGCTTCCATTACATCCAAGTAATAACATCTAACATGGAAGGAATGACTGAGAATCTTTACATTTCCGTATATAAAACTAGTAATTACAACGCATATACTGAAGATGATGGCAAAGCTGGGAAGATGATGGACGTAGAAAGTTGGTTAAAAATGGGAGTATGAATTAGACGTCATTCTTCCACTTGGAAACGATGATGAACTTTGTTTGGGAAACGTGGGAGTGACTACGCAGTTGTATCTGTTTCGATAGGTGGAAATGGTTGTCGGGAACGCCGTGCGGAAGGGGAAAACTGGGGACTTTGGATATATGAACGTCAATGTCCGCCCAATAATCTTGTTCCGGCTCATGTCCGTTGGGTGCACTAATGCCAACTTAAAGCATCACCCCGGCGCTGAAACCTCTCCGCCAAAAAAGTATCAGGGTCAAGAACTGCTATATAATTGTACAGAACAATCAGGGTCAAGTCAACTAATGCCGATGAGTTGTTCGTTAGTTGGCCTGAGATTTCTCTCCTGTTCACCCAAAAAAAATCAAAAAGGGAATTGTTAACACCGTCAGAAAACAACTAAAAAGCAAAGCAAAATAGATTAAATAAAAATCAAAATTGATTACCAAGACGCCTTCGGATGGACCATGAGAATGCTTAGTCGAATTTGAAGTCTGGTAAATGTTGATATAGAACTAACAACTACAAGAAAATAGATTAAAAAGCAAAGCAAAAGACATTTACAGAAAGAAGTTTTTCATTTATGAGAACTACTACTTTTCAGAGGACAAGCACCACAACCCAGTGTATATAAGAATCACTTGGACGGTCCCACCGTCACTTAAAAAACAATATCTTTTCACTTAATCGAGACCAGCGCCCTCGAGAACACTTTTACTCACCCCCCTTAAAGGTAGGTAACCATTACCGCCTCTGAAATTGATGACATGTGTCATAGAGGAGTAAATTTTTAGACAATTTGACCCCTCCATAGACAAATGTCATGTGTATGGGAGGGGGGTAATGGTTACCCCTCTTGAAGGGGGGTGAGCAAAAATGCACTCGGCGCCCTCTTGTCCCATCAATGAATAACCTTTTCAATTCTTGTTGGAAAATGAAATCAACTTTGCATATTCCCAAGTTTTGATGCCGATAACACTTGGGTTTTCCCTTATTTTTACAACAATACCCTTGCGGTTTTCTAACATGTCACATAAAAATAGCGTACCAAATTATATCCTTTTCCCTTTCGCAACCTATTAAATTACTGTATAATATTTAATAAAATTTCAATTATAAATTTGATTAACATAAATATAATCGTGCTTCATATTTATGTCCATGTATCGGTGAAATGGTGAATGGGTGATGACTGGGGACGTTTTCAAGTCAGATCTACCTTTTCTTCGTGTATTGTTTATTCTGCCATGCATAAATCGTGTATTGGTTGAAAGTACAATGTCAATTGGCGAATGCATTTCCTGAAAGACCACGTGGCAACACCCCATTGGTGGGGTCATTCCTAGGGATGTGACTGGTCACTACCCAAGTACAATGTCCTTTTTGATATTTGAAGACAGTTATCTGAGTTGAACACGTGTTGGCGTTGTTGTGACTACAAATTTACAGCCCCTGAATACAACCGTTGGGACTCCAACGGCTATATTTCTGTCAATTAAAACCTGCTGTTTGTAATTTGGATGTGCACGTTCATAGACATCTTCTATTCTGCTACTGATCTTAATCGTAGATTGCATTGGTTCCCTATCTGTTTCCCATAATTAAACTGTCACACACAATTCTCTTACAATCAACAGGCATGGAAGGTAGTTCAGGGTCAGCAAGCAACATTAATGGTGGATTGGGAATATTCAGGAACAAATCATGCAGATGTGGGAAGAAGGCTGCTGTGAAGATATCTGAATCCGGAGAAAATCCTGGTAAGTTGTATTTTGTTTGTGCACAACGCCAATGCAAATTTTTTAGTTGGTGGGAGGCCGTTTCACCAATTTTGCAGGGACGTTCCCTAACCACTGGTGATGCCAGTAGAGAATCTACATCTATTGGTCGAGATCTATCCATCGACAAAGAAGTGGAAATGCTACAAGCAAGGATGCACTACCTCGAAACAAATTTAAATGGACGAATGCATAATTTGGAAACTACTGTAAGTGGAAAAAAGATGATGATGCTTGTTAACATGTTATGCTTTTGTGTCTCAATATGTGTGTTTTTTATTAGTTTGATGCAACTGTACATGAATATTTCACATAAAGCACTTGTACCAATTTCCAAAAATTAAGTGGAACTTGCAGTATTTCAGAACTGACGGTCAGCCATTGCTCTCTTAACAAGTATACTTCAGCATTTTAAAGAGTGCAACGTTCATAATTCTTATACACTCCGATACAGGGCTCCAAACATTGCCAGTGCCACAATTCGGTTAAAATGTCCATAGACAACTATTCCAAGAATTCGAACCCTGCACGTCACAGGCTTTTTAATTGTTCAATTGTTGTCGATCAACAAGTGGGATAGTAATACACTAATTCATCTAAGTAGTTTGCTTAGATGTATTACTCTTACCGTCCTAAGTAGTTTGCTTTTATATTAGTTTGACAATTACAATGAATAATGCAACTGCAACTTCGGGAAACGTGGAAAAATCCTCATTCGCTTTTTGATGCACCTTTTACATAATAGTCATTCTGCGCCAACTGGTCACATCAACCCCCTTTTTAGGGTAATTAATTTTTGACGTCTCCGCCCATACGCTTTGGATAATTTCGATATCTTGAACTGTGAATTGACTGATTTGAGGGATGGTGACTATGCATTAAGTACTGTATAAGGAACCCAACCAATAAGTACTGGAGTGCAATTTTGCTCACCTCCTTTAACTGGAGGTAACCATTACCCCCACCCTAAGTGTTTGACACGTGTCCCAAATTTAACCTAAAGTTCAAAGTTAACTCAAGGTTTAGGACACGTGTCAACACTTGGGGTGGGGGGTAATGGTTACCTCCAGTTAAAGAAGGTGAGCAAATTTGTACTCATAAGTATTGGTGGCATTTGGTTAGTATAATGGTAATGGGCATTTGAAATGAAGGAATGGGAAGCTGATTCCTTTGTTTGGTTATTATATGAATCGGTATTATTATGTTTGGTTAACAACCCATTGGAATTTTCAAAAAAAAAACAAAACAAAACAACCCATTGGAATGGAATTCATTAGACACAGAACAATTACCCCTAATTACAAAACACTTACAATAACATGATAGTTGAAAGTAAATATATATTTAAAGTAATGAAAAAAAAAAAAAAAGTAATAATTAAATTTTTATTTTCAATTACATAAACTTTGGGGAAATATTTGTCATATATATAACATGTTATATATATATATATACATATGTATATTATATCAAATATGTATATACATATGTATATTATATCAAATATGTTATTATATATAATATATGTGACATAATAATATATAAAATATAAATTATATGTTTTGGAAAATAATAGTTAAAATACAAAACTATATTATATTATATATATAACATATAATATATATATATATATAACATATGGGTATCATGTAATAATCGATTTACTATTTTATACATGGAGAAGGCACTTTCAGAAGAATGTGTGCGGTATCACATTGAAAGAGTAAAACCAACATTTTGGGTGAGAACAACAGTCGGGCAACTGCTGGATGAACGAGTCTAATATATAGATAACATGTCACTGGTACCAAACGTTGTAATGCCAAGAAAATTCGAAGAACATACCTTGTATAATTTATTATATCAATTTATGGTACACAATATAACTTAAGTATACGGCAATGCAATCAAGGATGTTCAATGTAAAAACATCCTATATAAACTAGCATGTACCCAGACCGACCACATCAGCTCCTTAATGCAACCGATGGAGAAGACGGTTCAGGTTGATCACATATTCACGTTTTTATGTTTACGATATAAAGAAATAAAATTAGACCGCATAATTTCATGGAAATATGTTTTGCTCCGAAACTGTACCATTTTACCCAAATCTAATTAACCACATATCTCTGAATCACCGGCTCACCGCTAACCTATTCTTCCCATCTCAGTATCTCACTTATATTTGTTATGCACGTTTACAGCTGTAAGATCATAAAAAGGACCCTCGCTGACACGATACACGAACGAAAAAATGTTACATGATAGAATTACCTAAGTTACTGCATCCCCGCACTGTGGACTCTGACAAATTTCAATTATGTTGACCTTTTTTAAAAGAGTACTCATACTCCACCCAAATTCCCACCAATGACACTTTCCTTGTGAACATCACACACACCTCACATTTGGTTTGGAATTTGGGTCCGATTTTTTGGAGGAGTAGCATCAGTGCATAGGGATGGAAATTTCCCCCATAGGGGCCCCGCCCCCAAATGGTGTTTTGGGGTAGGGCTGGGGCCAAAATATGTCCCCAAAAACTAAATGTTGGTGGGGGTGGGGCCTCAAGTACCCCATTCCCCCATATATTTTTATTTATTTATTTGTATAATTTTAATTTTATTTTCTTAAAAAATAAAAAATTCCTATTTAACTCTATTACTCTATTACTCATATTTTGGTATGATCGAAAGCTTTAAATCTGACTAAACTTTTATGTGTAATAGTGTAATACAGTAACACTATATTATTATACTTATTTTGTATTGATTTTGGATTATATTAAATGAATTATATATTTTTTATATTGTATATGTTGTTATTTATTGGATTGGATATTGACAGATGATGAAACAAAAGTTTGGTTCGATCGAATTCCAAATTCTGAAATCTAATTTCGAAATTTCGTATTGAACAATTTTATGAACAAGACAATGAGTTATCTCTGCCACGTGCCATGCACCCATTGGTTAGAGTGGGTTGCACCGTGTGCATGAAAGATTCTCTCTGTATGGACAACCACTTCAATTAAATAGTCAGACAAACTCCGGATACAACTCAAACCCATTCAAGATATGGCAAAATGTTCCATGACGACGTACTTAACAACCGTAACTCTGTTGATTATCAACTTCATGGTCCTTTCTGGTGAGCCAAGTTGTCCTGTGGTCCTCAGCAGGATTGATGAAGTCCCAAGGTGCCGGTCAGAAATATCTTTATATGGAGATGCAATGGATGTGAATGGTGGGTCTTCTGTTCAGCTCACAACCTAGGATCGTTCAAGCGCTGGACGACTGATGAACAAAAAACCCATCAAGGTCGTGGAAGGTAAGCATCCGACATTTCCATCTTTTTCTACACTTTTCTCGTTTGCGTTGTCCAACAAGAGTGGTGATGGTTTGGCTTTTTTTATGGTTCCGAAGGGTTATCGTTTTACTCATGTGGGTAAGAGGTCATTTGGTCTATCTATGATGGGATTTAACAGAAGCAACTGTAGGGTGGTGGTCGTAGAATTTGACACCTCTTTAGAGCCCGAGTATGGTGATTTGAATGGAAATCACG
Source organism: Acer campestre (assembly GCA_954870605.1). Lineage (NCBI taxonomy): Eukaryota > Viridiplantae > Streptophyta > Magnoliopsida > Sapindales > Sapindaceae > Acer > Acer campestre. The sequence goes on from OX940807.1 coordinate 8,140,381, forward strand.
TCGGCATTGACGTTGACAGTCTGTTATCGGTTCAATGTAGCAACATATCATCTCAGAATATTTCCCTTAATAGTGGTAAGAAATTGGATTCATGGATCGATTATGATGCTAGTGCAAAGAGATTAGAGGTAAGATTGAGCCATTCTGGTAATATAAAACCTGTGAATCCTCTCCTATCTTACTCAATTGACTTGTCGACAATATGGCATGACACCGACGTTTTTGTTGGATTGACCTCTTCAAATGGCAACACTACGCAGACGTGTTCTGTCTATGCATGGACCTTTAAGTGCTGGGTTTGGCCACCATGGATGCATTCACAGCCTCTGGATCCTAATACATTTGCCACTGACAAGAATACCCCCCAGGTAATATATCCCAAGCAGACTAATAGCATGTGGCTAGGGCTTGCCGCCCTCTTGGTAGGAACTGTCTGCGTAGCCATTTTAATCTATACCATTGGGTTGTATTTGTGGTCCACCTATAAGGAGATGCGAAACGTGGTCCAGCACGAGGGGTTTGTCCATACAGTGGTTTGTCTGGACCACAAGTAGTTGAAGGTATATGTATGTTATGGATTAGGTTTGTATGTGTTGATACTAGGGCTTTCATGTTTTCTTTTGTAAACAAGGGTAATGAAGGGTCTTTGTACAAGTAAGCGTAGTGTGTTAATGTTCCACTGTGTGTTTGCAAGGGATCGACTACTTCTTTCATAGTCTGTTTTTCTTTTAATTTCTGGTATCACGGTGAATCCTATGCTCTAACTTATATTTAACTGTGCGTAAAACAATAAATCTCCAACCCAGCTGCAACTCGGCTTCTCTAACTTATATATATATATATATTATATAACCTGTTCATTAAAACTAGAATTATGTGTATAATTGTAATCATTTAAATATATATATTTTTTTTTTGATTCGAAATAACACATAACATTACAGAAAATTTGAACTTACCAAAGTTCTAAAATCTAGCCATACAAATTATGTAATTCACATCAATCTGTTCATTGAACTCACTTAGGTTAAAGGGTAGTTTGTTAAGTGAGCACCTTTAATTTCTAACATCTGTTAATATATTGCAATATTATATATCATGTGGGGAAATGTTAATTGTTCTGAGATATTTGCTAAATGGGAACACATATAATATTGTTGGGAATATCCGGTTAGTGACTTAGTGTATACGTAGGTTTGAATGGGTTGCAAACTTATGAAAATAGAAATAGTGTATCCTCTCATAGTTCAACACTTCCACCACTTTTGTGCAAGACTGCCACAACCCCCTACTGTTTTTGACTTTTTGGGTTGGAGTCTTGGATTTTGGGCTGGAGTATTGGAGATGGCCAATATACCACAGCAGTGCATTCCTGTTCAACAACTATACGTCATGCACCTAACCCGAAAAAATCGTCAACATCCGTACGGATGAAAGCGACACTGGCAAACCCATCCACTCCCATACTGCAGACCATCATTGCTTGTACAATATTGAATAAACTAATAAAAATAAAATACTTCCACTTGTACACTTGTAACCACCCTAACCAATGGGTGCATGCCACGTAGAATCCTTGCTACTACGCATGCACCAATTGGATGGGTTTTAATGCACCGGGTGCATGCTATATTCTTCTCCGAGGAGGAACGAGATCGTGCGTTGACATTGAATCATTACCATTATTTGTAGGTATACCAATATTGACGGTTGCTGTACATAGCCGATCAGTAGCCCAATTTTAACATCGAGCTTAAATAATAGGGAAGAAACATGTAATCACCATTGAAAGATTTTCTGCTGAGTATACTTCACCCTCTTTGGTTTAAGCCCAGGAAATGGTTCTGTTGATAGTGAACTATGATGGGGTGTGGGAAGATGTACAGTTCAACCCAAAATCTGTATTCTTTTTGGCTGTGACACCGAACGATACACTGAAAACATTGGCGCGATATGCGTTCGGTTTGGATGTATAGTTCAAACGATATGCGTTCGGTTTGGGTTGAAGCGCGATGCAGTGGATATGAAGTTCAGTACCTTACTTTCTGGCACCGTTGTTGAAATGAGTTTTGACGCTGATTTTCAAATCTTCATTTTGCATAACAAACATAATCCTAAATGTTATGTTTCGGTTTTGCACAAACATGTCCCTGGAAATCTGGCACAGGTTCTAAACCAGAATGAAGACTCAACGGTAAAACTGCCACTGGATCCAAATCAACCCAACGGTTCACCTATTCACATCACCACACCATTTTCAACGGTGTATGAGTCGGTTACGCAACAGATAAATAAGAAGGCAAAATATACAGTTACCCCAATTGGTTGTTCACCGCTAACAGTTATGTCAGATTATGGAGGCAAAAAAAAAATCCCAAATCGATGTCCCGTTGATGAGTCCTTGTCTCATATAGCTATCAAGCGGCTTTTTTTTGACGACATACCACTGGACATAGGTTCTAACACAATATCAAGCGGTACCCACCGAATGGCTGTTAATGATGACGTGCATCCTTTGTCTTGCGGAGATCGACCTAAAAGTAATGCAAAGGTTGTTCAGTCCGATTCAAAGCATTCTACAAACTACAATGTTCATTGTACAAATGTACACATTGGTGAAGATGATGCCGGAGGTTGTGGAACACATTGCAGTGCATCAACGGTTCCCATTACTGAACAGGAAACACATCGACATCCTTTACAGCCTCATCACATTCATGGGGATACTGACAGAGAGGTCCATCCCTTGCCCGTGCCTAACACGACTAACATTTCTGTATCATGTATTACAAACAATCTACCAGATGATGACCTGGATAACAGGACTTACGTTCACACCCCTCCTGACCTGGCTGACCATAATCCCTCAAGGCATAAAGTGCAAGGGTTTGACCATGTATGTTTTGAAAATGTAAACGAATGCAGCGCATTCAGATCCGACCCGGGAAACACTTCCATTCATAAAGGCAAGATATTCAAACACAAGGGTCAAATGAAGAAGGAGTTGGGTCTGTATGCAATGGAAAACCATTTCTGGTACAGGGTTAAGCGGTCGACGACAACGCGGTATGAGGCATCGTGTACCTACTTAAATTGTCAATGGTTGGTACGTGCGGTGAAGAAGCGGCATGGAACCTACTGGTACGTCATTGTATATCGAGATACACACACCTGCAAAGTCAAAAATTATGGTCTTCACTTTACCCAAGTGAGTGCCTATATCGTTGGGGAACTCTATGCCCAAAGATTCGCTGATCCGGGATGCAAAATCCGAGCTAAAGATATCATATCGGAAATGGGGTCTCAGCACGGGGTGCACCTGTTGTATAACAAAGCTAACCGAGCCAGACTCCATGCTCTGAAAATACAGTACGGGGATCCACTGCAGTCTTTCCAAACGTTGCCGGCGTACTTTTACATGCTGAAGCAATGCAATCCCAGGACCCTAACAAACATCGTCACAGACTCGAAAGACCGATTGAAGTACGGCTTCATGGCACTTGGTGTTTGTCTCCATGGTTTTAGCCGGGTTATCAAACTAGTGATTGCCATCGATGCAACCCACTTGACGGGATCTGTCAAAGGGGTGCTACTTACAGCATCAGCCAAAGACGGTAACGAACAAGCATACCCATTGGCATTTGGTTTCGCTCCCTCGGAATGTAAGGGATCCTGGACTTGGTTCCTTTCTGAATTGAAGAAGGGCATTGGATCTCCTCAGGATCTGGTTATCGTTTCTGATCGTCACAGAGGTATTATATCAGCCATGATAAAGGTTTTCCCACATGCACATCACGCGTTCTGTGTGTTCCACATTGCACAGAAATTTAGACGGTCATCCAAGAATCGATGTATGCCAAGAGAATTGTTTTACGAAGCATGTTCCAAATACCGTCGCGATGACTGTGATAGCTACCTTCAACAGCTGGCTGCTTGCAACCAGAGGTACTACAACGACGTCATGGAAATTGGGTTAGATAAGATCACACGAGCTTACTGCCTCAAAAATAGGTACCGGATGATGTCTACCCAATTAGCCGAGTGTATGAACTCAGTTCTTGTAGATCTCCGGAAGTTGCCTATCGCAGCCCTTGCAGAGCAGATTAGGGATATGATGCAGAAGTGGTTCCACAAGCGTCGTACTATTACAAATCGTCTTAGGACTGATCTGACTCCTGCAGCCGACAATCACATACATAAAGGGGTTGAAGCTTCTTATAAATGCATCATTCAACCTATTTCATACCACAGGTACAACGTCACGGAGAATCAAAATAATTATATTGTCGATATTCAAGCAAAGACGTGTGCCTGTCGCGGGTGGGAACTTGAAAAGTTACATTGTCACCATGCCCTTGCTTGTGCCAAGTATGCAAGCGAAGTATACTGTTGTAAGTTCATCAGTGACCACATCTATTTTCAATGTCTGACATCCAGGAATTAATTTTATGAACAGATACGCATCAATTCCTGTTCCAGAAATGTGCTCCGAGTACTACACCTCTGATACGCTGCGACAGGCATATCTGGGAGAAATCAACCCGCTTCCACATGCACAGAACTGGGTCGTACCGGATCAAGTCTGGAATCTACTTGTTCTTCCTTGGAAGGTGCGTGTTCTGCCCGGAAGACCGAAAAAGTCAAGGTACCGTTCTTGCGTCGAGAAGGCTAAGCAAAAGAACTGTTCTAACTGCGGCCTAAAGGGACACAACAAGAGGAGCTGCAGGAAACCACCGTCTGATGGTGCTAACAAAACCAAGCATCCTCGCAGTTGCAATGTTTGCCACAAACAGGGACACAACAGACAGACGTGCCCGGATAGGCCATCCACTGACCTAACCTGTGAGGCTGAGGCTTACACCGACACCGGCACCGGCACCGACACAGACACCGACTCATAAAATTTCCACAATGTGCAAAAACAGAGGTAACCTATCTCTGCCAAAATATAGTGTGTTAATGTAATGTTTGGTATACATCTATACTTGTTATCGTGTTTTCAGTCCAAGGTCGATTTCTCCCTGTGGGATTAATCGTGTAGATGTGGACCCTTCCCCCATGTTCGTGTATGAAGTCCAAGTTTTATATCCATATCATCGTGTATTGGTTTAATTAGGAGGAGGATATTCCATATACACGATTATATTTTGGTCAGTTATTCGTGTGTTGATTACCCTGCACAACATCCTAAGATTGTAAATGCACCTAACAATTTAACAAGTACTGACACGTGGAAGTCTCATTACTTGAAACCGTCTTCCTAAAGGTAACTTTGTCCAAACAGTGTTGCCCATAACATCATAATAAAACTGTTTTAGAGGATTCACATGTGAAGTTCCAACACCATCTTACGTATAGGATTTTGTACCCTAGAAAAATATGCACGAGTTTTTCATGTGTATATACAACAATAATTAATCGGTTTTCAAATAGGGCAAACACCTCAATATTTCATAACCAGGTCCACATTATGTCATAAGTGATAACCAGGTTAATGACATGAACATCAAACATTCTGTTAATTAACATTCCTTAGGTAAGCTGTTTGTAAAAAGTTCATACGCGATTTCTTGTCTATGGCTCCGGATATCCGCTTCAAAGGACTTCATGCTTTTCAAACCTCTCAGCAGGGAACGTATCATTAACAGGACAAAGACTCCATTACTTTTCGGACCTATTTGTTTTGGAACTTTGTTAACATCCATCCGACGAGCCTTCATAGGAGCGAGATCCCATCTACTCCTTCCCGTTCTGTTAAAATAACCTGCCAGCAAGCAAATAACCGGGAACAGACGTCGGAGTGGTAAAATCTGTCGGAGGATCAAATAAGCTCCTTTGGGTGTCCAGTGTGCGTTGGGATCATATACCATGATCTCCCATGCCTGCAAATCAACGACACAAACAACCCTGTGGCTGTCTTCAACCTTACAGGAGACCACCACCTGGAAAGGAAAAGTTATATCAAATATTTATATAAAAATCAAGCTGGAACCCATGTCTGCGCACCAGAACGTTACTAACCTTATCACAGGAATCCCATAGACTGCCCCAGTCTGGTCGGTCGCTGTGTACATATTGTTTCCATTCCGGAGGAACACGATAATCGGAGGGGTAGAAGGGTCGTACTACAGGCGCATGTAAATTCGGCTGCCAGCCTGCCCACGCCATTGCCAGTTCGTCCTGCACAGGACATTTGCATTTTACCCAACTGCACAATGCCTAGTATAAACATAGCCTGAAAGTTACAGACGTACTTACAAAAAAGTTGCAATCAACGATCCCCATTCTCTCCTTGAACTTGTAAGGGCTGTGCTTGCTCCCTCTCATCTTGTTTAACAAATTGAGGTAGGCATCCACATGTGTATCCAACAGAAGGCTATTAATGTCCTCTAATGATATGAAAAATTCCTTTGTCTGCAGCACCTCCAGGCCAACGTTACGGCTGCACCCATTACATTACAAGAATGATATTATAACTGGTAATTGATTGTATACGGGTGATGGAATCTAAAATGCATAGTTAGAAATCATCTTACTATAACACTGTCGAATCAATCTTGAACTGCGCATATATCTCCCGGCTGGGGCCAGTGGAAAGAATTCCTCTACTCAACGGGTTGCTATAGGGACTGCGGAACCATAACTCCCGTTGACGCTGTCTTGCTAAAGCGGTATCATCTAATACCTGCTGGCACGAATCACCCGTGTCATTGGTATGCATATCAATTACAGGTGGTTCCCAGTTCGGAAGTGTTTCGGAGATTATCGCAGATAGTCTCCGTTTTCGTTGATTTATGGGTGTACACGTCGATTGCTCTCCTGAAGAACGTGAACCTGACACCGACGCTCGTGCTGAAATCGGTTCCTCTACAGGAAGGGTCGGAGATACTATCTGTGACACTCTCCTTAACCGATTCCGTTTTCTGTTACATTTATGTTTGCATCTGTTATGTGGATAGGCCATTGCCCATGGAGGTGAACCTTCAGGGACTCCAAGATCTGGGTCTGACTTAATCCGCGATCAGTCTCTGTGTGTCATCAATTACCTGGATGAACTTTGTCCATAACAAAACCACGTCAGTGTTGAAATTCCCTGAAAATTGAGTTCGCACGTCCTCCAATTCACTGAATACTTGTAAAATGGCGTCGAGGAAGGAGTATATGCGATCTCGGGTCACCGCTGGTTCACCTTGGGAATTCCTATCCATTCCGAAAAAGATGGTGTCAAACAACCGTGTGGTTACTGTTCTGACTGTATTTGAAGTTTTCAAATAAGTTCAGTTAGAATGTGTAATGTCAATCCAATATTACGATAGAAAATACTTTTAGGCAATTACATATATATAGAGCATCGGCAATGGGCAAATATGGCTTTTCGAGTTTGTAAATAATGCCACATCAGCGTTTCTATTGATTATGGGCAAAAAATTTTAGCACCAAATGCATAAGCCAATCGTTTAGATTATATGAGTTGATTAATGGTGTTTTGAAATCCTCATACTTTTAATTTGTAATTAACGTTTATCATCCGGAAGGAGTTCATAACTAAAATGTTATTATTATTTAAACAATAATGCTAAACATCCCACCTAAAATCCCACCTTTTTAAATTAACATGTCCAATACGAGAAGATCTTGCCTGGGACGGTCCAAATCATCTAAAACTTGATGGTCGTAACATCAAGTTATCGGACAATGAAATGTTATGTGTAAATTAATGAACAGTTTGGGATTGGATGAACTGTGTGAGTGTATAGGAGATAATTATTACAAGATATTGCGTTGGGAGCTTAAGGATTTGGTGAGGCAATTTATATTGCGTAACATAGATTCAACCGTCCATTCCTGTTTTGTAACGCTACACGAAGAGGTAATGAGTATTCTTGTAGACCGGCATTGCGTATCCCCATAATAGCGTGCCCATTGGATTTGGGTTGTCAATATCACAATGGCCCATCACATCAAACGTCATTATGGTCAATAGGCAGGCAAAAAACAATTATGTCAGCAGCAATTTCGATTTTCGGTACTTTAACCGCTATCCAGAAGACACGAACATAGAAAGATTAAAACAAAGCATTCAGATTGAACCAAACAAAATGAGCGATGTCGAACTTGAAACCGGATTGATGTGTTAAATACTAAGTTGGGTACATATGGTAAGAGAACCTCAAAAAGAATATGAATCTGACAATTGTTTGAAATGAATTTCGTAAGCTAACCTCTTTGATGACTGATTGACTGTGCTGGAATTGGATTGCCACAGCTCAATGATATAACGTGGTGTGGTAGTTTTTTTTAATGGGCCACAATGTGTAATCAATTCGGAAAATAGATGAATTTAAGTAATATATAAAACCATTCCGAAGATAATCCTTACACGATCAATACATTACTGTCATAACACGGTATGTTAGTAATAAGTCCAAGAAGTGATGGTTGTGATCAACTGATGACGGTAATTGACATTTTTTCAGTTGTTTCCTCTTATAGTAATTTTCATCTTCAATTGATTTCCGACATTTGCAATTTCTTATCTACCCACGACCCCACGTGTTAAGAAATATGATATATTTTTTTTAAATGAACAATTAAATAGTCAATTAACATTAATATGCTCATCTTCTCCCAAAGCATAGATATTCTCATTCTATTAAAGGGTGTGGCAGTGGCTACTCATTTCCGAATGGTCATTTATTATTATTAATTAATTTCAGCGGGAGTTGTGTCAGGTGTAAATGTGTGTTTTGTGAATCGGAAAGGTTTTGAACTTTGGATCATTAATTTGTTTTATTAAAATCCATTTTAATTGTACTTACATTAATCAATTGTTTGGGTTACCAACAAATAAATAGAGTGGTGTGTATCTCTTCGAAAACATTCCTGTGAAGAGTTGTTGGTATTCTTCATCTTTCATATATAATTAAATTAATAAATACAAAAAAGTCAGTAGGTTATAGGTAGTATATAATGAAATTAATAAATATAAATAAGTCAGTAGTTATTAAATAATTGAAACGGTGATATAACATTGATTCCACATGGTGACCCTTCTGTGTTCAGTGCACTTATATACAATAATTCTTTATTTCTTCACAACTATTAACATTTTAAAATTCGAAACCAGACAATATTTGTCTGTCATGAACGAACTCTATACCGTACAAAATTTTATGAAATATGTTCGTCCACCTCCTAAGTACTCAAGTAGTGTGAAATTTTGAAAATTGTGAAACAATATTTTTACAATTATTTGCTGTAATTTTTTTCGAGTGCAATTTTGCTCACCTCCTTTATCTAGAGGTAACCATTACCCCCACCCTAAGTGTTTGACACGTGTCCCAAATTTAACCTAAAGATCAAAGTTAACTCAAGGTTTAGGACACGTGTCAACACTTGGGGTGGGGGGTATTGGTTACCTCCAGTTAAAGGAGGTGAGCAAATTTGTACTCAATTTTTTCTATAAATAAAACGACATCACATTAATTTTCAAATATTTAACCATAATAAAGGAATTGCGTGACCGCCACAAATGTACTAATAAAAATTGCCCATTGCGAAACATGTGTAATATTCAATATTACTGAACAATGATAACCAAATTCGATATAAACGTTAATAAAAAATTGAGACCATCTAGTAGGTAAACTGATATCACATAGACCTATTGACATTATGTAACGGTGCCTTTCCAGTTAAAAAACACAGATACAGATGCAGACAGCACCATTCAGTGCTGAAGTCTGCTATTCTGCGACGCTAAACACTTGTTTTTAAAACTTCAGCTTTTCTTACCTCTACAAATCGTATGTTCAAACCTTCTGTTGTTTATTCAGACTAATCCCTCCTACTATTTTCATACTCCCAACATATCTGCTCAAATTGTAAATATATATCCATATATATATATACTCGGTTCTGCAGATACACCGTGATCAAAGCAATGCTTTGGATGGCCCGAACCTTCTCTAAGTAATTGACCACGTCGTCACCTAGGGCTATCGTCAGAAATATCAATGTCTCATCCACCCAACATCATAGTCATGGATGTCTCTGTTCGCCACTTGTTTTAGAAAGTGGTTCGCCTTGAATACGCACTTTTGCCCATTGTTTCATAGCCTGGCCTCCCCGGAGATATTCTTCCTTTAGAAGAGATAGGACCCGCAGTCTCTTCCAACGACAATTTCTACTCCATTACCGGGGTAATCGAAGAAACCTAACTCAATATTCAGAATCAGAGGTGAAACAAAAAATTTAAACAGCAACCCAAAATACAACACGTGTGGAGTGATACGAGGTTGTGGGTTGGGAAGATGGGAAGATACTATTTCAAGGGTGATTGGAAAGAGATGTTCCACGGCAGCAACAAGTTTACACTACGTGAGGAACGAACCATGTTCAGTACAGGCAAAAGAAACAGTTGGGTGTGAACAATGGAAACAGGAGATTGAGAAGGCGGATTAATAATAAACACAGGTGGAGCGACGAACGGAGGGTGTCAGTTACGGAGAGACTAGTTTAAGGGTGATTGGGAAGAGGGGATGATACTAATTTAAGGGTGATTGGGAAGAGATGTTGCATGGAAGCAAACACTTTAAACTACGGGAGGAAGGAAGCATGTGCTAGAGGCCAAAAAAAACTTTTGAAGGCTGATTCACAATAAAGACGGGTGGAGTGAAATGAGGATGGTGTGAGTTTAGGGAGAGACTTTTTAAGGGTTAATTGGGGAGTACAACTTTGCTCACCTACAAAGGTTTGGAGGTAACCATTACCCCCCACCCCAAATGTTGACACGTGTCCTAAACCTTGAGTTAACTTTGAACTTTGGGTTAAGTTTGGGACACCATTACCCCCACCCCAAGTGTTTAACACGTGTCCCAAACTTAACCCAATGTTCAAAGTTAACTCAAGGTTTAGGACACGTGTCAACATTTGGGGTGGGGGTTAATGGTTACCTCCAGTTAAAGGAGGTGAGCAAAGTTGTACTCTCTATTGTAAGGGTGGAACCCTGTAGTACAAGTGTACAACTTTGCTCACCCACTTTAACGAGTGTATTTTTGCTTACCCACTTTAACTAGAGGTAAGCATAACCTCCCTCCCAAAATGCTACCACGTGTCCGAAACTATTATTTAAAACAATGGCAAAAAGGTTTTATTTTCAAATAAAAATCAGAAATCAATAAGTTAGGACCAAAATATATCTTATCTAATTATTTAAGATCATTGATTACGGGTACCCTTATGGTAATGGATAAATGTTTTGGGATAAATGAGGGGGTGTAGGGAAAAATTGTACCCGCAGTGGAAGCGAGACTAAAAAAAAATAATTTGAGTAGCTTTTAAAATTTTTCCAATTTTATGAACCTTAAACCCTTTTGATTAATTAAAGATATAAAAATAAACAAAAGATTAATACCTCTTGTCGCGTGATCCGATTGACTTGCGTCGATGGTAATCCGCAAGATCTTCAATCCTAGCACGAACATGGATCACCTAGGAGCGTGGTCTCCCTTTCTTTGAATTGCAAACCTGTGATTGGATTAAACAAACTTTTCTTGATTCGTTAGTCCCAAAAACAATCTAAAGGAACCTAAGATTATTTCGGTCACTTTTGAGTTCTAAATCTTATGATCGAAACTCGCGTGAACCTTAATCGATATAGTATATACAAGCTTATTAATGAACAAGCAAACAATATACCATCAAAGAATAATCTATGTTCCTTTTGTTTTTAGTAGAATAATAGATCTCTAACTATGAGTTGAGAAGAAGAAGAAGAAGAAATAAAATTTCTGCACATAAACCCCAGGCTGGCCGAAAATCATCAATAGCCTTATATGTGGCAAATTTTCTTTTTCTCTTTCTTAACTAGGGTGGCCGAATTCTTTTACCAAAACCAATTAGGGTTGCCGCAATTATTACTCCTAAAATATTGAAGATTTAGTTGCACCTTAATTCCTATTTTGTTTAAGATTTCCAAACCCTAACCAAACTCATAAATCTTTTATTCCTTATTTGACTAAAATAAAAGACTTCTTATTTGATTTAATAAATAAAATTAATTATTTATTTCCTTGTCAAACAAGTCTTTTAATTTAAGTATACTACTACCAATAGTATACCAATAGGAATCATATTTCCTATTCAGAAAAGATTTGTTTCTTAATTAAACAATTAATTAATAAATTAATTAATTCTTATTTAATTAAACAATGAAAACAAAATAATATTTAAGGCTTTTAAATCACCTTGCCGCCCCACATGTATATATTGGGCCAAATATTATTTTTCTTATTTCATTAAATCCATAGGACTTTAAATAAAAAGCCCACATGTGAACTAGACCCATTCTTACTAAAAGAAACAAGCCCACATGTCATCCATTAATATATAAATATAATTTAGTAGCCCATTACATAAATAATGTGCAAATTATATTCTTAATATATTAAATGCAATTCTAGATGGACCCTAAATTGGTCCGGTAGAATATATCAAGTGATCCATGCAAGTCCGTGTGGATTGGGGATATTGGCGGGCTATCTAAATTTAAGCTCCAATAGACATAACCTAATCACAATCAACAAATGATTCACTTAGGTCTGATCCATTAATTTTAGCTCATTCCACTAAAGAGCTAAAATTGAACTCTTAAATAAAGACAGAAAAGGAAGATGCTTCCTCATTCATACCCTAGACAATCATATTGGAGATAGTGTATCCTCGTGATTAATATCAGTAATCGCCAAGAGTTCATAGACCGCCTATAACTCTCCAAGTTACCATATTTACTCATATGACCACGTTTTGAACTTGGATATTTTGACTTGTCCAGAAGCCATGTTTTCAATAGACACTATTGAAAACTCAACGTTGAGATTTAATATCCAATTACCTCAAAACATCCATATGATGATATTATACTCTCATTTAATAAATGGAGCCACGATGTCTATATCTATAAATGAAGTCCATATCTATAAATGAAGTCCTCTATCGATTAACAAATGAATATCACCAAACTATCGAGGATAGACTATGCGATATAATCGTACTCATTGATAGCTCAAATGATATCACCTACAACCATAAGTCCATCATTTATCTCAGGATTAAGATAGACTCTCCGATTGTCCTGATAATGAAATTACTTTTATCTATTGACGGTTATAGATAAAGTATTTCATTTTGATCCAGTTCAATGCACCCAGTGCACTAGACTCTTTTGCTCGAAGACACTCCGATGATTTTAGACTCATCATATCTCATTTGATCCCACTCAAATGCTAGCAAAAGAATTCTACAACTTTAACAAGATAAAGGTACCCAACCTTTAACTTAAGTTGTGAACAATATTCAAGACTAACTAAAGAATTGTGTCTACCACATACATATCCAAATGTATGAACAATTCTTCTTTTCTCATAGTCTTTAGACCTTTTGATTATTTACTTTAACAATTATAATATTCAACTATAAATGCTATAATATTTGTTTAAACCAGAAATCACTTTATTAATATGAAACAAATTGTTAAATACAATATTACACTTTTGCTATTGAGCATAATCCTAACAATCTCCCACTTGCGCTATAGCAAATGAGTCATATCTCTCATGCCCATGTTCTCTAGGTGCCCATCGAAACTCTTCTGAGGTAGAGCCTTTGTGAAGGGATCTGCTAGATTTTCTGCTGACGCGATTTTGGTAATCGTCACGTCACCTCTTTGAACAATCTCCCTTAAAAGATGATATTTCCTTTCAATGTGTTTACCTCTCTTGTGACTTCTTGGTTCTTTCGAATTAGCCACTGCTCCACTGTTGTCACAGTAGATAGTGATCTGCTTATTCGCACTAGGAACCACTTCCAAGTCAATCAAGAATTGGCGGAGCCAAACAGCCTCTTTGGCAGCCTCGCATGCAGCAACATACTCAGCTTCCATGGTGGAATCAGCAATACAAGATTGCTTGATACTCCTCCATATAACTGCTCCTCCTCCAATAGTAAACACAGCCCCTGATGTGGATTTTCTGGAGTCAGAATCTGATTGAAAATCAGAATCTGTATACCCAACGGGAATCAAATCCCCTCCAGAGTATACAAGCATATTATCTCTCGTTCTCTTGAGATACTTGAAAATATGCTTGACTGTCGTCCAGTGATCAGGACCAGGCTTCGATTGAAAACTACTAACTATGCCAACAGCAAAACAAATATCTGGTCTAGTGCAGAGCATTGCATACATGAGACTTCCAACTGCCGAGGCATATGGAACTCTACTCATGAACTGCTCTTCATGCTCATTCTTAGGAACTTGTTCCTTAGAAAGCTTGATTCCATGTCTGAAAGGTAACATACCTTTCTTGGAATCCTGCATGGAAAACCTAGACAAGATTTTGTCTATGTATGAAGCTTGGGACAATGCAATCGTTCTATTCTTTCTATCCCTTATAACTTGGATACCTAGAATAAAACTTGCTTCTCTTAAGTCCTTCATATCAAATTGTTTTGCTAACCATTCTTTTACTGATGTCAATACACCTACATCGTTTCTGATGAGTAGTATATCATCAACATAAAGAATCAGGAAAACCAACTTGTCGCCTTTAATCCTTTTGTATACACAAGGTTCGTCAAGATTCTGAATAAATCCAAAACCTTTGACAGCTTGATCGAACCTTATGTTCCAGGATCTGGATGCTTGCTTTAATCCATATATGGATTTCTGCAACTTGCATACCTTTTCCATTTGGCCCTTTTCAATGAATCCCTCTGGTTGCATCATGTAGATGCTTTCGTCAAGACTTCCATTAAGGAAAGCTGTCTTGACGTCCATTTGCCAAATCTCTAGATCTAAAGATGCTGCAATGGATAAGAGTATCCTAATGGATTTAAGCATGGCCACAGGAGAGAAGGTTTCCACGTAATCGATACCTTCTTTCTGTGTATACCCTTTAGCTACCAATCTAGCTTTAAAGGTTTCCACCTTTCCATCCATACCTCTTTTCCTCTTGTATACCCACTTGCACCCAATGGGTTTTATCCCTTTAGGCAAGTCTACAAGGGACCAGACTTTGTTATCGAACATAGATTCAATCTCGGATTGCATTGCCTTTTGCCAATGGCGACTATCAACATCCTCCATAGCTTCCTTGTACGTATAGGGATCATCGTCGTCCGGGAGATTCTCTACAGATTCTCTACAGATTCTCCCAGACCGATGTATCTTTCGGGTTGTGTTCTAACCCTCCCACTACGACAAGGAATGGCAGGTTGTTGACCTTGTGTTGGATCGGAACTTACAATTGGGTTAGGTTGTGTAACCTCTCGTGGAATTGTATCTCCTGACATCTCATTCAGGACAATTCTACTTTTAGGCACAAAATCATTCATATAGTCCTTTTCCAGAAATTTAGCATTTGTCGAAACAAATACTTTAAGATCTGAAGGACTATAAAAATAATATCCTTTAGTTTCTTTCGGATACCCTACAAATATACATGTTTCTGAACATGACTCCATCTTTTCTGTCTTTCCTTTTAACACGTGCGCAGGACATCCAAATATCCTTAAGTGTCGTAAACTAGGCTTGCGCCCAGTCCACAACTCATGCGGTGTTTTAGGAACAGACTTAGATGGTACATGGTTTAGAATGTATATTGCAGTTTGTAAAGCATATCCCCAGAAAGAAATAGGAAGTGTTGAATAACTCAACATAGACCTAACCATATCCAAAAGAGTTCTATTTCTCCTTTCTGCTACCCCATTTTGTTGAGGTGTACCAGGTGCAGAAAACTGAGAAACTATCCCATTATCAATAAGATATTGCTGAAACTCACCAGATAGATATTCTCCACCACGATCAGATCTCAAGATTTTTATGTGTTTCTCAAGCTGATTTTCCACTTCAGCTTTAAATGCTTTGAACATGTCAAAAGCATCCGACTTATGTCGCATGAGATACACATAGCCAAATCTTGAGTTATCATCTGTGAAAGTGATGAAGTACTCATATCCACCTCTAGCTTGAATGCTCATAGGTCCACATACATCAGTGTGTATCAATCCTAAACATTCAGTGGCTCTGGCACCTTTGGCAGAGAACGTCCTTTTGGTCATTTTACCTTCCAAACAAGATTCACAAGTTGGTAGATCATCAACCTTTAAGTCACTCAAAGGTCCGTCACTTACCAATCTTTTAATCCTATTAAGGTTAATATGACCTAAGCGTAAATGCCAAAGGTAGGTTTCATCTGTTGATAATTTTACTCTTTTATGATTAGGTTCCGTTATTTCTGTGTCTAACGAGTGAGAGATATTTCTATGCAAAAAGTATAGACCATTTTCCAATGTACCTTTGCAAATAACTTTGTCATTTTTACTAATAATAAAAACTTTATTAAAAGTAACCGAATATCCAAATTTATTCAAACAAGAAACTGAAATTAAATTCCTCTTGAATTGAGGTACATAATAAACGTCTATTAAATCTAAATGTCTTCTAGAATCCAAACAAACTCTAATATCTCCCACTGCACTTGCAGACACTAACGTTCCGTTGCCTAAGCGCAAATTGATTTCATTCTTATTCAGCCTTCTCCTTTCTTGGAACCCCTGCAAGGAATAACAAACATGATTAGTGGCTCCTAAGTCTATGATCCAAGAATCTATAGAATCAGCCAAAAAACATGTTTCAAGATAATTCAAATTACCTTCTTCCTTCTTGTTCTGGGACTTTGGGCAATTTCTTTTCCAATGTCCCTTTTCACCACAAAGTAAGCATTTCCCTTTGATCTTGGTTACTTTCTTGGTCTCCTTCTTGGTAGGCCCAAGTTGCTTTTTCTTCTGTTGTTTCTTGACCTTTTGACGGACCTTAACAGTAGCAACTTTACCAACCATATGGATCTCTTGACCTTTGCCTTTCACAAGGATCTTTTTAGCACTTTGAACATCTTACATCAGGCTCTGTAAGGTGTATTCCTTTTTGTTCAAAGTGTAGTCCAATTTGAACTGATCAAAGGAATCTGACAATGAATTGACAACCATATCAATTTTTGTCTCACCATCTATCTCAGCGCCATGCAGTTCAGCAATGTTGAGATGTGCTATGACTTTCATCATGTGATCCTTCACAGCCTGTCCAGGTTTCATCCTAAGATTCATAAAAGCAGTCACTGCCTCTCTCTTAGTCGTCCTGGACTTCATAGCAAACATCTCCTCTAGAGACATCATTATATCAGCAGCAGACTCCATTCCTTCATGTTGCTGTTGCAACACGTCGGAGATAGTGGCCATGATATAACATTTGGCCATATCATCTGAAGTCTTCCACTGCTCATACTCATCTCTTTGCATTATGCTTGATTCAATATTAGGAGCAGGTGGTTTAGGAGTAGTTAGAACAAACTTATGTTTTTCACTTTGCAGCAACAACCCAATTTTCCTTTTCCATATTACATAGTTATCTCCAGTTAAGGTGTTATCTTTCAGGATGTTCATAAGTGATGGGGTCATGATTTCTGAATGAAAACAAAACATATATAAGTAAATAATCATTATAAAGCACTTTTAAATATTTATCTTGAATTAAATGAATAACTCAATCATAAAAATTCAACGGTGATCTAACACCCATAAATGTTACGCCTCCTTTGGGAGTTCGCACCATTTACTAGTTAGACTAGGTCACATCTAATTGTTAACATAACAACCAGCGTTTTCAATTTTAGCCTTGCAATTTTACTGAAAAGAACTCTTTGGAGGATATCAATAAAATTACATTGAGTGTGTTACCAAGATATCGACCCTCAATTTTCTCTCACGAAAATCCCTCCTTTGGGAGTAGATCTCGTTTGAGTCCATTGTCTAGTCTATCCTTGTAAGGAAGTATATTGCTTAATTGCATTCATGGACGCCCCTTTGGGGGATTACCAAAAAATAATTAAGCTCAACTAATCTTGGAAGCCATAGGTGTTACAAAAACACCTTCTCCCACTCAATTATTTAAGGCGTGTGATTAAATCCCATAGAATGATTTACCAAGTTATCTAGATGCCAATTTAGATACCTAAATCATTCAATGCATGTTCATACCAAAAGAGATATATGAGTGGCACTCCTATTCTATATGTCATGTTATCATACAACAACAAATATTGTAATATTTAAGCATAAAATAAATAGCAACAATTTTGGCCCATCCTAGAAAAACAAGTAAATTACATTGAAATAGAAATACAAGATCTTCGAGTGGCCCATCAATCATAAGCCCATCCTCCGGCCTCCCTCCTCGGGATTGCACGGCCACAACCCCACGTAAGGGGCTGCCATGCGCAGCCCATAGGCCTTGCATGGCTGTCGTGCGCAGCCCTCTTGGTTGCAAGGCTGCCGTGCGCAGGCCACTTGATTTCGGGCATGCCATGCGCAGCCCAATCCACTCCTAGGGTGCGCACGGTGCTCGTTCTCGGTTCTGGTTGCTTCGTTTCTTTGATGTAGAACGTGTTACAATTTAATTTAAACAAATAAATTACTGCAGAGAAATTTTTTTTTTTTTTATTCATGACAGTAAAAAAAAAATACTGCACATTATAATAAATAATACATTAAAAAACTGCAGCAATTTTTAATACATAAAAAAAATGTCTAGCAACTACCAAGAAGGAATTATGGCGATGATAGACCACCCTTCTTGTTACAATTCCAAAACCAAAAATCCATTGAAAATCTAGGACCAAAATCGAGCAATAACAATCCACATATAAAACATATATAAAGCCATACATCACATGTAATTATATATGCGAATACCTAGAGTGTCATCTCTTTCTAAACATGCATAATCACAATAAAAAGAAATCGATCCACGTATATATACATTAATTAATTAAAAGGGTTCAACCTAGGCTTTGATACCAATTGTAGGGAAAAATTGTACCCGCAGCGGAAGCGAGACTAAAAAAAAATAGTTTGAGTAGCTTTTAAAATTTTTCCAATTTTATGAACCTTAAACCCTTTTGATTAATTAAAGATATAAAAATAAACAAAAGATTAATACCTCTTGTCGCGTGATCCGATTGACTTGCGTCGATGGTAATCCGCAAGATCTTCAATCCTAGCACGAACGTGGATCACCTAGGAGCGTGGTCTCCCTTTCTTTGAATTGCAAACCTGTGATTGGATTAAACAAACTTTTCTTGATTCGTTAGTCCCAAAAACAATCTAAAGGAACCTAAGATTATTCCGGTCACTTTTGAGTTCTAAATCTTATGATCGAAACTCGCGTGAACCTTAATCGATATAGTATATACAAGCTTATTAATGAACAAGCAAACAATATACCATCAAAGAATAATCTATGTTCCTTTTGTTTTTAGTAGAATAATAGATCTCTAACTATGAGTTGAGAAGAAGAAGAAGAAGAAATAAAATTTCTGCACATAAACCCCAGGCTGGCCGAAAATCATCAATAGCCTTATATGTGGCAAATTTTCTTTTTCTCTTTCTTAACTAGGGTGGCCGAATTCTTTTACCAAAACCAATTAGGGTTGCCGCAATTATTACTCCTAAAATATTGGAGATTTAGTTGCACCCTAATTCCTATTTTGTTTAAGATTTCCAAACCCTAATCAAACTCATAAATCTTTTATTCCTTATTTGACTAAAATAAAAGACTTCTTATTTGATTTAATAAATAAAATTAATTATTTATTTCCTTGTCAAACAAGTCTTTTAATTTAAGTATACTACTACCAATAGTATACCAATAGGAATCATATTTCCTATTCAGAAAAGATTTGTTTCTTAATTAAACAATTAATTAATAAATTAATTAATTCTTATTTAATTAAACAATGAAAACAAAATAATATTTAAGGCTTTTAAATCACCTTGCCGCCCCACATGTATATATTGGGCCAAATATTATTTTTCTTATTTCATTAAATCCATAGGACTTTAAATAAAAAGCCCACATGTGAACTAGACTCATTCTTACTAAAAGAAACAAGCCCACATGTCATCCATTAATATATAAATATAATTTAGTAGCCCATTACATAAATAATGTGCAAATTATATTCTTAATATATTAAATGCAATTCTAGATGGACCCTAAATTGGTCCGGTAGAATATATCAAGTGATCCATGCAAGTCCGTGTGGATTGGGGATCTTGGCGGGCTATCTAAATTTAAGCTCCAATAGACATAACCTAATCACAATCAACAAATGATTCACTTAGGTCCGATCCATTAATTTTAGCTCATTCCACTAAAGAGCTAAAATTGAACTCTTAAATAAAGACAGAAAAGGAAGATGCTTCCTCATTCATACCCTAGACAATCATATTGGAGATAGTGTATCCTCGTGATTAATATCAGTAATCGTCAAGAGTTCATAGACCGCCTATAACTCTCCAAGTTACCATATTTACTCATATGACCACGTTTTGAACTTGGATATTTTGACTTGTCCAGAAGCCATGTTTTCAATAGACACTATTGAAAACTCAACATTGAGATTTAATATCCAATTACCTCAAAACATCCATATGATGATATTATACTCTCATTTAATAAATGGAGCCACGATGTCCATATCTATAAATGAAGTCCTCTATCGATTAACAAATGAATATCACCAAACTATCGAGGATAGACTATGCGATATAATCGTACTCATTGATAGCTCAAATGATATCACCTGCAACCATAAGTCCATCATTTATCTCAGGATTAAGATAGACTCTCCGATTGTCCTGATAATGAAATTACTTTTATCTATTGACGGTTATAGATAAAGTATTTCATTTTGATCCAGTTCAATGCACCCAGTGCACTAGACTCTTTTGCTCGAAGACACTCCGATGATTTTAGACTCATCATATCTCATTTGATCCCACTCAAATGCTAGCAAAAGAATTCTACAACTTTAACAAGATAAAGGTGCCCAACCTTTAACTTAAGTTGTGAACAATATTCAAGACTAACTAAAGAATTGTGTCTACCACATACATATCCAAATTTATGAACAATTCTTCTTTTCTCATAGTCTTTAGACCTTATGATTATTTACTTTAACAATTATAATATTCAACTATAAATGCTATAATATTTGTTTAAACCAGAAATCACTTTATTAATATGAAACAGATTGTTAAATACAATATTACACTCTTGCTATTGAGCATAATCCTAACAGGGGGTTTGGCTACTATACAGGCCCTGCATGATGCAGGGATGAATAGTTATAAATTTGGTATATCTCTGATGAACATGAATACCCTTGTCACAACTCTTACACATACCTCTCTTCATAGTTGATATCTTCTCCTACACTATGTATTGCATCATTTAATCTGCCCTCGTGTTTTATTTGATTACGACGTGTCATCGTGTGTTATTTGTTTTTTCCCTTTGATTTTGTAGGTGTAGACTTCAAATGAATAGATAATGCAAAAGACAATAGCGTGAAGATAGATGGATACGGGTAACAACTAACAACACTTTGTTCACAACCGATTTTGTATATAATCCTTATCATTTGATAAACTAATCATAAATTTATATAATTGAAAATAAGGTAAGTACAATGCCTCGTGTATCCGGCGACTCATTACCTCCCCTAAGATAGTGAACACATGAAACGGAGTTATGTTTAGTTAGTGGATGCAAATATAATCGCCTTCGTTTAAACTTAAAGACATTATAAACAAAACAACCAGATGAAAGATAAAAAACTAAAATATGCACAGATCATTGAAATAACATGTAGGACTTGGTTGATCAGTTCGCCGGAAGGGATGACGGTCCTGCAGGAAAACCAAACTGTTCATCAAGCTGTGCTGAAAGACGGCGTGACTCTTCAATGAGTTCGAATAATTGTATCCGTAACGAATCTATGTCCATAGGACAATCGCTGTAAACTCAGTGTCTCCCCGCCGGAGCCGTATGTTGAAATTTTATGATGACATCTCTCAGTTCTTCCATTTTCCGGATGTGTGTCGACATGGCAGCGAGAACGGGGTAACCTTTATCATTCCCCCCCTTGCTATCCACTTGACCTACGGTCGCCATAGTATGGTCGTTAGGTTTGATACAGTAGCAATTTGGTATGACCTTGGTTTTGATATTTGTAATTGCAATGAAGGCCTTAGTAGACAGTCATGCCACATCGAAAAACCAAATAAATACTCATTGTTTGTAGTAAAGGAGAAAAATTTGAATGGGACGGTTTCATTGATATGGCAATGGGACCGGCCAATGAATGTATGCCACATGGGACTTTAAAATATATTTTTACTCCCAAGATATATATGACATACATTCATTGGACGGTCCCGATGCCACGTCAATGAGACCGTCCCATGCAAGTGTTTCTCGTATTACAGATGAATGTGTCATACTGTACTGTAAGGGTGCGTAAAACTCCTTGATCTAATGAGAAATCATTTTTTTTTGGATATCATCTATATTCATATTCTGAATTACCATTGTACTTATGTAATATACAATGAAATCCGCTATTGGGCTCTTGCCAATGTGGTTGGACCCTCCAAATGGAGCATCCACCACCATGGTTCAATTCCCATGGCACCCATGTATATATTACATATATTCTTTGTCCCTCCTTGGCTATCAAGTGAGGGTGCTCTCTCTAGTCTCCCCTTTATTAGTGGGAGCAGTTTTCCGGGCTGTGCTAGTAGAGTCCAATTCTCGCAGGGTCTTGGCACATTTAGCTGCGACGAGTTTCTGTAGTTGGAGAGGGGACAGGTTGATGGGACTGATGGGTGCCTGGAGGAAGTCCAGCCAGCATGCTCAATAACAGAGCTTTTCCAAATAAATAAAAAATTAGTCGATAAACACAAACAATTTCACATGTGACAAGTTTCAATAAGCATGTAGGCCCCTGTGCAAAAGTAAAAAAATTTCATAAATTACTAAATATTATCCGTAAGTCAACTGTCATTAAATATAGGAAATATTCCCAAACACGTTTAAAGCTCAATGCACCCACTCCTGTGAAACAGTGTGAATAGTTCGTTGATGTGAACACTCAATTTACAGTTCACCTGAAAGGGCGATGGACTGGGGTCGGCACATCCGTCAACTACAGACGTCAAGATCAGTTCGATTACGTGCAGAAGCGCGATATATTATATCTTCGGTCATTGTCAATAGGGAACCGAACCGAGTTTCCATCTTGTTTTTTATTTCAACTGAACTGATTGATTTATTTATTTATTTCACAGGTTTGTACAAGGGGCAACATCATTACATGATAGTAGGTAATTAATTACCCTACGTTTTCAACAAAAGCTTGTTAGTTGAATAGTTGAGAAGGAATACTATATGGTTCATCACACGATGAAGAAAAAACTACAAGTTTACACAATTTAACCATGTCCGAAAGGTAGGAAATGAATGATAATTATATATATAAATTATTATTTTTATATTTATTTTTTATTGTTTTTTTCTTTTTCTCTGAAGTTAAATATTCAACGCATATAAACAGCCAAATATAACCATGAGTACAAATATTTTGGATGAAATGGTTAAAAAGATAACATTACAAATAAGGATCAGGAGTGGTGATGAGAAATTTTAAGATTGCAAGGCAATATAGAGAAAAGACAGTGGCCAACACATGTGGCAGGTGAGTTGTCATTACTTAGACATAAACAAAAGACAGTGGCCAACACGTGGCAGGTGAGTTGTCATTTGATGACTGGATACACATGTATCATAAAAATGGGTGCATTTTTGTTCACCCACACTAACTAGGGTGAGCCATTAACACCCACTTCAAGTGTTGACACATGTGCAAAACTTGAGTTAACTTTGGGGTAACTTCAGACTTTGGGTTGAGTTTAGGACAGGTGTCAACAACTGGGATGGGTGGTAATGGCTCACCGTAGATAGTGTGGGTGAGAAAAATGGACTCCATAATTTATCTCACTTACCCATGTATATTCTTAAAAATTAGTTGTATTTGAATTAAACTTTTGGAAAAGATGATCCGCGCGGTAGGTTGAATTGTAGATTCAACTTGAATAATAAACATTGGAAATTTGAAAGGATTAATTATTACCTTGTTTTTATCCAAATTGTATTTAAAAAATAAGGATATAAGTCATTTTTTATCATGTATTAGTAATATAATAATAAATGAACGTATTGTAAATTATATATGTATTGTATTATCGTTTACAAAGTAATAATTAAGTTTATAATTCATATTTTTATTAGTTGTATTTGAATTAAACTTATGATAAGAAAAATCGATACTATAGCAATGTTTACTGTATAAAATAAAACAAAAAAAACATTTGTTGTAAATGAACTAAATAATATTATATATTAAGAAGAAATTAAAAAAAGAAACGTAATATAAACAAATAAATAATAACAAGATAAAAAACATAAATGAAAATCATGTTTTATAATAAGAAAATAATATCAAACTAAAATAAGTATCCATCGATCATGGATAGCTAAGAAGTTGTATTGTATTATTGCGTTTTATGTAATAATTAAAAAAATAATTCATTGTTTTTATTATATGTATCTACAATGTTGTAAATTCTCTACATGTATTTACATGCATGTAAAATTCCCAATACAAATATCAACATTAAACAATTTTTTTTTTCTAAGGAAGGTTCTAAGTTGACCAAATCCAGTGTTTATCGATGTATTAAACTAACCATCAAGTCGTCAACTGAGGGATCCCTCGCTTAAACCTCTGTCCACACCTGTATGTGAAATCACATCGATTTATATGGCTTTTCATATTAAATTTTGTGTGGATAATAAGTTCATTCAAAGATACCAAGAAATCCAAATTGATAATTTTGCAAGCACTATAACTATGTAAACCAAATTTGTTAAATATAAAGGTAGCGGAAAATATTATATAAGTTTTGCACTATTACAAAATTTATAAGTTCTTTTGGGAGAGAGGAGAACTTTAGCCCTAACAATTCGGTGCATGCGTAAGCACACAAGAAAAGTGATCTCATTGGAATGTAAACACAATCGGTGTCGGTGTATATTTCAAAAACATGCTATTTTAATTTCACATCATTTGGTTGTGAAACTTTCAAATTGCTGTAATCCTTATTACCCTCGGAGCTTCCATAACCTAAAGCTAAACTTTAATTTTGGAGTTAATTGAAATCCTTATTAGGGTATAATTCACGGTATCTATCTAAACGGTATGGAGACAATCTTGCATGCATACGACGTGCCTGGGAGAACTCATTCGATTGGTTGTCCTTGCCACATGGCATGCACCCATTGGATGGGTGCAATGCACCGGGTGCATGCAAGATTCTGTCATATTCAAGAGGTCGAAATGACCACAGTGCACCTCATATGTTTATATAATATGATTTAAATATTATAATAATTAATAAAATAATATTTATAAGATTTTATTAGGAAAATTCTGGTTAGGAGGATGAACTAACCAGATCGGGAGTTCTTATATATATATATAATATTGCACAAGTCAGTGCTTTTTTAAAGATTGTAAGGGTTAAAAGGTGGTTTCGATTCTTGTATATAGTATGGGACTAGTTTGGGCTAGGGTCTTGGGTGCCACAAAATTTGTTGATTTTCATCCCACCTTGTCCCATTATCTCCCATGCTAAAGTTGCACCAAATGTGGGATACGAAGAAACTGTCCCACGTTATCCTATCCCTAAACGCGTACCAAACGCACCCTAAGGGTGCGTTTGGCACGGAGACGGGACAGAACAGGA
Source organism: Acer campestre (assembly GCA_954870605.1). NCBI lineage: Eukaryota > Viridiplantae > Streptophyta > Magnoliopsida > Sapindales > Sapindaceae > Acer > Acer campestre. The sequence goes on from OX940807.1 coordinate 8,166,145, forward strand.
CAGGACAGGACAAGATAAGTTGTTCTATATTGTGTTTGGAAGGTCTAGGACATAACTCTTAACTGTAATGTTATGCGATTGGTATGGCTGGGACAGGACGGGACAAGAAGTTCAAATGACTATAGTACCCCTCTTATATATATTATAATTTAACAATTATATAATATTATAATATAATATAATATAAAGGTAAAATATATATATATAATAATATATAATACATTATATAAACAGATAATAATATATAATATATAATATTATAATATATATTATTTTGATATATATACTAAAATAATCTAAATACATATTATACATAATATATAATATAATTTAAAATAATATATTATTAAACATGTTTAACAATTTATAGAAAATTTAAAGGGTAAAATAGTCTTTTTGTACTTGTCTCATGTCATTGAACAACCTTGTCCTAGGGAATATGGGAGTAGAGATGCACATTTGGGGAATGAGGATGGATATAGGTCCCCCCATCCCCATCCCCACTTCCCAGACCCTTCCTCAATACCCCCCCGTTTCCCAATTTAGGGAAATTGGGGATGGGATATTTTGTCCCCCCATCCCTATCCCCATCCCCACTTCCCAAACCCTTCCACAAAACCGCCCCGTTTCCCTGTTCGGGGAAAAAGGGGATGGGAAATATTGGGGGGACCTATATCTATCCCCATCCCCAATTCCCCATTTTTCCCATATTTCTCCGTTTTTTCCCGTTTCCCCGTTTCCCCGGTTCTCCTATTTTCCCATTAGACTAAAAACTACAAAATATAACTAAAACAAACAAACATTCCATTACAAATACAAAATAAAATTCATTAATGCATTTTATATAAAATGTGTATATATACTTAGGGATTTAGGGTTTTCAAAGAATAAAAAATATATTAAATATATATATATATTATAATTATATTTATATATGTTTGGGGGAAATGGGGAAATGGGAACAGGGGACCTCCCACCCATCCCCATCCCCATTTCAATATAATTGTGGGGAAAATGGGGAAATGGGGATGGGGAGGGGTCCCCTCATCCCTCCCCATCCCCATTTCAATTTGGGGATGATTTTCATCCCTATCCCTCACCATTTCCCCATTTCCCCAAAAAAAAAAAAAATCCCCAAATGGGGATGGGGACGCAGGGAATTGGGGTCCTGGGGGAAAATGTGCATCTGTACTTGGAATGGACAAAATATGGTGGTTTTTGTCCTACATTGTTGTCCCACATTGTCTTGTCCTATCCCATTCTAATGGGGCGCCAAATGTGGGATAACAAAAAGTTGTCCCGTCCTCTCCTGTCCCGTCCCGCATACCAAACATATCGTAGGGAGCAAGGTAACTACTATAATTTAACTAAAATAGGGAAAGCAAAAAAATACATAATATCAGTATTATGGACATGTAATACCATGTAAAATTATGGAAATCATGTGGACAACCAGCAAATTTATTTCCTTTACATGATTGATGACATTGTTATATACATAAATACATATGACATTGGTGATGACTATTTGAAGATTACACTAATTTCCAATAAAGTTAAAATTAAAGGGGAAAATGTCTGATATGTTTCCGCCGATTAGTGCGCTGTGCCGCTGTATGCCCCCCTATAAAAGCATATGTTCACAATCGGATTTCGTTAACAGGATAACTTCGGTCTCTACAGATTTTGAAGCAAAAAAAATATTACTTCGGTCTGTAGAGATGGAGTCAGATGATGAGAACGAATCCACGGCATTGGATCGACTGATTTGCTACGTAACCAGGTGCTTCGACTCTCTGAAAGACCTCCTGGATGTTACCATTGAATACAAGAAAATAGTGGAAAAACACGAAGCACGGTCCCGTTCTCGATCAACAGTTGTTGAATCTCGCGTGGCGGAACTGGAGAGAGATGTTTACAGGTTAAAAAATAGCGCATGCAATCCCAGGTCGACGTCTCTAGTCGACCGTCTTCGGCGTCAAGAGGGTTGTACGTTATTTAAGAATCAACCTTCGGGTTCAAGGCATTAATACGTTCAGACACTCACATCCATAGCGCCACGAAACATGCATTTGCAATTGATGGTTGTTTTGTTCCTAGAATCCATTCCAGGACTTGCAAGTAGCGTTTTATGTTGGGTTTGCTGTTGCCATTTTGTTTTCAATTTTGACAAACGCCTGTTGTTTTATAACCCATGTTAAAAATTTCAAGTCAGACCTCGTTTATGTGTGTACTCATCTGCCGATTTTGTGCTGTACAATCTTAACGAAGTACTTATGTCCCTTTTTTATTGTTCGGAATCAGAAACTAACCTTGCAGTTCAAATTCAGAAAAAAACTTGTACGTATTAACATTTCACAACAGTTAACAAACTATTAGAACAACCCTGAAAAAAGAGAAAATTTTTATGTACTCAAAACCTTTCTTAGTTTTCAAACCAATTTGACCACTTACCTTTAACATGTACAAGAACACCATGCACCAACTTCACTTGTTAATTGAGGGAGGTGTCGATGTTCATAAAAATGCTCCCATTCATAATCTTCTAAAACAAGCAAGCTTAGGGCCCGTCCTGTAACGTTTTTCAAAGGTTGTTTTTGTTTTTGTTTTTCGAAAATAAAAATAAAAATGAAAACAGTGTTTTTGGTTTCAGTTTCGAAATCCAAATACGCGTCTGGTAACATTTCCTGAAAGCTGGATTCCGAATATGAAAACATAAAAAACGCGTCTGGTATCATTTTACAGACCATAATTAATGAGTTGAATTTTATTTATTTATTTTTTTTTTTTTGTCAGCAACACCCAAAATAGGAATATCAAGAACATGTTTTTTTAATTTTATGTGAAAATCTCAAGAACAAATTCTGGAAACAACAACCAAAAAAAAAAAAAAAAGTCAGACAGATTTACAAAAATCAAATGAAATCTGGAAATCTGGAAATTTTTTAGAAAATTTTCAGATTTCCTCTCTTAAGCAGATCGGAAAGAAGAAGGGAAGAAGAAGAAGAAAAAGAGGAAGAAGAGATCGAAGAAGGGAAGAAGAAGAAGGGAAGAAGAAGAAGAAGAAGAAGAGGAAGGGATCGGCGCAGATCGGGAAGAAGAAGGGAAGAAGAAGAAGGGAAGAAGAAGAAGAAGAAGAAGAAGAAGAGGAAGGGATCGGCGCAGATCGGCGCAGAAGAAGGGAAGAAGAAGAAGGGAAGAAGAAGAAGAAGAAGAAGAAGAGGAAGGGATCGGCGCAGATCAGGAAGGAGAAGGGAAGAAGAAGAAGGGAAGAAGAAGAAGAAGAAGGAGGAGGAGGAGGAGAAGGAGGCTGACCGGCGGGAAGGGGAAGGAGAAGAAGGGAAGAAGAAGAAGAAGAAGAAGAAGAAGAAGAAGGAGGAGGAGAAGGAGGCTGACCAGCGGGAAGGGGAAGGAGAAGGAGAAGGAGAAGGATGAGGAGGAGGAGATCATCGGTAATGAAGAAAAAAAAAAAAAAAAAATTTTGAGTTTTTTATTTTAAGTGAAAAACAAAACGAAAAACAAAATGAAAAACATCAAAAAGTTGTTTTGGAAATTTTTCACTTTTAACACTGTAGTTGTTTTTGTTTTTGTTTTTGTTTTTGAAAATAAAATGGAAAACAAAATGAAAAACGATAACGAACGCGTATTCGAAATCGGATTTAGAAAACAAAAACGAAAACAGACCTGTAAAACGATACAGGACAGGCCCTTAACTTTCTGTTGGTTCAGAATAATGTTAATTATTATCTATAGCCGTGTAAATCTCGATGAAATCCAAAAATGTCACCCCATATTGGAAGGAGCACTTCTACGTACAACCAAGGATATGTCCGAAAGGTTGTAATGGGTGGCCTACTCAAACGGATAGGCAAACTACATCAATTAACAAACATAACAAAGAACAGGAATTGGTCTCCCTCCAAGCGTAAATATTATGCGCTTAATTCAAGCTTCATCCACACTGTAAAGGGAACCCTGGCGCAACAGTCTTCAGTTGCCGCAACAATGGCATTAAACTGTTGATTATGATTTCATCCCTAAAATTTAATAAAATATTGGATGATCCAACGGATTTGAGTCTTGGAGATGTTCAAATTATATCCTGATGAAGTTGCATCGTTTTAGGGCAACGGTTGCACCAAATTAGGTTATAGGGTTGGACATGATGGTTTACAATGTCTATTGTACAACCCTTTACATTATGCTTACTTTAAACTTCTGTATCAACAATGACGTTTGCCATCGAACCAGATGTGTAAAGTCAACCTTGAATCCTTGATATACGTTACGGTGACACGGATTTGTATTACGAAAAAAACTTGGCTGGACCGGGTGCAACACTCAGCAACCAAAGAAATTAAATTCTGACACATCATCAATCCAACTAAGTCGAACAACCCAACCAACTCAACAACAAGTTCATTTTTGCTCACCCCCCAATAAGATGACATGTGTCTACGAAGGGGTAAATTTATCCAATTTATTGGACAAAGTTACCCCTCCGTAGACACATGTCATCCATTTAGGAGGGGTAATGGTTACCTCCGTTGAAGGGGGTGAGAAAAGTGTTATCCTCAACAACCCATTCAACTCAGCTTTAATCCAAGAAGAACAGAAAGATCGGCAGCCGGAGGAGGACCGATGACAACGGGAGGGTTTCCGCCGTTGGATGGATGAGCATTTATTACGTCTGTGGGATATCCCATCCGATTTTGACGTCTGACTTGAACTGATTTTAACTGTCGTATCAATTAAATTTTGGTCATTCAACTAAACCCCTGCCCACCCTCAACCCACTTTCTCATGTTACCATCATTGCCTGTACTCTACCCACCCTATTTCCATATCACATTTCCAAGATTTCGTTCTCTAAGTATAGGGTATGGGTAATGATTTTTTTATTTTTTTTTTATATTTTTTTTTTAATTATTACCACAACAACTGCCGGGACCGGCGAGATTGGGTTGTACAAGCACTGCCCGGATTGCGACTCGGTATGGGTAATGATGAAAAGTAGAAAATTGGTCATGGGGTCTGGCCCAACATGATAATACTGATTGATTTGACAGTTAAGTAGCTGGGAGTAGTACAAATTGTATTTAACCATTACTGCTTTGAACCAACATTGTTGATGGTTGTTTCTCAGCAGACTCCATCGTGTAACAATCGTAAACATTTACATAAACAACAATACACGATACAATTCTTTTTTTCAGTACCCTTAGCCTATATTGACCCACTGAAGTATTTTCTGACGAGGGCAGCACACCCTATGTTTATTCTTTTACCCTTATTTTAGGCAGAATTCAACAGAAGTCCCACTTTTTTAGCGATGTATCACATTTATAAATGTCTTTCCATATTCATCACTATAGTCCTTATTTTTTTCAAAGGGCTGTGCTACATACAATTACTTTAGTCCATTTAACCAAATATTTTTATGTCAACTAATTTCAAACCTAGAAAAGTCAACTTTTGCCCTTATTACTATTTAATTTAGCTAAAATGATTATCTTAGCTTTAAATTAAAATGAAAAACAATAAAAATCTCAATAATAAAATCTTAAATAAATAGATAAAAAAAAACTAAAATAAATAATAAAAAAAAGCCATTTTTTTTTCTTATTTTGTATTTTTTTATCGTAATGGATATTTATTTAGCTAAATTGATTATCTTAGCTATAAATTATTATTTAGCTAAAAGATTGTTTTTTATCTTTTTTGTAACCTATTTATTTAAGATTTTATTATTGAGAAGTTTATTGTTTTTCATTTTAAAAAATTAAATATTAATAAGGGTAAAATTGTACTTTCATAGGATTTAAAATAGTTTACTTTCAAATATTTGGTCAAATGAACTGAAGTGATGAGTTTTACAAAATATAAGGATTGAAGTGATTAACATGGAAAGACATTTAAAAAGGTGACAAATCGTCAAAAAAGTCAAACTGACGTGAAATTCTACCCTTATTTTATTTTTATATTTTTCTGATTCTCTGAAATTGTATTGTTATTTATAAGACGTGTATGTACACATGTACAGTATAGAATTGAATGTAAACATATTAGTTATTTCTTTATATATCAAATTTAAATCAAATCATATAACAAAATATATATAGGGTAAATTACACTGCACCTCTTGAGGTTTGGGCTTAACACACTAAGATGGAAAAGTTTCCTTTTTCTAGACTAACACCCCTGTATAGACGAAAAATGCCCCTGTATAATTAATAACAAAGAGAAAAGTTTTTTGTCACCGACACCCAAGGCCATTTTGGACCTTATGATGGTAAAACAGGGATGTTTGTGTAGAATAGCGAAACTTATCCATCTAACTTCGGGTCAAACCTCAAGGGGTGCAGTGTAATTTAACCTATATATATTGTTATATCTGAAACAAATTATGGTGTGTTCAATATTAATCTAGAGGGGGGGTGAATAGATTTTATCCGATTTTACCAAATTTTCGTTAATGGTCAAGATTACGAAAATACCCTCCACTAGTCAAAATACAAAAGCAAGTGTAATATGGTGCGGAAATTAAAAGACACTTGATATTTACGTGGAAACCCTCACGGGAAAAACCACGGGCTATGTAAGTGAGCCACACTTGAACCTCGAATCCACTAAATGTGTAAAACGATTACAACCTAATCCCGGAAGTAATCACACACCTACCTAATCCCGGTATAAGTGAACCTAGTCCCAATGCTTGTGATTTATGCAACCTAATCCCGGAAGCAACACAAGACTTAGTTCTCAATGAAGAGAAAACAACCTAAGTGAATATATGAAATACTCAAAATGCAACAAGAGCAAGGCAACTCTATATGCTTACCTAGAATGATGATATATCAATGAAATCAATCCTAGATATCAAAAGCTAAATGACATATCATAAAGCTTAGCTAGATGTTATCAATCACAAAACAATCCTAGCTATCAAACAATGTCAACATGTTCAAACATGTGAACTCAATTAGTTGTAGAGAATTTCTAACAACATAATTGTCAATTAAATCCACAAGAACATTCAATTAAGCTTGACTAGATAAATAAACATTAATCTATCAACCTAATCATCAACCAATTGTACAAGAATGTTCTAGGGTTAGCTATTTAGGGAAAATCATCCTAATCATGTAAGCTACCACAAACAAAACCCAATCATGTCATAACTTCACTAAATATGCAATAAGAGTGAAGATTTGCTAAACTAAGCAATAAAAGACATGTCTTGACTAAGATAGAACAATAAATGAAGATGTTGAGTTTGTTCTACTTACCAAGTCATAAATGAAGAAGACCCATGGAAGATTGATGCATGAAACATGTTAGATGCACATGGGTTTTGAGTTTGGAGAGTCAAAGAAGCAAGATTGAAGCTTTCTCTCTCTAGGGTTTGAGTTTCTCACTCTAAGGTCTGATTTTGAGCTCACAAAAAAAAAGCAAGGAAGAAGATGATACTTAAATAGGACCCCTAGATGAAATGACGTCGTTTTGAAAAGTTTGCAGAAGATATGCCTTGACCGCTGTTCACCCGCTCTACGTAGGGCGGTTGAACAGCGGTCCACCTGGGAAATGAAGAACAAAGTTCTTCATGATCGCCCTACGTAGGGCGAGTTCCAGGCGACCTAGGAGCGGTTGCTCTCGGGTTATGAACCGCTGTTCACCCGCTCTACGTAGAGCGGTTGAACAGCGGGTGAAGAGCGGTCAATTAAATCGACCAGTGGCACCGCTCTACGTAGGGCGGCTGTAGAGCGGCCAAGAGCAAATTGCTCAAAACCCCTTTTGACCGCTGTTCGTAGAGCGCCTGTAGGGCGGGTGAACAGCGGCCATAACAACCACAATGCATCACCTTCTATACATGATGCAATCAACAGAGAATGCAAGAAGAGAAATTAAATGAACATTAATACACACAAAATAAGGACACACAATCATACAATAAGAAGAATTATGCAAGTGTTGTGTGTGTGTGTGCATCTATTTCTCTTCATTACAAGAAACACTAAGAATTATACCTTTGGAGTGCTTCTTCCCTTGAGGTCTTGAAAATGTCCTTTGAGCATGATCTTCAATCACCTAATTACCCTTACAATTCAAATCCCCAATATGTGGTTTGTCTACGAAATAAGCCAATCAACAATGGGAATCCTTACAATCTCCCCCTTTGGCTATTTCGTGACAAAACCACCACTCACATTGATCCTCACAAGATAAATGAAACTTCGGGAAATTCTACATTACAAAGTACAAAGAGATAAGAAAAATAAACTTCAAGTCTTCAATCTCTTGTAGAATAACCAAACCTTCAAAACAATTAGATTACACTTCCAAAGCAAGTGAATGTGAGATGATCAAGTGAAAGAAAAACAAGCATTTGCATATGAATCTTTTAACCACAATATCATGCAATGTATGAGTATGCAATGCTCCCCCTCAAAGGTTACTCTCTCTCAAACTTCTCCCCAAAGCATACACAATGCTCCCCCTATATCTCTCAAGACTTCTCCCCCTTTTTGTCATGAGATAGGCAAAGGAGCTCCCCCTATAGGATTGCTTTAGCAAAGAGAGCTATTTGCACAAAAGGCATTTGCATAATTATATAAACGAACTTTATGCAATTCAAGAATTGAGAGAGATTCAAGGAGATTTTATTCACAGAAAAGTGTGTGTGTGTAAAAGTTGCTTAGCATGTAATACAAGCACTATTGAGCTCATGCATAAGAATCAATCAAAGCAACAATCAACAGGTTTTCCAAATGAAGTCAAACCAATTAGAGCCCTGTTGTTATGACAAGAAGATATATATCCAAGCATTTGTGTGCAGAGTGTACTAATCACATCAAAAAAAATATATCATCTTTTCTACATTGCAAGACACATCATCAATCAACAATTTTGAGGTCTTTATTAAGCAATGCTTCACACACATCATCAAACACATTTCAACTTTTCTGTTTTTCTCCTTTATCCTAGAAAGCATGTATTTCTGTTTATCATGCTAATGTAACTCTCTTGAATGCTTTCACTCGGTTTCAAATGAGTAGCCATTTCCTACATTGGGCGGCTGCACGTCATATTGCCAGTAGCCCTTTTTCAAGAGAGAGCTTAAGAATGCATATCAAAGAATCATGAACATGGAGAATAATTTGAGGTCAATCACATGTACTAACAAGTAGAACATTCCTCAAATGGATAAACACACTCAAGCAAAAATAGAAATCATGCAGTACATGCTAGGCAACCGTGCAAGGTGTTATTAAAAACATTATTAAAGCATTAATCAATGTTATTCACCAAGCATTCTCAAACAATCATAAAAGAGCATAAAAGAAGTTAACTTTTTGCATATGACAATTCATGCAAGTTTGCTCTCTTTGCTTGAGCTCCCCTTATTGGGGTCAAATACTAGAACTCATCACTCCACAAGACATATTCCAATAGATCTACTAAGAGTTTTAAATCGAGTAGCATCTAGAGGTTTTGTAAACAAGTCGGCTAGTTGATCATTTGTACCTACATGCTCAAGTACAATGCATTTATTTTCAACTAGATCTCTAATGAAATGATGACGGATGTCAATATGCTTAGTTCTAGAATGTTGAACCGGATTCTTGGAAATATTAATAGCACTCATGTTATCACAAAAGAGAGTGAGTGTACCTTGGTTGAATCCGTAGTCTACTAGCATTTGCTTCATCCATAGGAGTTGTGTGCATCCACTCCCCGCGGCTATGTACTCGGCCTCCGCCGTGGACAAGGAGATTGAGTTTTGCTTCTTGCAAAACCAAGAAACAAGATTGTTTCCAAGGAAAAAGCAACCGCCCGATGTACTTTTCCTATCATCACAATTTCCGGCCCAATCCGCGTCACTAAAGCCTACAAGACTAGCATTAGTGTCAAAAGAGTACCAAATCCCATAGTTAGAAGTCCCATTCACAAATCGAATGATTCTCTTGACACAAGAGAGATGGGACTCCTTGGGATCGGATTGGTACCTAGCACACACACCCACACTAAAGGATATGTCGGGCCTACTTGCGGTCAAATAAAGCAAGCTTCCTATCATACCCCTATAAAGTGTTTGTTCTACACTTTTACCACTAGCATCTTTGCTTAGTTTCAAAGTGGTGCTCATGGGTGTGTTACAATGTTTGGCTTTCTCAAGACCAAACTTCTTCACTAGGTTTTTGGCATATTTGGCTTGGGATATGAAGATTCCATCACTTAATTGCCTAATTTGCAAACCTAGGAAGTAACTAAGCTCACCAACAAGGCTCATCTCAAATTCATGAGACATAACATCAACAAATTGTTGGACTTTGGTGTTGTTGGTGGATCCAAACACTATATCATCAACATATATTTGAGCTATAAAAAGCTCATCATTGTCTTTCTTGATGAATAGAGTCTTGTCAACACTACCTCTTGTGTAATCATTGTTGACAAGAAATTGAGTGAGGCGCTCATACCAAGCCCTCGGTGCTTGTTTCAACCCGTAAAGAGCCTTCTTGAGGCGATAGACATGGTTGGGGTGGTGTGCATCCACAAACCCCTTGGGTTGCTCAACAAACACTTCCTCTTGCAAGAAGCCATTGAGGAAGGCACTCTTAACGTCCATTTGGTGCAATTTGAACTTGTGCACACAAGAGATGGACAAGAGAAGCCTAATGGACTCTAGGCGGGCAACGGGAGCAAAAGTCTCCTCAAAGTCGATACCCTCAATTTGAGAGTATCCTTGTGCAACAAGTCTTGCCTTGTTACGCACTACGTTGCCATCCTCATCGGATTTGTTCCTATATATCCATTTTGTGCCTATGACATTAGTGGTCTTAGGCCTAGGAACTAGAGTCCAAACCTCATTCCTTTTGAATTGGTTTAGCTCTTCTTGCATGGCAAGAACCCAAAACTCATCATTTAGAGCTTCATCAATCTTTTTGGGCTCTATTTGAGAGGTGTAGCATGTGAAGCTAATAAGATTAGCTATTTGCCTTCTAGTCCTAACACCCTCATTCACATCTCCAATAACATCTTCTTTGTTATGGAGTCTTCTAACCCATGGAGCGGGTTCATTAGAGTCCAAGTTAGGAACTCTATCAATAGGTTGTGTGTCATTTTCAACAACATTGGATGTCCCCACATTAGGAGTCACAACAACCTTCTCCAAAGGAGAATCATCACTAAGAATAACCTCCTCCTCATGATTACTACACTTGAGCCTTTCATCATCAAAAACAACATTAGATGATTCCATAACACTTAGAGTTTTCTTATTGAAAACTCTATAGGCTCTACTATTCAAGGCATAGCCAATAAAGATACCTTCATCACTCTTAGCATCAAATTTGCCAAGTTGATCTCGGTCATTTAAAATGTAGCATTTGCTTCCAAATGTGTGGAAGTAGCTAACATTTGGCCTCTTGCCTTTCCATAACTCATAGGAGGTATTCCTAGTACCGGGCCTTAGGAAAACTCTATTTCCTATGTAGCAAGCCGTGTTGATGGCTTCGGCCCATAGATTCCTAGACACATTGTTGCTAAGCAACATCACACGGGCCATCTCTTGAAGGACCCTATTTTTCCTCTCAACAACTCCATTTTGTTGAGGTGTTCTAGGAGCCGAAAACTCATGGGAGATACCTATACTATCACAATAGGTTTCAAAAGAAGCATTCTCAAATTCCCTCCCATGGTCACTTCTAATCCGTTTTATGCTTTTAATGTTAGAATTCATTTCATTTTGAAGTTTAGTACAAAGCATTTTAAACTTATCAAAAGTTTCGGATTTTTCTCTAAGAAAATATGTCCATGTGAACCTAGAGAAATCATCTACACAAACAAAAATGTATCTCTTTCCACCCAAGCTCTCGGTTTGCATAGGACCCATAAGATCCATGTGGAGAAGCTCTAGGGGCTCCTTGGTGGAGAGATACTTGCCCTTTTTGTGCATGCCTTTAGTTTGTTTTCCTTGTTGACAAGGTCCACAAATACCATTGGCTTTCTTCCCAAGCTTAGGGAGGCCACGCACACATTCAAACTTTCCAAGGGTCCGTAGATCCCGAAAGTTCATGTGGCCAAGTCTTTCATGCCACAACTCAATTTGCTCATCCTTGGACACATTGTTTGAGACTATTCTAGCTTCAAGACAATAGCAATTGTCGCTAGATCTCATACCTTTCAATAAGGTTTGTCCATCGGGCTTTAAGATAGAGCAATTCTCTTTGTTAAACAAGACGGAATATCCTTCATCACTAAGATGAGAAATGCTAATCAAATTGGCTTTCAAGCCATCAACAAGTAAAGCATTGGATAAGGAGGGCAATCCGGGAACGGAGATGGTTCCTTTCCCTATGACATTCCTTTTGGATCCATCACCAAAGGTGACATTTCCTCCTTCCTCCATAACAAGAGTCTCGAAGAAACTCTTGTTTCCCGTCATGTGCCTAGAGCACCCACTATCAAGATACCAAAGATTAGAAGAATTTGCCTTCAAGGCAATTTGTGCAACATGGCAAACATTTTCATTCTTTCTAATCCATTTAAGAACAACATTTTCTTTCTTAAAGGTCTTTGGTACATGGGCTCTAGTAATCCTAGGATCATGCAAATTAGTCTCATTATTCCTAGGAACATGCATCTTGGCTCTAGTCTTTCTCTTCTCAATCATGCTTCTAGTTCTACACATTTTAATATATCGAAAGCAATTTGGTCTTATGTGACCATTAAAACCACAAAAGTGACAAATGGGAATGAATTGAGGAATCATACCATTGCCTTGAGCATTTATGGGAGCCTTCCCATTTCTTTGTGGTTGAGTGGGTTCAATCCATTTCCTTTGTTGAACCGGTCTATCTTGCTTCCAATGTTGGACTTGCATGATTGGATTTTTCCCTTTTTGAGCCAATAGATGAGGAATGTTGGCTTGAGGTTGTCTCCTTGGTGCCATCTTCACTTGTGCACTTTTTGAGTTTTGTCCTAGATCTATTTTCTTCCTAGGAGTGTGCACCGGAGAAGCTTCTATGTTACCCAAGCTCTTAACAAACACGGTCTTCTTAGAAGAGGTGGTCTCTTGACAATCTTCAAACCCAAGACCTCTCTTGTCACATGGACTCTTTCCAACACCAAGCATGTGATCTAATTTTTTGGTGCTAGAGTCCATCCTAGTAAGTGACTTCTTAGCTTCAACAAGCTCCCTCTTCAAACCTTCTTCATTCCTCCTAGATAAAGCTAACTCCTCTTTTAGCTTATCTTCTCTCTTCTTAAGTCTTTCCACTTCTTCACTTAAGAGATCATTGTGAGATGAAAGCTCAACATTTTCTTCTCTCAACATCTTGATCTTCTTAGTTGTTTTCATCTCTAAGCTCCTAAACTCCTTAAGATATTCAACTAACACTTCTTTCTCCACATATCCATTAGTGGAGTTAGCATCGGAGTCATCTTCACTAGAGTCACTTTCCCTTTGACTCTCTTCCTCTTTTTCACTACCACTTTTGCTCTTGTGAGAAGAGGCAAAAGCTAGGAAGTTAGCCATGATGTCTTCATCATCCGAAGAATCGTCTTCTTCATTGGAGTCATCACTACTTCCACTCCAAGTGGCGGCCATCACTTTTCCCTTCTTCTTTTCCTTGTGATTTGCACATTCGGGAGCAAAGTGACCAATCCCGCCACACTCAAAGCAACGGACCCCTTTCCTTTCGGTCCTCTCTTGCCTTGGTTCAAACTTCTTGAAGGGAACCTTTTTCTTGTCTTGGCCTCTAAAACCAAATCCCTTCTTTCCAAACTTCATAACCTTGTTGAATCTTTTCACAAACAAGGCCATGTCTTCATCCGAGTCATTCTTCACCTCCTTTTCATCCTTAGAAGCTTTCAAAGCAATACCTTTTTGCTTTTTAGGAGGAGTAGTGCTAGGACCCTTCCTAGACTCATAGGCTAGAAGTCTTCCAATGACTTCACTCGGCTTCATATCCTTATATCCACTATTTTCTTCTAAAGCCGTCACCTTTGACTCAAACCTATCCGGTAAGGATCTCATAATCTTTTGTTTAATCCTCCTATCCGAATAAGGATCACCAAGTTGATGACTTTGGTTGACTATGTCCATCAACTTGATCTCGAAGTCGTTGAAGCACTCATTCTCCTCCATCTTGAGCATCTCAAATTGAGTTTGGAGAACTTGAAGCTTGGAGTCCTTCACAACTTCGGTTCCCTCATGAGCAACTTCTAGGATTGTCCATGCCTCCTTAGCAACCCTAGTGTTTTGAATCAACTTGTATTGATTCTCATCCATGGCACATAGGATGGCATGCATAGCCTTCCTATTCCATTTTGACGCCTCAAATTCTTGTGCACTCCATTGTGCCTTAGGCTTCAAAACTTCTTCTCCTCCACCCGTAGGAGTCATCATGGGAAGATCATATCCATCTTCAACCGACATCCATGCTCGGTCATGAAGTTGACATATGTAGGATTCCATCTTCCCTTTCCATGAGGAGTAATTCAATCCGGTGAGAAGAGGAGGACGTGTGCTAGAAGCCCCTTCGTTGCTACCACCGTTTCCACTCATTGTGTTTATGAATGAAATGAAATGAATGCACAATGTATGAATGAACAAAAATCACACAAATGCAAAACACACCAAAATGAGCAAGGATCACCTATGTATATCTAGGAACCCGCTCTGATACCAATTGAAACAAATTATGGTGTGTTCAATATTAATCTAGAGGGGGGGTGAATAGATTTTATCCGATTTTACCAAATTTTCGTTAATGGTCAAGATTACGAAAATACCCTCCACTAGTCAAAATACAAAAGCAAGTGTAATATGGTGCGGAAATTAAAAGACACTTGATATTTACGTGGAAACCCTCACGGGAAAAACCACGGGCTATGTAAGTGAGCCACACTTGAACCTCGAATCCACTAAATGTGTAAAACGATTACAACCTAATCCCGGAAGTAATCACACACCTACCTAATCCCGGTATAAGTGAACCTAGTCCCAATGCTTGTGATTTATGCAACCTAATCCCGGAAGCAACACAAGACTTAGTTCTCAATGAAGAGAAAACAACCTAAGTGAATATATGAAATACTCAAAATGCAACAAGAGCAAGGCAACTCTATATGCTTACCTAGAATGATGATATATCAATGAAATCAATCCTAGATATCAAAAGCTAAATGACATATCATAAAGCTTAGCTAGATGTTATCAATCACAAAACAATCCTAGCTATCAAACAATGTCAACATGTTCAAACATGTGAACTCAATTAGTTGTAGAGAATTTCTAACAACATAATTGTCAATTAAATCCACAAGAACATTCAATTAAGCTTGACTAGATAAATAAACATTAATCTATCAACCTAATCATCAACCAATTGTACAAGAATGTTCTAGGGTTAGCTATTTAGGGAAAATCATCCTAATCATGTAAGCTACCACAAACAAAACCCAATCATGTCATAACTTCACTAAATATGCAATAAGAGTGAAGATTTGCTAAACTAAGCAATAAAAGACATGTCTTGACTAAGATAGAACAATAAATGAAGATGTTGAGTTTGTTCTACTTACCAAGTCATAAATGAAGAAGACCCATGGAAGATTGATGCATGAAACATGTTAGATGCACATGGGTTTTGAGTTTGGAGAGTCAAAGAAGCAAGATTGAAGCTTTCTCTCTCTAGGGTTTGAGTTTCTCACTCTAAGGTCTGATTTTGAGCTCACAAAAAAAAAGCAAGGAAGAAGATGATACTTAAATAGGACCCCTAGATGAAATGACGTCGTTTTGAAAAGTTTGCAGAAGATATGCCTTGACCGCTGTTCACCCGCTCTACGTAGGGCGGTTGAACAGCGGTCCACCTGGGAAATGAAGAACAAAGTTCTTCATGATCGCCCTACGTAGGGCGAGTTCCAGGCGACCTAGGAGCGGTTGCTCTCGGGTTATGAACCGCTGTTCACCCGCTCTACGTAGAGCGGTTGAACAGCGGGTGAAGAGCGGTCAATTAAATCGACCAGTGGCACCGCTCTACGTAGGGCGGCTGTAGAGCGGCCAAGAGCAAATTGCTCAAAACCCCTTTTGACCGCTGTTCGTAGAGCGCCTGTAGGGCGGGTGAACAGCGGCCATAACAACCACAATGCATCACCTTCTATACATGATGCAATCAACAGAGAATGCAAGAAGAGAAATTAAATGAACATTAATACACACAAAATAAGGACACACAATCATACAATAAGAAGAATTATGCAAGTGTTGTGTGTGTGTGTGCATCTATTTCTCTTCATTACAAGAAACACTAAGAATTATACCTTTGGAGTGCTTCTTCCCTTGAGGTCTTGAAAATGTCCTTTGAGCATGATCTTCAATCACCTAATTACCCTTACAATTCAAATCCCCAATATGTGGTTTGTCTACGAAATAAGCCAATCAACAATGGGAATCCTTACAATATCAATCATAATAACTTCTTTGGGTTGAAATTTACACTAAGGCCCTGTTTGATTTATCCACTTAATACTTAAGGCCACTTATGCTTAGAATGGGTTGATCAAGTTAATTTGTTATATTTGTTAAGTAGGGACTGGAATCCATATTGTTAGAATAATGATAGACTGAAAGTTTCAATACCAAAAAATTGTACACTTAACGCAGATGAAGGCAAACTATGGGGACTAATATGCTATTCGGCATAATATATTAAAATGTAAATATATAACAAATAATAGATAAAAGGGCATACATGTGAAAATATTTATTTCCATAAAATATAACATGCCTTATAAAACAAACAACTATATCATAACAAATTTTGAAATGAGGACGTATTGATATAATTTCATGAGGATATTTAATGTCAACAACTAGTTTTAACTTATTTGACTTTTCTCAAAACTAGTGGCTCACATTCAATATGCTAACGAGGTTATATCATGACGTCCGCATGACATAGAGACTGTATATATAAATACTTCTATAAGTAGGAGAGTCTTGACTTTATAAGTTAAGGACGTCCACCCACAACCACCCACAACCACACATTCATATTGGGTATGGGTATTTGTTAATGTGGGGCTGTGGGCTCACTGTTAATGTGTGGCTGTGGTTGGACGTCCGAAAATTATATAGTCGAGATTTGGTAAATGTGCACTGATATAACATCATCAAGATATTGAACCTGAGCTACTTGTTCAAAACAAGTGAAAGGTTGTAAAACTAGTGGCTCACATTCATTATCCTCGATCATATATTTAGATCACCGCGCACGCACTCACTTGATCATTTCTATATATCAGTTCCGCTCTGGTCATTGCACGCTGAATATAACTTCATGAGGATATTGAACGTCACCGACTAGTTTTGAAAATTGCATACGCAGTCTCTTGAATGCATGTAAAACTAGTGACTCACATTCAATATCCTGGACAGTATATTTACATCAGTGAGCATTGCCTTCAACATTTCTATATATATATATATGAGTAAATATATGTATATATATGTATAGTACATTATTTAACACAACCAATCCATCGCCCGAATGGGACTATGCCAAGTGGGAAGGAAATAAAACCAATCAAATGAATTATCCATGCCACATGGTATGCTCCCATTCACTAGGAATTTAGGTTTATCTATATCGGGTTTATACTCGTTTCAGTCGGACAATTCATAGGTGACGAAAAAATGGTGTCCCAATTTGTGTGTAACCAACCAAATTGGGACGTGTGTACAAGAGGGGGTAAATTTGTCCAAACACTTTATCTTAACTCCGTTTTTTAGAGCTTATTTAAGTCCGCTTGTCTGTTCAGATTCTTTCTCATGTAACTGGATTTATATTCACTTGCAATGAGCTTAGTACTAGTTTCCTTTAAAACGTCTGTGGGTCACAATCATCTACCTTTGGCTACTAAAGTTTGTATACCAGAGGTTTGGAGTCGGACGATGAGAACGAATTACGCAGGTGGGATCGAGTGGTTTCCCAGGTAAGTAGAAGCTCCGAGGCTATGAAATTTCTGCTGGACGAGTTCATAGCATTAGACGAAGTAATGAAAAAAAATGCTTCAAGGAACAAAGCAGGAAGGATTTCTTTAGAGGCCCGCGTTGATCAACTGGAGACAGATGTGGAGGCCTTGAAGAGAATAGATAAACCACGGAAAGCTGTTTCTCTCCGCGAACGTTTCAACCGGCGATGCCGACCTTTTTCATTGAAAGAGATCTGACATCAACTTCGAGGAATTATTTTAAATCCAATTAAAGATTTTAGATTATGGTTGTTATTGTGTAATGTACGTTATTTGCCGTTTCTTTTTGTTGTTTTTTTATGGTTATTTGTTGGTTATTTGCTTGGTCTGCGATCAAAACCTTGGTACCTGTGGATTCGATACCTCTGCTGTGGTTTCCATCTTTAGATTAATACTTTTGAATTGTGTGTGCTTTAATCCCAGATATGTGCAGACCTTCCTAACTTTCTTACTCCTTGCACTTTCATCTCCCTTGTTACTGCTTTTGTTTTCGTTGTGTTCCAATACAACAAAATACATCATCAGTCGTCAATCATGTTTTCATTTTTTATGTGAGGTTCACCTTCACCGTTCTTCAACAACGGATGATACGGATTCAAAGGTTTCAGTGTGTATTACACATTTATATATGTGCTCTACCAAATCTCAAGTACATCCAAACTAGATATCTCACACATCATAAAATAATTTGCTCCTGGGAATGGTGATACACACCTATCGTGTGCAAATGGTAAGTTCAGTATCCCATCATGGGCAAAAATAATCCAGAATCCGAAGTTTACAACGATGCATTTGCGACATACCACTGAAGGCATAAAGGTTGTGTGGGGTTGGCTCGATGGAACAAAATTGTCTTTACTTATTTGACATAACACCATTAGATAAGGTTAATAATTGAAACTGACCATATAATTAGTGGCAAAGAGATAGAGACATGGAGTCGGTCCCTTTTTTTTTTTTTTTTCTTTTCGTTTCGTTTGGGATAAGTTTTGCTTTCGGGTTTTTGACAGAGATCAGTAGAAGAAGAGAAGTAAAAGCCTGAGCTTTTTAAATCTTTAGTTTTTATTCAATCTTTAATTTAAATCTAATGGTTCTTTCAAAAAAAAAAAAATTTAAATCTAATGGCCAATTAATAATCGGTCTATACTAGAATATAGTAGTTGAACCCTAAAATTAAAATAATTTAAAATGCAACATGAGCCACGAGGCCCACGACTATATTGGTGAATATAGATACTATAAAACCTAATCTTTTTTGAAAAGAACACTTGCTATTGACAAGAAAACGGATGGATTACATACGATTGTTGTCCTGAAGGTGGATAAAGCCCATCTTACTAAAAGAAAAGGTCTTTCACCAAACGAAGCCCAAAACAGTAATCGATATATAATATACTACTAAATAAAGGTTTTACTCGACAATAACCACGGAACAAATTACACGTGTACGTGGGAAATTAAATATTCTTGCCGAACGAAAACAGGCCCAATACGACGCATCAAGAATCCATATTACAGAGAGTTTGTAATCGTGGACATTTTATTTAAGAACAAAACATTCACCGGTCACCGGGTCAGCAAAGGCTTCTAAGCAAGGAGAAACTTTGCTCACTCGAGTACCTGGAACTCAAAAAAAAAGTTAGGTTATTCATGGAATGGAGATTGTTAAAAATGTTTAATATATATTCCTTAATTCCTTGTTCATGTTCCCATTCTTAGTTTCGAAAAGAATGGTTTTATGTGAATAACAGTTACAAGCTTTAATCAAAGATATCATCGTCTGTATTTAGAGCCAATGTGTATGCATTGTTCGAAAAACAAAATCATCGCTGGGGTATCTGGATGAGTCTATCTACACCCAAGTTGCATGGTTGCAAAGGATTCAAATGTTGTTTGTGCAAAGTAAATAATCCTTAATAATAATAACCCCATAACTTTACGTTAAGAAAAGACAAACAACTGATGCGAAACACGATAGAAGAACAAAAATCCTTACACGA
The DNA here is from genome assembly GCA_954870605.1 of Acer campestre. Classification (NCBI taxonomy): domain Eukaryota; kingdom Viridiplantae; phylum Streptophyta; class Magnoliopsida; order Sapindales; family Sapindaceae; genus Acer; species Acer campestre. Next base: position 8,186,187 of record OX940807.1, read on the forward strand.
TAAAAGTCTAAAATAATAGATTACACGATCATATACCACGCGAAGATTCAGACAAACATTCATCATGCACAGTAAACTTGCACGATTTTGCACTAACAGATTACAGGACCGCAACCTAAAGGGTATGGCGAAAATAAAAATTACTACTGCCTTGCTAACTAAAAAAAAGCCTGCTTTTATCCAATTCACAGCATTGGTAACAACGTAGTCCGATGCCTGGTACAAGACTGTGTACACGAAGTTGTCATTTCGTACTTGTTAACAGATCAGAATTCTCTCCTCTGCTTTTTTGTTCCCTTAGATTTGCACTACATTTTTTAGACCTAATCATAAATGAAAATAGATGGTCAAGATTTATTGCTTTCTTTCTCTCTTATGCAAGTGAATGTTTGGTTTACACCCTCTCCTACCCACTCGAAACCTTGCAGGAAAAAAAAATTTTGACATGGCTAGCGCATGAAAGTATACCCTTGCTGGGCACACACATAGATGTGCGTACCTGGGATTGCTATGCAAGAAAGACCCGTGAACATCCCTTGTAAATATAAGCACAGATTACCCATCTAAAAATTGCAAAATCTTTGTAAGTAGATCTGTCAATTTTTAGGCGATGTTTATATGGGGGATAAGTAGCCTCCAAATTCTTTGGGAAGCAACCACAGTTAAGGAGTACCTAGCTACCCAATTGAGGTTTGTAAATAAACGGGCACTTACACATAACGTCAAACAGTTCAGAACCGATATAGTAAGGTGATATTACAAGCAGGGACCACTCAAACAACTGAATGAAAGAAAAATTAAATAGATCACATATTACACGCATTTTCCTTACAACCAAAGTAGAATGGCACATTGTCCATGAATCAACCTAAGAGTGCAGATAAGAGGTTTTCAAATTGGTAGACCTTGTTGGTGCGGCTTTCAAAACTGGGTCATGATATCACCTGATGGAGGGGATTAGGGTTATTAGGCATAGGGACAAGTTTGTCTATTGTGTCCAGGTCTATGACATATACTACAGGTGCGTGGAGGCTTGGTTGGTCGAGATACAACAAACGCTAGTTTCTGGCACCCTGATCTGCTATGTCCCTTTTCAGAGCAATTTGAACAAGTCTCCTGGTCATACTTCTTAATGTACTTTCTCTGTCTGGCAGACCGTCGATGCAATTTTAGCTCATGCTCGGGACCTGATAAATTCTTGTTTATACCTGCGGTAGAAGGGCTCATCAGATCAACAGGGTGCAGTGGATTGTGATCATGTTTAGGGTGTAGCGGTAAATTTTGTGGACAGATATCATTCGACCAAGGACACAATGATGACTTGATGTTGGCTGACTGACCCATGCCGTCTTCTCCAGCCGTAACAACAGTTGGACAATCAACTATGTCGTCATTAGCATTATCAAAATCTGATTGAACCACATACAGCGGATGTATGACAAGATTCACACCCCCAGGATTGCTGCCATTAGTAGATTTCTTACCGGCTGTAGCGAGTGGGCTTCGGGGAAATATAGACTTCCTGATTGATGGCGGAGTATTTGATTCATCAACAGGGGAACCACTCGGAACACATTCATTGCTACCAGTTTTGGATCTGTATCCGGATGAACTCACAACAGGGCTGAGTTTAGATTTGCACTTCATCATGGGTGGTGGCGTACATGCCTGATCACCAATGGAACCAAAGGTGATGGACATAGATTTGGATTTCAGATCATGTGGCACAGTTAACTGTTCGACCTGCCTTCTTAGCTGTTTGTGAAACACAGACACATAACATTTAGGATTCTCTTTGTTATGCGAAACGAAGATCTGGAAATCTAAGTCATAAATCATTTCAACAATGGACCCATTAATTCTAGTACTTATCTTGAAGTCAACTTCATTGGAATTTAAGCCAAACCGACTACATATCTTCTCTGCCAATGTTTTTAAAGTCTCCTTCACTGTCACTGTCAAAAAGAAAACAGCTTTAGGGTTGAACTGTCCATCTTCCCACTGTCCATCATAGTTCACTATCAATAGAACCATATTCCTGAAGCTGTATGCAACAGTTGTAATCAGTTCCATAATCATGGAAATTAAAATCCATACATGTCATCATCAAAGACAACGGACAATCAAGGAATTAAATTCCGTGTAAGTTTATGAAATTTCGTGTAATGGAGGGATCATCGAATGTATTTTCGTGTTGGGCATTTAATTCATGTCATGAAATGTAATTTCGTGTTGTCATGAGAGGATCAGTCCATGTCATGGAATGTAATTTCGTCATGGAATGGGAGGATCATGGAATGTAATTTCACGTCATGGAATGGGAGGATCATGGAATGTAATTTCACGTCATGTCATGGAATATAATTTCTTGTTGTCATGAGAGGATCATGGAATGTAATTTCATGTCATGGATGTAATTTCATCACGTCATGGGAGGGTCATGGAATGTAATTTCATGTCATGGAGAGTCATGGCATGTAATGGATGATAATGGGATGTAATGGAGCATCATGGGATGTACTGTCATGGAAGAAAATGGCAGCATCATGGGATGTACTGTCATGGAAGATTTCATAATTATTTCCTGTCATAGTAGGTCGTACCAAAGGCTTAAACCTTAAAGTTAAAAAAGCATGTAACCCCCAATTAGGGCGCCTGACATAAACAAACACACAAGGGCGCCAAGTAAAAGACACACTTCTTGAACAAATGTTATATGAAACGCACCAAATGGATAATATGTATTTAGATGGACATAAACACACAGGCCGCCGCGACGAAGAACGAGATGACCCTCCCCAATCATTTTCAACAATGTTATATGAAAATTATGAAATAAATCAATCAAATATAATTGCAGTTACAGTTCGAGTTCCTAAGTAAGGATACATACCTTCTCTGATATTGGGGATGGCTGAAACAGTTTAGGACCGATTCAATTCAATCACGACAATGCTTCGACAACTGGAAATAAGTTTATGCCGGATATACAATATCGAAATATTGCGGGTAAATTTTTTAAAAATTGGGCGCCATTTCGAAGTGTTAAGGGTTTGGGTTTAAAGACTTGGAAGCCGCAGCGAATTTTAGGGATTGGGTTTAGGGATTGCCTTCATCTGAGATACGAGAAGGAGAAGAGGGATCGATTATGACCGATTCAATCACGGCAATGAATCGACAATTGGAGATAAGATTATGGCGGAGATACGAAATATTGCGGGTAAATTATTTTGAAATTGGGGGCCATTTCGAAATGTAAGGGTTTGGGTTTTGGGGTTGCCTTCATCTGAAATATAAGAAGGAGAAGAGGGATCGATTACCCAGAAACGAGATTATATAATGACAGGGTCATTTTCGACCTCTTACATCAACAACCTCTGACAACTCTCTAGGGGTATATTTGTCAAAGAACCCACTACCTTCCACCACAAAATCCATGATCCATGATGGTATCGGTTATATTTGGTTTTTAAAAAAACTAGTGGTTATATGTAAAAATTGGAAAACTAAAGTGGCTATTCTATCGAATTAGCGCTAATATTTAAGGTTATTTAATCACCTTGCCGCCCCATATAAAAAATATTGGGCCAAATATTATTTTCTTATTTCATTTAATCTATAGGACTTTAAATAAAAAACCCACATGTGAACTAGACCCATTCTTACTAAAAGAAACAAGCCCACATGTCATCCATTAATATATAAATATAATTGAGCAGCCCATTACATAAATAATGTGCAAATTATATTCTTAATATATTAAATGCAATTCTAGATGGACCCTAAATTGGTCCGGTAGAATATATCAAGTGATCCATGCAAGTCCGTGTGGATTGGGGATCTTGGCGGGCTATCTAAATTTAAGCTTCAATAGACATAACCTAATCACAATCAACAAATGATTCACTTAGGTCCGATCCATTAATTTTAACTCATTCCACTAAAGAGCTAAAATTGAACTCTTAAATAAAGACAGAAAAAGAAGATGTTTCCTCATTCATACCCTAGACAATCATATTGGAGATAGTGTATCCTCGTGATTAATATCAGTAATCGCCAAGAGTTCATAGACCGCCTATAACTCTCCAAGTTACCATATTTACTCATATGACCACGTTTTGAACTTGGATATTTTGACTTGTCCAGAAGCCATGTTTTCAATAGACACTATCGAAAACTCAACGTTGAGATTTAATATCCAATTACCTCAAAACATCCATGAATATCACCAAACAAATGAATATCACCAAACTATCGAGGATAGACTATGCGATATAATCGTACTCATTGATAGCTCAAATGATATCACTTGCAACCATAAGTCCATCATTTATCTCAGGATTAAGATAGACTCTCCGATTGTCCTGATAATGAAATTACTTTTATCTACTGACGGTTATAGATAAAGTATTTCATTGTGATCCTGTTCAATGCACCCAGTGCACTAGATTCTTTTGCTCGAAGACACTCCGATGATTTTAGACTCATCATATCTCATTTGATCCCACTCAAATGCTAGCAAAAGAATTCTATAACTTTAACAAGATAAAGGTGCCTAACCTTTAACTTAAGTTGTGAACAATATTCAAGACTAACTAAAGAATTGTGTCTACCACATACATTTCCAAATGTACGAACAATTCTTCTTTTCTCATAGTCTTTAGACCTTATGATTATTTACTTTGACAATTATTAAACTATAAATGCTATAAGATTTGTTTAAACCAGAAATCACTTTATTAATATGAAAAAGATTGTTAATTACAATATTACACTCTTGCTATTGAGCATAATCCTAACAGCCTAGACATTAAATCGTGCACTTGTTGGGAGGCAACCCACTTAGGTACATTTTTTTTTCTTAGTTTATATTTGTTTTTATTTTGTTTTTACATTTTTTTTTTTGTTTAGAATAGGAGTGTGGAGAACCATTGTGCATAGTTTTAGAGTTTTTGTTTGTGCGTTTGGCCTCCCTCCTACTTCTACACTTATATTGTCCAATTCACTTTTGTGCAAACATTAGGGACAATGTTTTGTTTAGGTTTAGGGGTGTGGCCATCTAATGACCATTTTTGCATGATTGTTTGTTTGTGCTTATTTTTTGAGATTTTTTTCATTTTATGCTTGATTGTGTGTTTGGTGAGTCTGTTTTGTCTGTTCTCCTGCTTCGAGCCAAATTTTGGAGCATTAGCTTGCTTAATGAGATGTGTTTGGGTTTTGCCTTTGGAGGCAATTTTTGCATGTGTTGAATCCCTGAGTCTAGGTAAAGGTTGTGCTAATTAAAGCTACTCCACATTGCTTGCACGCACCCTACTAGACTCGAAAGTGTCTTAGTAATTGGGTATCGCACTTAAGATGCCTAGATCATTAATGGAGACTACCCGCGTGAAGCAAGAGCCTATATAGCATCCTTATAAGTGTGATTTTTTTTATTGTGTCATCTTAAACACTCTTCTTATAGATAAATAAGCATAAATAAAAAGGACCTCGCTCCATATTTTGGACATTAAAGAACATTATTTAAAGAGCATCACCGTAGTTTCGCCTTTGTTTGCTTGCTTGCTTAACTCGTGCCTATAGAGATGATGTAGGCTATGTGTGTTAAGTCACTACAAATGTCCCAAACACGCTCCATGCCTTGTGTGTGTGCTTAAATGTCCTATCTATGTTGACCTACACACTAAGCCCTATCACCATATCCACCTATATCATATACATCACCATATCATACATAAACACTAGACCACCACATTTGCTACAATTATGGCTTGTTATCATATCAAAATGAAGCTCGAAAAAAAAATCAAAATTGTAAAGATAGCATGTACTTAGGCTAGATGTGTAATTTGTGCAAAGAATAAGGCTCAAAATATATGAAAAAAAATTAAAAGTGCTCAAAAGAAAAAGAATAGCACAAAAAGCCTTTTAATCTTTAAAAGTGTAAAAGTTGCCAAAATGTAAAGCAACTTAAAATTTAGCACAAAATGATTAATCGAATAATTCGTGCCTAGATGTTATTACTGTGAAAAGCATGCCAAATATAAGCTTAAGCATAATCGGTAGCTAGCCCATAATTCCGTACCCACCTAGCCTCCCCACCACTAATTCACCATAGCCTCACTAAAACCTTAAAGAAGCCCTAATTGATCTTTAGGAGGAGTTGTAGCTTGTTAATAAAGGTTTCAAACAGTGCTCTGCTCTTGTTCTTAATGTTCAAATTCATTCTTGTGGTCCATTTGCATTTAAACTTTAGCGGTTTTTCAAATTGTCATATGCGTGTAAAATTTGTAAATTTCTTGTGCATAATCTCCAACCGTATATGTTTGTTGAGTGAGCCTAGGTTCTAAGTGGTAAAATGAGAGAAATCCTGAAGGTATAGAGTCGAGGCAAATGCTATCATAAGACTCTTATGTTCGATGCTTTTTGAAGCTATGTTCACTAAGAAGTATGGAATTGCAATCTCTCTTATTGTTGCACCTTAGCTTTTATTTCCCAAGCTTTATCTTAGAGGTCTTAGCATGTATATGCATCAATTTGATCCACCCCTTATTGCATCTCTGTCTATAGTTGGCTCAGCAAGAAAGATGTTTATGGGTGTCGTTCTGTAAACCCTCACGAGGCTTCATTCGTCCACTAGGGATTGCCTAGGGTTTAAAAGGCTTATGGCACATGCCAAGTGCCATCGTGTCACCTGCAAAAGCAATGTTTTATTTCTTTATTTTCTTAGTTTATTTTCTTTTTGTTTGGTTGTTTTGGTTTTGCTCGAGGACGACCAAAAGATAGGTTTGGGAGTATTTGATTGCTTCACTTCTACACAAAGTGTAGCCCCATTTCCTAGTCATTTTGTGTTTGTTTCTCGGGTAAAACTGAGTTTCTAACCTCTAAATAAGTCGTGCAGGGTCAATTAGGCTTTATTGCTCAATTATCTTGGAAGGAGCTGAAAGGAGGACAAAGAAGACACATATATCGAAAAGGCGAGCTTGATGAGATCACCCCAAGCTCGCTACACTCTCAGTTTAGCCTCTCCAAAACACTGTCAAAAGTGAGCCCAGGGAGAGCTCACCAAGCTCGCCATAAGGTTGCTATGCACGTAGTCTCCGGCCTCCTCAGCACTATCAAAGGCGAGCTTAGGGCGAGTTCAGTGAGATCACCCCAAGGTTGCTAACCTCTCAGGTTTGGCCCCTCAAAACAGAGCAAGAAAATGACCTCAAAGGCAAGCTCACCTCCAAGGTCGCTAACTACTCGGGATTCAAAAGCTATTGTTTCATAGCGAGCCCAAGGCGAGCTCACCAAGCTCGCCCTAAGCTTGCCCTCTACTTAGAATTTGGAGATTAACAAGGAAATTACTCCCTCGCCCTTGACCTAGTAAGCCCCCCTATAAATTCATTTGTTTTCTGCCTAAAAGATGAGGAAGATACCTACCAAGAATATTCACTACATCATCCTACACATATCAAAAAAGACTTAACACCAATCAATAATCATTACATGTTCTTGGGAGATAGAAAATTGAAGGAGCAATCAAGAGGAGAAGAGCAACTCATAGGGGATTCCATCTACATAGTTTCCTCTAAACCTTACCTCTTTCATTGTTTTATTTTAGCCATGTATTTATTTGAGTATATCTATTGTATGGCTAACTCTTTGTAATATGATGAGCTAAATATTCAATACTAGGAAGTGATGAAACCCCACCCATGACTATTTATTTATATTAACTTTTATTTTATCCTTTATATGTGATTGTAGTTTGTATGGATATTTTTAGTGTGATTAATGTTTTCAATAGGTTGATCATATATTGAATGATTTTTAGGGAAAAATACATGCGGCGAAAGTGAAAAAATAGTTTAGTATAGTTCAAAAAATTTCCATATTTTGAACCTTCACCCTCTAATTAATTAACATATAATACAAAAGATATCATACCTTTGTCGTATCATCCGATTGACGTTGCGTTGATGGTAATCCGCAAGATCTTCCAATCCAATCACGAACGTGAATCACCTAGGAGTATGGTATCCCTTCTCTTTGAATTGTGTACCTGAGAATGGATTAACAAAACTTTTTCTTTTTCGTTAGTCACAACAAGCTCCAAGAGACAACAAAGAATGTTCCGGTCACTTTTGAATTTATAATCGTTAGATCGAAACTCGCGTAAACCTTATTCGAAATTGTGCACAAAACCTTTTGACGTAAAAGTAATTAATGCACTATCGAAATAAGAACAAACTTTTATCTCTGTTCCTCTTGGCCGAAAATCACACTAGTCTAAGAGATGGATTTTATTTTCCTCTAGCAAAAGAAATAACTCTTAAGTCCAAGACCTTAGGGTTTCCGAAAAATATACAAATAATATATATATATATATATTGTGGCCGCAAAACTTGCTCAATATATATTATAATGCGCAATTCCTCTTGCCCATGAATTAATATATATTGGCCGAATATAATATCTATATAAGACAAATTCTACCTGCCATATAAATTATATAGTGCGCCTGAATTCTTGCCTATATCCCATATATATGACGCCTGAATTCTCGCTTATATATTAAAAATATATATGCCGCCTGAATTCTTGCCATATATATTATATATTTGTATTGCAATCTGAATTCAACTTGCCATGTATATAATATTCAAACTCTAATCCAACTCTTTAGTGTATTTATGACTATATCAAAGACTTCATAATTTGACTAGATAAATAAATCTCTTATTTATCTATTTACCAAATAAAATCTTTTATATTTATTATACTACTACCAATAGTATAATACTAAGAAACATATTTCGTAGTCAGAAAAAGATATTGATTCTTAATTAAATAATTAATCAATCAATTAATTAATTTTCATTTAATCAAATAATAAAATAAAATAATATATTAGACTATTATTTAAGCCTTGCCGCCCATACACAAAGATAGGCCCATATATTATTTTTCTCATTTTATTAAATCCATTGGACCCTTAATTAAAAGGCCACATGTGAACCAGGCCCATTCTTACTAGAAGAAACAAGTCCACATGCCTTAATACAATTCTAGATGGACCCATAATTAGTCCGGTAGAATATATCAAGTGATCCATGCAAGTCCGTGTGGATTGGTGATCTTGGCGAACTTGTCTAAATTCAAGCTCTAATAGACATAACCCAATCACAATCAACAAATGATTCACTTAGGTTCAATCTATTAATTTTAGTTCATTCCACTAAAGAACTAAAATTGCACTCTTAAATAAAGATGGAATAAGTAAATGATTCTCATTAATACCTTAGACAATCTTATAGGAGATAGTGAATCCTCGTGAAGAATATCAGTAATCGCCAAGAGCTCATAGACTGCCCATAGCTCTCCAAGTTACCATATTTACTCATATGATCACACTTTGAACTTGGATATATATATTATGACTTGTCCAAAAGTCATCTTTCAATAGTCACTATTGAAAACTCAATGTTAAGATTTAATATCCGAAACCTCAAAACATCCATATGATGATATTCTACCCACATTTAATAAATGGAGCCACGATGTCCATATCTATAAATAAAGTCCTCTATTGATTAGTAAATGAATACCACCAAAATATCGAGGATGGACTATGTTATATAATCGTACTCATTGATAGATCAAATGATAACACTTGTAACCATAAGTCTACCATTTATCTCAAGATTAGGAAAAACTCTCCAATTGTCCTGATAACGAAAAGAATTTTATCTATTAACGGTTCTAGATAAAGTATTTCATTATGATCCAATTCAATGCACCCAGTGCACTAGATTCTTTTACTCGAAGACCCTTCGATGATTTTAGACTCATCATAACACATTTGATCCCACTCAAATGCTAGCAAAAGAATTCTACAACTTTAACAAAATAAAGGTGCCTAACCTTTAACTTAAGCTAAGAACGTTATTCAAGACTAACTAAAGAATTGTGTCTACCTCATACATATTCAGACGTATGAACAATTCTTCTTTTCTCATAGTCTTTTGACCTTATGATTATTTACTTTGACAATTATAATTATAAATGTTATAAGATTTTGTTAAAAATAGAAATCACTTTATTAATATGATTAGATTGTCAAATACAATATTATACTCTTGATATTAAGCATAATCCTAACAATCTCCCGCTTGCACTATAGCAAATGTGTCATATATTTCATTCTCATGTTCTCTAGGTGCCCATCAAAACTCTTCTATGGTAGAGCCTTTGTGAAGGGATCCGCTAGACTTTCTATTGACGCGATTTTGGTAATCGTCACGTCACCCTGATGTGTAAAATCGTGTTATAAAAACCTAACTCGCAAGTGCACGAATCGTGAAATAAGTACAGCGACAAGTAGGGATCGTTCCCACGAGGAAAAGAGATTTATCGACTAAAACCAATTCTAATTAAAGCTAAGCAATTAACAGTAACCAAGAGATTTCAGATTGATTTGATTGATTTGAGATTAAAACTAGATTAAACTAAGAAAACAATTAACAAGAATATGAGAATGAGATTAAGAGGTGAGAGGACTAGGTCATCAATGATCCCCAACTACGTTTACTCAATGCTTCGAATTGACTTTCACAAAGAATGTTAATCAAGTTAAGGGTTCATTCTTAAATTATATATAATTAGTGCTATGTGGTCCTGGGATAAATTAAGTACTCTCTACTGCAGTCATTAGCAAACCCTGCGTGTAAACTATAGCATAAAATACATCAACCATACACCAAGCGTTCTCAGTTAAGTCATTAGCAAACCCTGCGTGTAGACTATAACCTAAAACCCACAAAGCACACAATCAAGTATTCTCAATCACAGTCATTAGCAAACCCTGCGTATAGACTATAATTGAGAATCCATTAAGCACAAGAACAAGAGAACCAAAGATAACGTGCAATAACCTGCTACGATAAATTCATTCATTCAATTGATTATTGGTTGAGAATGGTGAAACCCACGCGCACCTCAACCTTTAACATATAAACCCTAGATTCAAGACTAGCACAAACCATGCATAGACAAGAAGAAATCCCAAATTGAATGAAACAAAACTTGAATTACTAAAACATAGTCAATTCTAACAAAGAGTATTCATAGAGGTTCACATTGAATCCCTAGTAAGGATTTAGTTACACATCAATGGAGGAAACAAAAATATAGAAGAGGAGAAGATAGAACCCATTGTTGTCTTCTAATCTTGCTTCGAATCCTTCGTCTTCTTCTTGCTTTTCGGTCTCTTCCAACGATGGATGGTGGAGTAGCTCTCAATTTCGCAGTCTCTAACCTCCTTCTGAAAACCTCTGATGTTATATTTATATCGGCTCGCAACCTCGTCTCTCGCTGACCTAAACGAATCAGATTTTAAAACACTCGCTGCACGGACCGCTAGGTAGGCAACTTGCCTACCCCGCGGTCATCTTTTTCCAACACCACTGGAGACCACCGCTAGGTAGGACCGCTATGTAGGACAGTGCCTGGGGGGCGGTCACATGAATGACACAAGGATGGAGTTTAGTGCAAGCTAGGACCGCTAGGTAAGACATGCCTAGGCCGCGGTCATCTTTGATCAACTTCTCTGGAGTTTGGTGCTAGGTAGGACCGCTAGGTAGGACATGCCTAGGGGGCGGTCCTTTACAATTTTCTCTCGAGGCTTCAACTTGCTCTGACCGCCACATAGGACCGCTAGGTAGGCACTACCTAGGGGCGGTCAACTGCAGAAAATTAACATCTGATCAGTTTTGACATCTTTTCTCCCATACTTGAATATTTGCACCACTTCTGATAACGAGACCTGCACAGCTCAACAAACACATCAAACAACCTAAAATACTCGAGAACAAAGCACAAAGACTAGGAAATAGGGGTCTGAAACATATATAGAAATAGACCGATCAAATACCCCCAAACCTAACTTTTGCTAGCCCTCGAGCAAAACCAACTAACCAATTAAAAAGAAAAACTAAATCCTAGCTAAGCCACTTTCGCAGGGAGCGCGATAGCATTGAGCATATGCTACAAGCCTTTAAACCTCTAGGTGTCCCTAGAGGAGGAGTTTTGTCTCCTGAGGGTTTACAGCTATGACACCCACAAACATATCCAACAAAATCCCATCATTCGAGATGCAATCGAATAGCGCCCATTACGAAACAATGCATGCTAAAGCCAATATGTAAAGACTAAAATTAAGCCACAAAACTGAAAACATTGTTCGTTTTAAATGAAAAGCCCATGCTCAAGACAATCTAGCATCAAAAACACCTTTGCCAGACGCCATAGATATAATTCGCCTCAACTCTACTTCTCACGAGATATCGCTCATATTTCACACAGAACCTAGGCAATTTCACTCATCAAGCATATGAGAATGGAATTTATGCACAAGAAATTTCAAGTTATTATCGCATATGAATATATCATTGAAAGAACGCTTGATTTGTAAGCAAAAGATCTCATGAAAAGAATCAGGCATTATGAACAAGATTAAGCACACTCTTACCTTCTACTTTCATTGCAAGGATAACCAGCAGATCAATCAGACTTTCATTATGGTTGTAATGGGGCTATTGGGTAGGGGCTAAGAAAGAACAGGAAAAAGGAATTCAAAAACCCTAGGATCATTCAATGAGAGTCTTCACTTCGTCTTCAAGGCCTTGCTTTCTTCTAGGCCTTCCTTTCTTCCTGTTTGCAAGTGGAATGACACCACTCACCATTAATTTCAAACCACTTCTTTCACCAAATTCTTGATAACTCCTTTAAGAGTAGATACAACACTACCAGTCATTTGACTGGTTGAATTCATTGAACCGTGCATATTTCTGTTGCACCATTTTTTATTTTTATTTTTAATTTCAATTTCAAATTTTTTTTTTTTTTTTTTTTACGATACAAATACAGTTCCTCTCAGCTTTGGATTGAATGCAGCTCTTCTTCACTTGTTACTCATTACCTTCGCACATATTCCTGCGGTGAAATCTCAAGTCCTCTTCACAATCTCAATGTATGATCCCAAGATAAAAAGGTAAGACTATAATTCAGGCTTACATGGGTTAAAGTCAGTGTGGTGAAGAAAGAAAAAGGCTAATCAATGTTTGGCTTCAAACAGGGCTATGGAGCACACACACAAAGGTAGGAAATATTTAAGGCCTTTTAAGTAGATCAAGCACACATAGTCTGAAATCACTTCCATTGGCTCATCTTACTCAAGATCAAAGATAGCATGTGAAATCTTTTATGATGAACGTTCTATAATGCTCAATGTTAAACCTATAGAGATCAAGTCTAGTGCTAAGAACCTATGTAGTGTTTAAAGAGTAGAAACAATTAATCACTCATATCATGTCATTTATGTACGCTTTTTGGCTTAGTGAACTCACCAAGGTAGTCTCCACTATTAATCATGGCAATCCAACTAAGCATCCTATCCACTATCATATCAAGAGCATGTCATAATTTTTGAAAAATGCAACGCAATACTCTAAGTGGCTATACTTTAGTTTAAACACATTGAATAAAGCATACTGGTTCTAAAGCACACATCAACGCATCTCATCAAAGATTTAGGAGGAACGACAGACTCAGAACGAAAATAAACCTAAAAACCAAAACGACACTAAATACCCCCAAACCTGAGCTTAACATTGTCCCCAATGTTGACAGTCAAGACAGTTATGGTAGGGACAGACATAAAGAAATAAACTACAATATCCAAAGAAAAATAAAAGAAAAGGAAAATAAAATAAAAAGTCAAAAGAAATCATATCCTGTCAATCTCCGCCATCCTCATCTGATAAGTGCAAAATCTCGGTGTTCTGGTCAGAGTCTATCTGGTCATCCTGCTGCTCCACATCATCAAATTGCATGATCGGGGTCCTCTGGTCATCAAACTGCTGCTCAAATCCCGATCCACTAGCTGCATAAGGATCCTGATCAGGAATAGGAGGCTGAGATGGAGCTCCACTCCCAAGCCATAGAAAACCGACTAGTCATCATCGTGCGCAAATCATCTATGCTCGTCTCGACATCGTCAAAACGCTCCTCCATACGAACCTCCATCTGCCTGATGCGCAAATCCATGTGAGCCTTCATAGCCTGCAAAAGAGTGTGAAACTGATCACCTCCGGGCTGTGCTGCAGGTGCATCCTCCTCGAGCTGGTCTGCAGCTGGATCCTCCTCAGGCTGCTCCTGTGCCATCGCGGCAGCTGCTGCTGCACGCTCCTCTCTGCGACGTCTGCGTCGCGCATAATCTCCAACAGGAGGCAAACCCCGAAGAGCTAACTGCTGGTTCCATCTAGTCCGGGTGAGCATAGATGGGTCATTGTGCTCCAAACCTGCAGTCACATCAATTCCTGCCCGACTGCAGAAAGCCGTGATCAAACATGGAAATACCATGGATAAGTCATCAGTGCCACAGGCTTCACGAATAGCACCAAAAATCACCCTCCCAATGTTGATGGGGCCACCAGTCCTCAATCGGAGCAATATACGAGCCTGGTCATAGAAAATCTCTGTGCGGTGCTGAGAAGGTAGCAGCGAACACGTCAGAAAAATGTTCCAAAAGGCGACGTCCACATGCGTGTCACGCTGGTACAACTTCCGCAATAGGTCCCACTGGTCAAGCCCATCCATCCTAAGGATTGCAGCCATTCGTCCTCGAAACGGGTCGAGAGTATCAAGGTACTCCACCCCTCCTCCGCCTCCAATGTCAAAATCAGGAACCTCGAAGAACTGATTTATTACCTCGGGATTGATCAGGATCTCAACCCCCTGGACCACAACAACAACTCCCCCATCCTGGAGCCTCCCTGCCATGGCACTGGCATAGAATTCGATCACGAGACTCCTATTAGGCCTAGTCGGCCTAGCAACGTACCTCTCCCACTGGCGGCCAGCAACGGCGGCTGGAATGGGTGTCTGTGCCATACTCTCTAGATCAATGCCCCTCTCAATAATCCAGGGCCGTGCCTGGAACCTGTTCACCCTATCTCGGAATTCTTTGTGTTGCGCCAGTCTTGGAGTGGCCGGACGCTTTCCTTTATCTGCTGCACTAATCCGAGGGCGCTTGCCAATATGAGTTTTTGCCATCTGTCACAATAAATAATCAAAATAAATCCACAGATATTCTGAACAGAAATTGGCAGCACTTCGTTTCAAAGTAAGTGTCCAAATACACATATTACCAATAAAAACTCATCATTATAACGGTATCAAACTCATTATAATCCACATTGGGCATTCTAACAATAACATCATAATTCTAATAATATCAATGTCAAAAAAAAAAAAAACATTATATCAAAGAATACAATAATCACCCATGCCAATAATCTCAAATCCCATTTAAAACAAATGAAAAACCAACCATGCATGTTTCAAATCCAACAAGATAATCAATTTTCACAAGAAACATAATGATTCTAAGCAAGGGAATTCGAAATTTTCACACAAAATAATCCCAAAATCCATCAAAAATTACATAAATAAAGATATCTCAAGTCAAATACAATGGAATCATGAAGAAAATTGAGAGAAGAGAGGTAGAAATCATACCTTGTGACTTGTTGGAGAGAGAGAGTAACAATGGAGGAATGAGAGAAAATTAGAGAGAGAAAGAAAGGAGAGAGAACGTGCGCAGCCAAGGTAAAAAGAAAGGGGCTGCGCACGGTCCAATTTAACAAGGTGCAGTAGGGTTTTTTTAAAATAACCGCGGGGTAGGTACCTGCCTAGGGGGCGGTCCTACCCAGCGGTCAAACGCATGCATGCAAACCCAGGTGCAAAACGCACCGTTTCACTTACGTTGGGACCGCTGCCCAGACATGTGCCTAGGGGGCGGTCCTACGTTGCACTGAAGTCCAGAGATATATTTTAAAAGTGACCGCTCCCCAGGCATGTGCCTAGGGGGCGGTCCTACCTTGCACTGAAGTCCAGAGGCATGTGCCTAGGGGGCGGTCCCACCTTGCACTGATTTCCAGAGACTCTCTTTAGGATTTTCAGCTGGCCAAGAACGTGCACATCCAGCGAGACTAAGTGGCGGTCAACTCCAGAGAGACCCCTTTAGAGAGACCGCTGCCCAGGCATGTGCCTAGGGGGCGGTCCTATCCCGCGAAACATATTTTCTGCATACCTGATACCTGGCCAAAAGTAAAACACGCATAAAACATACCAGCTCTCTCCTAAAACAGAAAAATTAATTGATCGAACACCCCCAAACCTGAATTGAATAATATATCCTGTAAAACTCTATATCCAATAACCATATTCATCGGGTTTAAGAACGTTCGAGACTCCTAAAAAAAAACTGACTCAAAAATAGACAAAAATATAAAATAAGAAAATATTACCTAGGTGGGTTGCCTCCCACTGAGCGCTTTATTTAACGTCTGAGCAAGACGCAAAAGAGCCTTACGGCTCATTGAGGTGAGAAAACTCATTAATCCTTAGCTCGGATGCACCAAGGTACGGCTTGAGTCGGTGCCCATTAACCTTAAATCTCTGCTGACCGGGAAGACTTTCAACTTCCACAGCTCCGTGCGGGAAAACCTGAGTAACCCTATATGGACCTCGCCAACGTGACTTCAGCTTCCCTGGAAACAACCGTAACCTTGACTGATACAAAAGGACAAGCATCCCCGGTTGGAATTCCTTCCGAAGGATTTTGCTATCATGCAGTTTCTTCGTCCGGTCTTTGTATATCTTGGCATTCTCATAAGCATTGTCCCGAAGCTCCTCAAGCTCACTCATCTGCAATTTTCGTTCCTCTCCTGCCTTATCTAAATCGAAGTTCAACTTCTTCAGCGCCCAATAGGCGTTGTGTTCCAACTCCACTGGAAGATGACAAGCTTTTCCATATACTATCCTATAAGGACTCATACCAATCGGGGTTTTGTAGGCAGTTCTGTACGCCCACAATGCATCATTAAGCTTAGTCGACCAATCCTTTCGATTTTGTTACACCGTCTTCTCCAATATCTGCTTAATCTGCCTATTGCTCACCTCTACTTGTCCTGAAGTCTGAGGGTGATATGGGGTTGCCACTTTGTGCCTGACACCATATTTCTTCATTAACGAGGCAAAAACCTTGTTACAAAAATGGCTCCCACCATCACTGAGGATCGCACGTGGTGTCCCAAATCTGGCAAATATGTGTTCTTTCAGGAATTTCACCACCACCTTGCTATCATTCGTCTTGGTTGCAATTGCTTCAATCCACTTCGAAACATAGTCCACAGCCACCAAGATGAAAGTGAATCCGTGCGAGGATGAGAAGGGACCCATAAAGTCAATTCCCCACACGTCGAATATTTCTATCACCAACTGACTGGAAAGGGGCATCTCATCCCATTTGCCAATGTTCCCCGTTCTCTGGCACCTGTCACAAGAAATACAAAAAAACATAAGCATCTTTAAATAAAGAGGTCCAGAAGAAACCTGATTGGAGAACTTTTAGAGCAGTCTTCTTGGCACTAAAGTGCCCTCCACAGCTCAGGTCGTGACAGAATTTCAGCACATCTTGCTGCTCCTCTTCAGGGACACATCGCCGAATGATCTGATCAGCGCCATATTTGAAAAGGTATGGCTCATCCCAAAAGTATTGCCTGGAAAGGGAGATGAATCTTCTTTTTGCTTGAGAATTCAGGTCGGCTGGTACGATGCCATTAGCAAGATAGTTCACTATGTCTGCGTACCATGGATCTTTAGCTCTCACATTCATCAGCTGTTCATCTGGGAAGGTCTCGTTTATTGGTACGAGCTTGGCACTTTCTTCTCCAGTTTCTTCTTCCACTAGACGAGAAAGGTGGTCAGCTACCACATTCTCGCTGCCTTTCTTATCCCTGATTTCCAAATCAAATTCTTGCAATAAAAGGATCCACCGGAGTAATCTCGGTTTCGCTTCCTTTTTTGTTAGTAAATATTTCAAGGCAGCATGATCAGAATAAACAATTACTTTAGACCCAATCAAATATTGACGAAATTTTTCTAGGGCACTAACAACAGCAAGTAATTCTTTTTCTGTAGTGGAGTAATTCAACTGTGCATCATTCAGAGTGCGACTAGTGTAGTAAATAACATGTGGCAATTTATCTACTCGCTGTCCTAAAACAGCACCTACAGCATAGTCTGACGCATCACACATTAGTTCAAATGGAAGGGACCAATCATGAGGCATAATTACAGGAGTAGATGTCAGTTTATCTTTCAGAGTTGTAAAAGCAAGCATACATTCATCATTGAAATCAAATGTAGATTCCTTGGTCAACAGATTACACAGGGGACGACTAATTTTTGAAAAATCTTTTATAAAACGCCTGTAAAATCCTGCATGACCAAGAAAACTCCTCACACCCTTTACCGAAGTAGGAGGTGGAAGTTTAGCAATTACTTCAATCTTAGCTCTATCTACCTCTATGCCTTTATCAGATATCACATGCCCTAGCACTATTCCAGATTTCACCATGAAGTGACTTTTCTCCCAACTAAGAGTTAAATTAGTCTCAGTGCATCTTTTCAAAACATTAGTTAAATTATCAAGGCAGTGGTCAAAAGAATTACCAAAAACAGAAAAATCATCCATAAATACCTCGATATACTTCTCTAACATGTCGGAAAAGATCGACATCATGCATCTTTGGAAAGTGGCAGGGGCATTGCACAACCCAAACAGCATTCTTCTGTAGGCAAAGGTACCGAAAGGACAAGTGAATGTCGTCTTCTCTTGATCCTCTAGAGCGATGGCAATTTGATTATATCCTGAAAAACCATCCAGGAAACAATAATAAGCATGTCCCGCCAAACGCTCAAGCATCTGATCGATGAACGGCAGTGGAAAGTGATCCTTTTTTGTTGCCGTGTTAAGCTTGCGGTAGTCTATGCACACCCTCCATCCTGTGGTCTTCCTTGTAGGGATCAACTCATTGTTCTCATTCGCCACCACTGTGATTCCAGACTTCTTTGGCACAACATGAACCGGACTTACCCAATTACTGTCAGATATAGGGTATATGATACCCACTTTGAGTAGCTTTATGACCTCTTCCTTGACCATCTCCTTCAAGTTCAGGTTAAGTCTTCGCTGAGCTTCTCTAGATGGCTTCAAACCTTCTTCTAAAAGAATGTGATGCATACAAATGGTAGGGCTTATTCCCTTGATATCTGCAATGGTCCATCCAATGGCGGCTTTGTGCTCCTGCAGTACTGCCAAGAGTTTCTCTTCTTTTTCTGACTCTAAATCTGAAGCTATAATCACTGGAAGAGTCTCATTCTCGCCTAGAAATGCATATTTGAGGTTAGAAGGAAGTTGTTTCAGCTCCAATGTAGGGGGAGAGCTAATAGATGGGATTAACGACTTGTTGATCTCATCTTTCACTTCAGTACACACTTCCTCTATGTCAGAATCCTCATTTGAAACTCTTATCTGCTGAAGTTCTTCATTATCTTCAAACACATCACAAACCCAATCTAACAATTCCTCAGAAATGTCTTCTAACAACTCATCCTGCACTGCTGACTTTACCACTTCAATTGCATTACATTCAACAGAATAACAATCGTCGGCTGCTTCAGGGAACTTCAGGGACTCAAAGACTTTAAACTCTACAGTCTCATCTAACACAGTCATCGTTAGCTTCCCATTCTGGACATCAATAAAAGTCTTTGCAGTTACCATAAAGGGTCTCCCTAAAAGAATAGGCTTGCAGTTCCTATCTTTGGCACCTTCATCCATATCTAGCACCACAAAGTCGGCAGGAATAATAAGATTTTCTACCTGCACTAGCACATCTTCCACATAACCCTTAGGGTACCTTACAGACCCATCAGCCAACAGAAGCGACATGGTTGTCTTTTTCAGATCATTCAAACCCAATTGCTCATAGATAGTTGTCGGCATTAAGTTGATGCTGGCTCCTAAGTCTAGCATAGCCCTCTCAAGAGTTGTACCACCAATAGTAATGTTAATGCAGAAACTACCTGGATCTTGAAGCTTTGGTGGCAATGACTTTTGAAGGACTGCATTAGCACTTCCGGTCATGAACTCTTGATGATTCTCCACAAATCTTGTTTTGTAAGTGTGAAGGCTCTTGAAAAACTTAGCATATGCAGGCATCTTCTGAATCATCTCCAACAGGGGCAAGTTGACATTGACCTTTGAAAGGATGTCATATATGTCTTTGTAAGACTTTTCCAACTTGCTCTTTTGCAGTCTCCCTGGGAATGGAATGGGTGGCACATAAGGATTTGCTGACTTGTGTAGGGGTGGTGAATCCTTGGATTTTTCCACCACTACCTCATCCTCCTGGTGCTTGAGCTTTTCTTTTGAAGAACCTGAAACAGTAATAGGTTTATCAGAAAGTTCAGCAGGTAAATTATCAGTTAGCACCTTACCATTTCGGAGAATTGTCATAGCTTTAGCTTGCTCAGTGTAACTTGGAAATTTTCCTTGTTCCATTCTTTGTTGAGCTTCAGCTAGTTGTCCAACTTGGATCTCTGTCTTCTTTATTGAAGCATTAATATTCTGAAATTGTACCTTATTCCTTTGGTCAGTTTGTGTCATACGCTGCCCTAATTGCTGGATTTGCTGTAATTGCTGCCCTAATTGCTGTGATTGCTGCTGAATTTGCTGTGATTGCTGTTGCATGTGCTGCTGCATGTCTAGTGATTGCTGCTTGATTTGCTGCTGCAGTTGCTCCAGTAATTCTTCCATTGAAGGCTTCTTTGGTTGAGATTCGAAGTTTTGCTGAGCACCGGTGTTTCTGCTGTTGTTACCCCATTGGTTACCAGTGTTCTGATTGTTCGACCATGAAAAATTAGGATGATTCCTCCATCCGGGATTGTAGGTGTTGGAATATGGATCATTCCTAGGTCTGGGGTTGAAGTTGTTCATGCCATGAACTTCTTCTTCTTCAGGTCCAGGACCTGCTGCCTGGTGCTCTCCCATAAACACCTTTTGTTTCAGCTGACCAATTTCAGAAGCAAAAGAATCTATCTTCTTCATTATCTGTGTCATTTGAATGGAACTCTCTGTGCTAGCATCCACTGTGTAGATTCCCTTCTTTCTTCTGGAGTTCTTATGACGAGAATTCTGAGCTAACTTCTCAAAGATCTCGTACACCTCATCAGGCTGCTTGTCATACATAGATCCACCACAGGCATTGTTCACTAGAAGTCCCGAAACTTCAGTCAGACCATCATAAAACCATTGACACAACTGATTCGTCAGAAACCCATGCTGAGGACAGTCCCTGGTATATTTCTTGAAACGCTCCCATGCCTCATAAAAAGTCTCGTTGTCTTGCTGAATGAAACTCGAAATTTTGGCTCGGATTTCACTGGTTTTCTGAGGTGCATAATACTGATCAGTCAGCTTTTCTCGCACTTCATCCCATGTCCTCAAAGATGCAGGAGGCAAAGTTAACAGCCAAGCTTTCGCCTCTCCTTTCAATGCATGTGGAATGCATCTCATACGCAGCTGATTTTCAGTTATCCTGTAGTTAGGGAAGGACTGAATTGCTCCATAAAACTCTCTGAAGAACAAGAGTATATCTTCATCTGGTAATCCATGGAAACTGGGCAGCTGATTGTAATGGCTACTCTTCAGCTCATAATTCCTTGCTGCAGGTTCTAGCACAATGCACAAAGGGTCATTGCTCACAACTGGTCTACTGTAATCCTTCATAGTTCTGATCGGTTCTGGCTCATACACTGGATTAGGAACAAGGTTAGGGGCCTGTTGCACCCTCTCTTGATTCTGTTCCTGATTTCGCTCGTCTTCCATTACTAAATTTCTGATACGATCTATGTTATCGTTTAAAGGTAGTAATTCTCCCTGTTGAGATCTTCTACCTTGCATCTGCTGTCAAAAATCTGCAATGAGACAAACAAATCACTAGTAAACTCTGAAAAGAAAAAGAAAAAGAATGAATAAAATAAAAAGAAAAATCTAAAAAGCTAAAAATTAATGACTCGACTACCTGAACTAATAAATCTATTAACTAAAACTAGAAATAACCAATAAATTCACTGATCCCCGGCAGCGGCGCCAAAAACTTGATGTGTAAAATCGTGTTATAAAAACCTAACTCGCAAGTGCACGAATCGTGAGATAAGTACAGCGACAAGTAGGGATCGTTCCCACGAGGAAAAGAGATTTATCGACTAAAACCAATTCTAATTAAAGCTAAGCAATTAACAGTAACCAAGAGATTTCAGATTGATTTGATTGATTTGAGATTAAAACTAGATTAAACTAAGAAAACAATTAACAAGAATATGAGAATGAGATCAAGAGGTGAGAGGACTAGGTCATCAATGATCCCCAACTACGTTTACTCAATGCTTCGAATTGACTTTCACAAAGAATGTTAATCAAGTTAAGGGTTCGTTATTAAATTATATATAATTAGTGCTATGTGGTCCTGGGATAAATTAAGTACTCTCTACTGCAGTCATTAGCAAACCCTGTGTGTAAACTATAGCATAAAATACATCAACCATACACCAAGCGTTCTCAGTTAAGTCATTAGCAAACCCTGCATGTAGACTATAACCTAAAACCCACAAAGCACACAATCAAGTATTCTCAATCACAGTCATTAGCAAACCCTGCGTATAGACTATAATTGAGAATCCATTAAGCACAAGAACAAGAGAACCAAAGATAACGTGCAATAACCTGCTACGATAAATTCATTCATTCAATTGATTATTGGTTGAGAATGGTGAAACCCACGCGCACCTTAACCTTTAACATATAAACCCTAGATTCAAGACTAGCACAAACCATGCATAGACAAGAAGAAATCCCAAATTGAATGAAACAAAACTTGAATTACTAAAACATAGTCAATTCTAACAAAGAGTATTCATAGAGGTTCACATTGAATCCCTAGTAAGGATTTAGTTACACATCAATGGAGGAAACAAAAATATAGAAGAGGAGAAGATAGAACCCATTGTTGTCTTCTAATCTTGCTTCGAATCCTTCGTCTTCTTCTTGCTTTTCGGTCTCTTCCAACGATGGATGGTGGAGTAGCTCTCAATTTCGCAGTCTCTAACCTCCTTCTGAAAACCCTCTGATGTTATATTTATATCGGCTCGCAACCTCGTCTCTCGCTGACCTAAACGAATCAGATTTTAAAACACTCGCTGCACGGACCGCTAGGTAGGCAACTTGCCTACCCCGCGGTCATCTTTTTCCAACACCACTGGAGACCACCGCTAGGTAGGACCGCTATGTAGGACAGTGCCTGGGGGGCGGTCACATGAATGACACAAGGCTGGAGTTTAGTGCAAGCTAGGACCGCTAGGTAAAACATGCCTAGGCCGCGGTCATCTTTGATCAACTTCTCTGGAGTTTGGTGCTAGGTAGGACCGCTAGGTAGGACATGCCTAGGGGGCAGTCCTTTACAATTTTCTCTCGAGGCTTCAACTTGCTCTGACCGCCACATAGGACCGCTAGGTAGGCACTACCTAGGGGGCGATCAACTGCAGAAAATTAACATCTGATCAGTTTTGACATCTTTTCTCCCATACTTGAATATTTGCACCACTTCTGATAATGAGACCTGCACAGCTTAACAAACACATCAAACAACCTAAAATACTCGAGAACAAAGCACAAAGACTAGGAAATAGGGGTCTGAAACATATATAGAAATAGACCGATCACACCCCTATGCACAATTGCCCTAAAAAGATGATACTTACTTTCAATGTGTTTTCCTCTCTTATGACTTGTTGGTTCTCTCGAATTAGCCACATGCTCCATTATTGTCACAGTAGATAGTGATCTGCTTATTCGCACTAGGAACCACTTCTAAGTCAATTAAGAATTGGCAGAGCCAAACACCCTTTTTTGCATCTTCGCATGCGGCAACATACTTAGCTTCCGTGGTGGAGTCAGTAATATAGGATTGCTTGATACTCCTCAATATGACTGCTCCTCATCCAAGAGTAAACACAAATCCTGATGTGGATTTTCTAGAGTTATAATCCGATTGGAAATCAGAATCTGTATACCCTATGGGAATCAAATCCCCTCGAGAGTATACAAGCATATTGTCTCTCGTTCTCTTGAGATACTTGAAAATATGCTTGACTACCGTCCAGTGATTAGGACCAGGTTTCGATTGAAACCTGCTAACTATGCCAACAACAAAACAAATATCTGGTCTAGTGCAGAGCATTGCATACATGAGACTTCCAACTGCCAAGGCATATGGAACCCTGCTTATGAATTGCTCTTCATGCTCATTCTTAGGAACTTGTTCCTTAGAAAGTTTGATTTCATGCCTGAAAGGTAACATACCTTTCTTGAAATCTTGCACGGAAAACCTAGACAAGATTTTATCTATGTATGAAGCTTGGGATAGTGCAATCGTTCTATTCTTTCTATCCATTATCACTTGGATACCAAGAATATAACTTGCTTCTCCTAAGTCCTTCATATCAAATTGTTTTGCTAACCATTCTTTTACTGATGTCAATACACCTACATCATTTCCGATGAGTAGTATATCCATCAACATAAAGAATTAGGAAAACCAACTTGTCTCCTTTGATCCTTTTTGAAATTCCCTTTAAAGTGATAGTGTTTTATACCTAGAGGGGGGGGGGGTGAATAGGTATAGTCCCAAATTCTTCCAATATTCAAAAATGCGGAATATAAGAATGAAATGAATACTTGAAATGATATAACAATTGTATAATATGAATCAATTCATGTAAGCATCAATATACAATAGAATCAATACAAGTGAACATATGGAAGATAAGGAAATATAAAGCGAAAATGAGACACAATATTTTTACGTGGTAAAACCTCAAAGAGGAAACATCCACGGGTTGAATCCACAACCACCGGCAAAGCAAATCCACTATACGAAAAGGCCTTACACACTCAAAGCTATCAACACTATGGTATCCACTTCAAGCTATCAAAACCTAATCAACCACCAAGGCTAGTGATTCACAAAGCCTACTCTCTATCCAAGATGTGTCCTACACCTCTAGAGAGCAACTTCCTATCCAAGACTAAAAAGCCTCTATGAAGATTTCCTTGCTTAGCAATCTAGATCACTAGGATCCTAGTTAAGCTATCCTAGCTCAACCATCCGGAGTACGCAACTCCTTGCTAAGACTTTTGCTTAGTTATCCGGATCCTCTTGATCCTAACTAAGACTTCTTGCTTGGCTATCCGGAATCCTTTCCTAGCCAAGTCTT
Source organism: Acer campestre (assembly GCA_954870605.1). Classification (NCBI taxonomy): domain Eukaryota; kingdom Viridiplantae; phylum Streptophyta; class Magnoliopsida; order Sapindales; family Sapindaceae; genus Acer; species Acer campestre. The sequence continues at coordinate 8,211,414 of OX940807.1, forward strand.
CTTGCTCAAGACAAAGCTTCACTCACTTTGCAAGAGACTTCAACCTTTCACAAGGCAATGATCTAAGTGAAGTGCACACAAGCAATATGATGCAATCACAAACAAATAGAGCAAGTTGATCAAACACACTCCATGAACATGCAATTAGAGAATCTAGAATAAAGCTATCACAACTCAATCACAAAATGTATCTAGAAACCTAAGCATGTGAATTAACATCATTCATATTACTTTTCATCAATCAAATAAGACAATTAAAGAGATGATCAATAATGAAAGTAAGAAGAAGATGAATCACTTACAAACAAATAAAGCTAGATAATCAATCAAGCTCTATGAACATGCTTACATATATTCTAGGATATGCTTTCAACAATCAATCACAAAAATACCTAGAAATCAAAACATGTATATCAATAAGAACAAGGTATGAATATTCAATATATCACACTAAAAAACCTAGTTCTTAGATCATGAAATTAAACCTAGAAAATATCATAAGGCACAACATGTATGTTATTTCTAGAATCAATTTCAAAATATGTCAAGTTTTAGTAAAATATACTCAAATGAGATTCAAGACTAAAACTCAACAAAACAATCAATCATATAACCCTAGCATGTGATCTAACATACTTCTCAACATATTTCAACAATCAATTAGAAAGAATCAAAGAGATGATCAAGAGAAATTGAAAGAGAAGAAGTTTCACATACAACACTTGAGTCTCGGACTGAAATCTGCCAACTGTGAAAAATCAAGAACTCAAATGACTCTGAAAATGCTTGGGGTTTGTAGCTCTCTTCAAGACCAACAATTTTGGTTTTTGGATCACTCAATTTCGAGTTCGTATGAGAGAGTTATGATCGAAATAAGAAAAACAAAATCATGAACAATTCTGCAGATTTTCAGATTTGGTGTTGTTCAAGTTATGGAAATGGAGGGAAGAGAGGTCATTTGAAGGAGAAGGAAGAGGGGCATTTTTGTCCAAAAAAAGAAGCCTTTCAGACATGCCCACGTGTGGTCAGCGTGTGCCACACGTGGCCAGAGAGCTGGCTGGGCCGTGTGGCACACGTTGTCCACACGTGGTGGCCTTTGGCCAGCTTGCTCCTCTCGCGCACCTCGCACGTTCTTCGACCGTATTCGGTCATCCGAACTCCGAATTCGAATCCATTTTCAGATTACGAACCATGACTCCCTCACGCACAACAAAGACTATGAAACTTTGACAAATGGTTGAGAATTCATCTCGGAAATTGACGACGAACACAACTCAACGAATGAGAATGCAAAGTAGCATAACTACGTCGTATGGACTCGAAACTTAACGAATGAGTAACCGAAATGACCGGAACTCAATAAGGAATCAAATAAGATCATGTTCAAGTCCAAAACACAAAAAACACAAGCAAATAAACACTATGCAACACAAGCATGCCATATCTAAGCGATAGTGAGAAAACATGCAATTCTACAAGATTGTCAACAATGAGATAAATGCATGTGCATGCTAAATGTGTGTGAAAGTGTTATACCAAATGTTTGAAATACGATGCAGGGACACACATGTATGAATTGTGTGTGTGTGCGCTTACGCCTTGCAAGAGGAAGAAGAAACTTGATACCTTAGCATCCAAGAAAGCGATGTTCCCCTTGAAGACGATATTTGCATAAGATGTTGCTTCTTCACCTTTGAGGCTCTTTTCTTCCAAGAAACACTTAAGCAACTACTAATACAAATATAGAGAGTTTTGCAATGGAATCAAGCCAATACAAATAAAGGATCTTACACTTTTGTATACACAAGGTTCGTCAAGGTTCTGAACAAATCCAAAACCTTTCACAGCTTGATCGAACCTTATGTTCTAGGATCTAGATGCTTGCTTTAATCCATATATGGATTTTTGTAACTTACATACCTTTTCCACTTGGCCTTTTTCAATGAATCCTTCTAGTTGCATCATATAGATGCTTTCGTCAAGACTTCCGTTAAGGAAAGCTGTCTTGACATCCATTTGCCAAATCTCTAAATCTAAAGATGCCGTAATGGATAAGAGTATCCTAATGGATTTAAGCATGGCCACAGGAGAGAATGTTTCCTCGTAATCGATACTTTCTTTCTATGTGTAACCTTTAGCTATGAATCAAGCTTTAAAGGTTTCCACCTTTCCATCCATACCTCTTTTCCTCTTGTATACCCACTTGCACCCAATGGGTTTTATCCCCTTAGGCAAGTCTACAAGAGACCAGACTTTTTTTATTGAACATGGACTCAATCTCAGATTGCATTGCCTTTTGCTAATGGCGACTATCAACATCCTCCATTGCTTCCTTATATGTTTAGGAATCATCGTCGTCTGGGAGATTCTCCATTGATTCTCCTAGACCGATGTATCTCTCGAGTTGTCTACTAACCCTCCCACTATGACAAGGAATGGTAGGTTGTTGATCTTGTGATGATACAGAACTTACAATTGGGCTAGGTTGTGAAACCTCATATGGAATTGTATCTCCTGACATCTCATTCAAGACAATTCTACTTTTAGGTATAAACTCATTCATATAGTCCTTTTCCAAAAATTTAGCATTTGTTGAAAACAAATACTTTAAGATCTGAAGGACTATAGAAATAATACCCTTTAGTTCCTTTTGGATACCCCACAAATATACATGTTTCCATATGGGACTCCATCTTTTCTGTCTTTTCTTTTAACACATGCGTAAGACAACCAAATATCCTTAAGTGTTGTAAACTAGGCTTTCACCCAGTCCACAGCTCATGCGGTGTTTGAGGAACCGACTTCGATGGTACATCGTTTAGAATGTATATTGCAATTTGAAGAGCATATCCCCACAAAGAAATAGGAAGCATTAAATAACTCAACATCGACCTAACCATGTTCAAAAGAGTTCTATTTCATTTTTTTGCCACTCCATTCTGTTGAGATGTACCTGGTGCAGAAAACTGAGAAATGATCCTATTATCAATAAGATATTGCTGAAACTCACCGGATAGATATTCTCCACCATGATCAGATCTCAAGATTTTTATGTGTTTCTCAAGCTGTTTTTCCACTTCAGCTTTAAATGCTTTGAACATGTCAAAAGCATCCGACTTATGTCTCATGAGATACACATAGTCAAATCTTGAGTAATCATCTATGAAAGTGATAAAGTACTCATATCTACCTCTAGCATGAATGTTCATATGACCACATATATCAGTATGCATTAATCCTAAACATTCAGTGGCTCTTATGCCTTTGGTCCTGAAAGACCTTTTGGTCATTTTACCTTCCAAATAGGATTCACAAGTTGGTAGATCATCAACCTTTAAGTCACTTAAAAGGTCCATCACTAACCAATCTTTTAATCCTATTAAAGTTAATATTACCTAGGCGCAAATGGCATAGGTAGGTTTCATCTTTTAATAATTTTACTCTTTTATGATTAGGTTGCGTTAATTCTGTGTCTAACAAGTAAGAGATATTTCTATGTAAATAGAATTTACCATTTTCCAATGTACCTTTGCAAATAAATTTGTCATCCTTACTAATAATAAAAATTTTATTAAAAGTAACCGAATATTCAAATTTATTTAAGCAAGAAACTAAAATTAAATTTCTCTTGAATTGACGTACATAATAAATGTCTATCAAATCTAAATGTCTTATAGAATCTAGATTAACTCTAATATCTCCCACTGCATTATCAGACACCAATGCTCTGTTGCCTAAATGCAAGTTGATTTCATTCTTATTCAGCCTTCTCCTTTCTTAAAACCCCCATAAGGAATAACAAACATGATTAGTTACTCCAGAGTCTACGATCCAAAAATCTGTAGAATCTACCAGAAAACATGTTTCAAGATAATTCACATTACCTTGTTCCTTTATATTCTGAGACTTTGGGCAATTACTTTTCCAATGTCTCTTTTCACCACAAAAGAAGCACTTTCTTTTGATCTTGGTTACTTTCTCGGTCTCCTTCTTGGTAGGCCCAAATTGATTTTTCCTCTGTTGTTCCTTGACTTTCTGACGGGTCTTAACAGTAGCAACTTTACCAACCATATGAATCTCTTCTAGAGACATCATCATATCACCAGCAGACCTCATTCCTTCTTGCTGTTGTTGCAACGCGTCAGAGATGGTAGCCATAATGTAGCATTTAGCCATCTCATCAGAGGTCTTCCACTGCTCATACTCATATCTTTGCATCACATTAGATTCATTATTAGGAGCAGGTGGCTTAGGAGTAGTCAGAACTAATTTATGTTTTTCAACTTTGCAGCAACAACCCAATTTTCCTTTTCCATGTGACATAATTATCACCAGTTAAAGTTTTATCTTTTAGGATGATCATTAGGGACGGGGTCATGATTTCTTAATTAAAAAAAAATTATATATGAGTAAATAATCATGATTTAGCATTTTCGAATATTTATCTTGAATTAAATATATACAATTCAATCATAAAATTCAGTATTTGATCCAACAACCATAAATGTTACGCCTCCTTTGGGAGTTCGCACTATTTATTAGTTGGATTAGGTCCCACCTAATTGTTAACATAACAACCAATGTTTTCAATTTTAGCCCTGTGATTTTATTGACAAGAACTCTTATGAGAATATCAATAAAACCATATTGAGTGTATTACCAAGATTTCGACCATCAATATTTTCCCTCACGAAAATCCCTCCTTAGGGAGTAGATCTCGTTTGATTCAATTGTCTAGTCTATCTTTGTAAGGAAGTATCTTGCTAAATCCAATTCATGGATGCCCTTTGGGGGGATTACCAATAAATAATAAAGCTCAACTAACCTTGGAGGCCATAGGTGTTGCAAGACACCTTCTCCCACTCAATTATTTAAGGCGTGTGATTAAATCACATAGAATGATTTACCAAGTTATCTAGATGCCATTTAGATACCTAAATCATTCAATTTATGTTCATACCGAAAGAGATATATGAGTGGCACTCCTATTCTATATAACATGTCATCAAATAATAACAAATATTGTAATATTTACGCAAAGTAAATGGCCACAATTTTGATCCATCCTAGAAAAGCAAGTATATTACATTTGTTTGGAATACAAAAACTCCTTTCTTGGCGAACAAGTCTTCAAGCAGCCATCGATCACTTGTGCATCCCACGGCTGCCTCCCATGGGCGTGCACACTCCACTACCCCAACAAGGGCTGCCGTGCACAGCCCACAGCTCAATATGCATAGCTGCGTACTATCTTGCGTGCATGCATGTCACTATGGTGCGCACAGTTCCAAACTTGTTCTGGTTGCTTTCAATTCTTCAAGTCTTCGAATCTTTGATGCTTGAACGTATTACAACATTATTTAAACAATAAAATACTGCAGTTTATTTATTTTTTAATCACTGCAGTATTTTAATACATTAAAAAACTGCACTATATTTTAATACAAAAAAAAAAAAAAAAAAAACTGCACTTATTTTTAATACATCAAAAAAAAACTTAGCAACTACCAAGAAGGAAATTGTGACGATAATAGGTCACCCATCTTGTTACAATTCTGAAACAAAAAATCCATTGAAATTTTAGGATCAAAATCGAGCAATAACAATTCACTTTATAACAACATATAACATATATAAATCCATACATTCCAATATAATTATATATGAGAATACCTAAAGTGTTATCTCTTTCTAAACATGCATAATCACAATAAAAAAGATATAGATTCACGTATATATACGTTAATTAATTAAAGGGTACAACCAGGCTCTGATACCAATTGTAGGGAAAAATACACGCGGTGGAAGCGAAAAAATAATTTAGTATAGTTTAAATTTTTTCCATATTTTGAACCTTAACTCTCTAATTAATTAACATATAATACTAAAGATATCATACCTTTGTCGCGTGATCCGATTGGCGTTGCGTCGATGGTAATCCGTAAGATCTTCCAATTCAATCACGAACGTGAATCACCTAGGAGCATGGTCTCCCTTCTCTTTGAATTGTGTACCTAATAATGGATTAACAAAACTTTTTCTTTTTCGTTAGTCACAACAAGTTCCAAGAGACAACAAAGAATGTTCCGGTCACTTTTGAATTCATAATCGTTAGATCGAAACTCGTGTGAACCTTATTCGAAATTGTACACAAAACCTTTTGACGTAAAAGTAATTAATGCACTATCGAAATAAGAACAAACTTTTCTCTCTATTCATCTTGGCCGAAAATCACACTAGTCTAAGAGATGGATTTTATTTTCCTCTAGCAAAAGAAATAACTCTCAAGTCCAAGACCTTAGGGTTTCCGAAAAATATGCAAATAATATATATATATATATTGTGGCCGCAAAACTTGCTCAATATATATTATATTGCGCAATTCCTCTTGTCCATGAATTAATATATATTGGCCGAATATAATATCTATATAAGACAAATTCTACCTGCCATATAAATTATATAGTGCGCCTGAATTCTTGCCTATATCTCATATATATGACGCCTGAATTCTCGCTTATATATTAAAAAAATATATGCCGCCTGAATTCTTGCCATATATATTATATATTTGTATTGCAATCTGAATTCAACTTGCCATGTATATAATATTCAAACTCTAATCCAACTCTTTAGTGTATTTATGACTATATCAAAGACTTCATAATTTGACTAGATAAATAAATCTCTTATTTATCTATTTACCAAATAAAGTCTTTTATATTTATTATACTACTACCAATAGTATAATACTAAGAAACATATTTCGTAGTCAGAAAAAGATATTGATTCTTAATTAAATAATTAATCAATCAATTAATTAATTTCCATTTAATCAAATAATAAAATAAAATAATTTATTAGACTATTATTTAAGCCTTGCTGCCCATACACAAAGATAGACCCATATATTATTTTTCTTATTTTATTAAATCCATTGGACCTTTAATTAAAAGGCCACATGTGAATCAGGCTCATTCTTACTAGAAGAAACAAGTCCACATGCCTTAATACAATTCTAGATGGACCCATAATTAGTCCGGTAGAATATATCAAGTGATCCATGCAAATCCGTGTGGATTGGGGATCTTGGTGGGCCTATCTAAATTCAAGCTCCAATAGACATAACCCAATCACAATCAACAAATGATTCACTTAGGTTCAATCTATTAATTTTAGTTCATTTCACTAAAGAACTAAAATTGCACTCTTAAATAAAGATGAAATAAGTAAATGATTCTTATTCATACCCTAGACAATCTTATAGGAGATAGTGAATCCTCGTGAAGAATATCAGTAATCGACAAGAGCTTATAGACCGCCTATAGCTCTCCAAGTTACCATATATACTCATAGGACCACACTTTGAACTTGGATATGTATTATGACTTGTCCAGAAGTCATCTTTCAATAATCACTATTGAAAACTCAACGTTAAGATTTAATATGTAAAACCTCTAAACATCCATATGATGATATTCTACTCACATTTAATAAATGGAGCCACGATGTACATATCTATAAATAAAGTCCTTTATCGATTAGCAAATGAATACCACCAAACTATCGAGGATAGATTATGCTATATAATCGTATTCATTGATAGATCAAATGATAACACTTATAACCATAAGTCTATCATTTATCTCAGGATTAAGATAAACTTTTCGATTGTCCTGATAATGAAAAGACTTTTATCTATTGACGGTTCTAGATAAAGTATTTCATTATGATCCAGTTCAATGCACTCAGTGCACTAAATTTTTTTACTTGAAGACCCTTCGATGATTTTAGACTCATCATAGCATATTTGATCCCACTCAAATGCTAGCAAAAGAATTCTACAACTTTAACAAAATAAAGGTGCCCAACCTTTAACTTAAGATGTGAACGTTATTCAAGACTAACTAAAGAATTGTGTCTACCTCATACATATTCAGATGTACGAACAATTCTTCTTGTCTTATAGTCTTTTGACCTTATGATTATTTACTTTGACAATTATAATTATAAATGCTATAAAATTTTGTTAAAAACATAAATCACTTTATTAATATGATTAGATTGTCAAATACAATATTATACTCTTGCTATTGAGCATAATCCTAACATGATTTTCGATTGTGTGTTATGAATCGACCGGAGACATGCATATATTGTGTTCGACAAAATGTCTTCTATGCATGTCTAGAAAAACAGACCTACTTATGCTAGCATATAGGATTCGTTAAGTGCACCAATGTTCTTACTAAACTCATTCATATATTCCAAGTAATCGATAGATAGGCTTGGGTATGATTTTTGGTGTAACATATTCTACTCGACCGAGGTTGTAGGTTAACTTTTGGGTGCATGAATCTATGAATTGCATGAGCATATTTTGGGTGTATAATTGAGTCTAGAGAGAAATTTAGGATAGGGTGGTCATATCCTTGTATCATTTGCTTCATTATTACATTTGAGTCTATTACTTGTTTTTTTCTTTATTGCAATTAGCATAATCCTTTTATTTGTTTAATTTAATTTGCTTATAAATGAAAACCAATCATTTCACTTGTTTAAATAACACCTTTACTAATAAATTTCGACAATCAATTGACTCAATCCTTGTTGGGAACGAACTTCACTTAGCATTATACTACTCTCCGACCTCGTCTTATTGCGAGTGTCACTAAGAGTGTAGTCAGTACAATCAAGATGATTGGTCACTTTTGAGGGTGTAGTTTTATCATCTAGTGGAAGATAGTTTGCCGATGGTTGTGGATTCAACCCGTGGATGTTTCCTCTTCAAAGGTTTTTCCATGTAAAAAATAATGTATCAAGTGTATTTATCCCTATCTCTTTATATTTGTATATGTGATCAATTATATCTTGTTTAGATCTTCATTTCTTCACATCCTTGTAAACATGATTCTTTGTAAAGATTAGAATGCAAACATTCTTTTGATCAAAGTTGTATTTGTCTCTTGTATCTTTGTAGTGTTTGAACATTGTATCTTGTGAAATTCTATATCAAGTTGTAAAGTTCTACTTAGTGAATTTACATTGTAATATTCAAATTACAACTTGTGAAATTTGTTTTGCATTGAATATATTTGTATATAAGATACAATGTCTCTTGTTATTTGTTTGTAGACTAATGGGGTTTTTTGAGCTTAATTATATGTGATAGTTGTTATCTAATAACAATTGTGTTATAGGTTAATTTGTTTGCTCACTAAGTGTTTGACATCAGCCTCGAAAGAGTTTTTCTCTAGGTTGTTTAGTATAATCTTGTAGCTATTTCAATTGGTATCAGAGCGGGTCACATAAGGTAATTAGTGTGATTTAGGGTCTACAAGATTATTTACTAACTATGGATAACAATCTTAAGTCTAATAGTGTTTGTGTTGGTTGTCGTTCTCTAGTTGATGGGCGATCTGCTTTTCGTCTTCGAACTTGTCGTGGCTTCATGTACCTTGTCGATTTGGCATGGTTTGATGATGTGGAGACCTGGTTTCGTGAATTCCGCTTTTTATGTTGACGTGTCAGCCTGATTAAGATTTCCCCAAACAATTTTATTTTATATTTTTAATTTATTTTAAAATCAATAATTTACCAATAATTAGAAGAATAAAAAAATTTCAAAAAATATATAGTAATATTTATCAATCAATTAATTATGAATAAATTTTAAGTGGAAATTACTCAGAATGACCACAAAGATTAGGGGAAATTCTTTTTTAACCATAAACGAAATTTTAATTGTTTATAACCATTTTTTTGAGAAATTACTGAAAAACCCTCATATAAAAACCTCCCCAAAACTCTCTCTCTCCTTCTTTTCTCTCTTTCTCCTTCTCTCTCCTCTGCTGCTCTCTCCAGATCTGCTCACTCTTCTCTCCTCTCGGTGCCGTCGACCGTCGCCGGACGTCGTCTTCCACCGCCGGAAGTCGTCGCCAAGCTCGCACGATCTCCACGAACCAGGAACCAGCGGCTTCACGAACGACGACCAGCAGCTTCATGAACCAGCGACCGGTAGTGGACAATGACCAGTCAACCACGTCCGGCGGCTCGGTGCTCGCAATCCTCGTCGGCAATTTGGTCTACAAAACAAAAGAGAAACAAAAAACCTAAACCTAATTTGAATTTGGGGAAGAAGAAGATGAAGAAGAAGAAAAAGGGGAAAAAAATAAAAACTTATCCTAATTTCAATTTAGTCAAGATTTCAAGTTTGGATATTTAAATTTAGCCATGATTTCAAGTTTGGACATTTCAATTTACCTATGATTTCAAGTTTGCTTCGAGATTTAAAATAAAACTATTTTCAGGGGTACTCTTGTAATTTAAGGACATACACTGAAAGTTTTTTAAAAAAGTGGTTATTAACAATTAAAGTTTCAAAAGTGGTTATTAAGGAAAGTTTAATGTTTTCTATGGTTACTATTGTATTTCTCTCTAAATTTAAAGTGAATTCATTATATATACAAAACAAAATTTCTTATTATAAAATTAGATGATAATTTTTTTTAAATAATAAATATTGTAATTTATGCAGAAAAACCTATTTTACTATGATTTTTAATTTATTATTATTATTTATATAATTATTATTTTATTCAAATTTCTTGGTCCAACACTGATAAAAATTAATAAATAATTTCTTATTTTTGGGGTATTATCACTAAAGTCCCTACTTTTTCATGAATTATCACCTATTTAAACGTCTTTGCCATATTAGTCACTTTAGTCCCTTGTTTTTTCAAAATACATCACTTTAGTCCGTTTGACCAAAAAACTAATGGTCAACTATAATAGAATGTGTAAAAATACAATTTTACCCTCTATTGTAATTTTTTATTTTTTTTCTTTTAGTCCCTCTAGTTTCAATAATAGCTTGTCAATCCCTCAAAAAATTAAAACGCTCCCATCAAAGATCAAACCTTCAACCTTAACGTTAAAAGTCACAAACTTTAACCAACTGACCTACTCTAGCTCATTGTTAAAGGTTTGTTGATTTAAATGTGTATATATATATAGTTATATAATTTGTTAAAACAAATTTAAATATGTTTATATAATTTTAAATCAAAGCCCGTAATTTTTTTTTCTTTCTTTTTTTGGATTTTTTTTCTCTTCAAAAAAAAAAATTTATTTCAATTTGATTAAAAAAAAAAAAAAAACCAGAAAATCAAAGCCCATAAATTGAAAGGGGAAAAAAAATCATATATAATAATAATATATAAAAACATAATTTAAAATAAACTCATATATAATAATAATAAACTCATATTTATATAATTTAAAATAAAATAATATATAATAATAATATATAAAAACATATTTATGAGAATGAAAAAGAAAATAACAAAACAAAAAGGGAAAAAAGGAAAAAAAAAAAGAGAGAGAGGAAATTTTCAATTTATGGGATTTGATTTTCTGGATTTTTTTTTTTATCAAATTGAAATAATATATTTTTTGAAAACAAAAAAATCCAAAAAAAGAAAGAAAAAAAAAGTTACAGGCTTTGATTTTCTGGATTTCCTTTTGGTTTGTTATTTTCTTTTTCATTTTCATAAATATGTTTTTATATATTATTATTAAATATGAGTTTATTTTAAATTATATAAACAGATTTAAATTAGTTTAAACAAATTATATAACTATATATACATTTAAATCAACAAACCTTCAATAATAAGCTAGAGTAGCTTAGTTGGTTGAAGTTTGTGACTTTTAACCTTAAGGTCGAAGGTTCTATCCTTGATGGAGGCATTTTAATTTTTTTTTAGGGGTTGACCAGCTATTATTGAAACTAGAGGGACTAAAAGAAAAAAATTTAAAAATAACAATAAAGGGTAAAATTGTATTTTTACACATTTTGTTATAGTTGACCGTTAGTTTTTTGGTCAAATGGACTAAAGTGATGTATTTTGAAAAAACAAGGGACTAAAGTGACTAATATGACATATACGTTTAAATATGTGACAATTCATAAAAAAGTAGGGACTTTAGTGATAATACCCCTTTTCATCCTGTTTAAAAAGGATCTAGTTAAACCTTGGCAAGATTAAGCATGGCTCGAAGCCGCGAACAAAGAAGAAACGAACACCATGATGGCATGATTGATAACTACAAATGAAGAATCAAGTTGTGGGGTCCATTGCCAACCAGTATCGTTGAATTTATAATAAAAGCTAATATAAAACCTGTAAGCCTGTTTCAACATCGTAGCAGTGAATTCATACCACTTCGTCATACTAATTGCATAGAATTGTCGGGTTTTTTTTTTTTTTTTTTTTTTTGGTTTACGATTTTACAAACAGTAAAATTATGTTTATACCAATTTGATACTCTTGATTATAAGAGTAAAAGGGTTGTTTTTTTTTTTTTTTTTTTTTTTTTTTTTTTTTGTCTGAAGACTGAATAGAGATTGAAATCTGAATTTGAATAATATGTTTTTTTTTTTCTCACATCTGAATATACTGTCAACATATTTGTTTTTTAAAAATAAAATTGTTTAAAAATAAGTAATTTTACATTTATATCTAAACTAATTAAAAGAAGTAATTTAACATGCATATTCTTCTATAAACAAAGTTTAGTTCAACAGAACAAAAAACTCATCAAAGAATATAATTTTGCATATTCTGCAAACAAAGTTCAAATTCAATTTATTGTTAAAAAAAAAAAAAGTTCAAGATATTTGCATGTTGTCCACGTTTCTAGTATATATAATTGAGGAAACCATTTTTGTTATTTGGTTTCCTGAATCATATGCATCGGAAACCAAATAACAAAAAAAAGGTTAATGATTTTCTTTTTTAAATAGATTCCTGAATTATATACACCGGTTTCTATGAGAAATGATAAGCATTATTTTTCTTTTTAAAAGCCGTTAAAACAAGCTAAAAGGGGTATAGCTTAGTTCTTAGATATACGAACTAGGGGTTTGGGCAAATGACTCCCAGGTTAGCAGCTCGAATCTTACCGATGGTGAAAACTTTCTCAAAAAAAAATATGGTCCCGGTCTCCCAGATTAATAGATATTGTAAAATAAAAAATATAAAAAACAGTTTAAAATAATAAATATGTTAAAAGAAAGATCTCTACACCATATCAAATTAGAATAAATTAAGAAATATATTTTCTTTGGGAGAATAGACTTGGAAAATAATATTTTAAATTTTAATTGTAATCCAGTAATTTGAAATTAAATTAAAAGTCATGATTTCTTACTTTTATTTATTTTTTTAATTTTTTTTAATTTTTTTTAATTTTTAATTTTTTTTTATTGTTAAGTTGTATGACCACTAAAAAAAAAAAAAAAACACTTAATGAGTTTAATTCAGATCGATTAAGTTTTAAGTGGAAAAAATAAATGACCCCTAAATATCTAAATCGTGCATGTAGTTTTTGATATATTAGATTATACAGACCTCTTATTTATTTAGTGTCAGATTTTAAAAAAAAAAAATCAAAGAAAAACTTATATATATATATATATGCATGGTTCAAATATTAACTCAAGAAATGTTACTATTATTCAATAAGAGCATCTTCAATAGGTCGGAATCCACAACCTCCTTGACTATATTTAGAGAGGTTGGACCAGAATTTGCTCCAACAACCTCCTTATCCTACTCTCTAAATTTTATTTCGACAAAAGGCTCCCCAAATATAAGGAGGGAAGACATCCTCCTTATTAATTTTTTATCACTCCTCAAATGAAATGGCTGATCAAGATGAGTTCACATCATTCATATACAATAGTCCGAATTCATTTTTCCTATTTTTTATTTAACCCAAATTCATCTTTCTACTTTATTTACTTTAAAAATAAATAAATAATAATAAGAAACCATTTTAAAAAAAGTCTTATTTGTAAAAAATATAATTAGCTCCTTAAATATGAAAAAAAAAAATAAAAATAGGAAACCTAGATGCTCTAAGATAACAAAATCGTAGGCTCATGCGGAGAGGTCCTTCAAATATTATTCAAAATTTCAATGAGCACCGAATACTAGTACCGGCAAAAAGACCAGAGTCTATAGAGCATTGGCATTTGGCAGTAGTGGCCCTACCTCGACCCTAAAATTGCTCAGCTTCCCATGAAAAGTGCTTTTACTCCTTGATAAACTAAAAGGTCAAAAACTAAAAATAAAATAAAAATAATAATGGAGAAATAAATGGTACAGACGGTGAAGAAATGAACAAAAAAAAAAAAAAAAAAACACAAAAGCACTCACAAGTCACAATTCACAAACCGACATCTAACAAAAGCTAGCCCACCTCTATCCCACTCATCTGTATCACACTTTCACTCTCTCTTATTATTTTTGTCCATTTATCACACTCTCCCACTTCTACATTTCTCTCTTCTCTCTCTCTCTCTCTCACAACTCACAAGCACTGCAACAATCAAAGTAGCTCTCTCTTAGCTAAAGCACTACCTGTTTTATTTTCTCTAATCTTTCTTTGTTTCTTCTTCCATGGCTGCTTTACTGCTTCTATCCCTCATTTTGGCCATGGCTGGTCACTCAAGTAAGCTCTGCCAAGCACAAGTTCTTTTCTTTTTCTAATTTTTTTTTTCCAAGTATTTAATAAATTAAGCTCTAAAAATGGATATATGGTGGATCTCCTTTTTCTTCCCTTTCACTTGTGAATTTTTTATTTTATTTTTCTCAAGTTATTAGCTACCTTACGACAAAGATTTTACATTTTTCCTTTCTGGGTATATAAAGATTGTATTTTTATTTTGCTTTTCACTTGTGAATTTGATCCTGCTATGTTTTCTTCTCTTTCTTTCTGTATTGGGGCTATATTAAATTTTTATTTT